>OZ002730.1:3781602-3905358 GCA_963924305.1 Polygonum maritimum
TGTGACTAGGGTTTTCTATATGCGGTGACACACCAGAAACCCCTCTTTTGCGGTGACAAGATCTGCACTTAATATAGAGGTTTCTGGTTGTCACCAAGTTTGTGTGTGATCTAGGGTTTTCTGTACGCGGTGACATGTTGAATGCAATTCAGTTTTTATGCGGTGACATGTTGAACGCATATAAATTCTCTGTTTGGTTTAACATTGTGTGCTGGTGACAGCTTTGATTGCTAGGTGATGATAAGTTTTTATATATTACTTTTAATTATAGCCTATTAGCTCAAATGGTAGAGCAACGTGCCTAGTGTACGATAATGTGGGTTCGAATCCCACATAGGCTTACTAATTACTTTTGATGACAAGTTTAAGTGCAATTTGGGGGTGGTTCTAGGTAAGGTGACAAGTTTTTGTACGTTGTAAACGCGATATTAGTTTGAGAGGTGACAAGTTGTAAACGCGATGACAAGGTTTTGTATGGGGGGGGTTGTACGTGGTGACAAGGTTTTGTATGGGGGAGGGGACTTTTCTGTACGCGGTGACAAGGTTTTGTTTGGTGGTGACAGGTTTGGGTGTCATGACGCCATGTTCTGGGATGTTTTTGTAGTTGTCACCAAAAAAGTCCATTTACCTCATTATTTCCCCGCGCCGTCCATTCTCCACATTGTTGTCACCATCCGAGCCCCATTACCCAAAATCCTCTATTTAAGATGTATAATTTGATGGACAAAACTAATGAGAATATTGTTAGGATTTAAATATTGATGATATTTTTATACCCAAAACTGTGATAATATTTTTTTTAATCCAAGATCATGATTTGATGTTTTTAATAAATTAAGTTTTAGATTTTATATAATATTACTTAAATAAAATAAAAAATACAAAACTAATATTTTATTCAATAGATAAGACTTGGCTAATTGGGATTGATTTGATATCATATATAATATTATGAAAAATAGGTATAAGTGATTTAATATTATTAGTTTAATACCTATAGATGGAGTTAATATAAAATAGAGATCATAATTTTAAAAGAAATAAGAAAGATATTATTTACATATATATGGATAAGATAAACTACTTATATTTTATTTATAAAATAAATAAGAAAATTTTGTTATCAAATATAAGTAGTTTAATATTGAACAGGACCATAATTAATGTGAGAGAGCTTGAAAAATAACACCTGTAATATATAATATAGATATTATTTTGATAAATTATGGATATAAACATTATTTATATGAATATATAGGAATTGAATAAAGATATATGAAATTTTTTATTGTAAAATTAATTGGATATAAAAAAATATAATTGATTTTTAATTAATCAATATATACTTCTAAACCTGAAGCAGTTAAGAGCAGTTTTGTCATTAACGTTTTATAAACCACCCATCCTATTTTTAATAATTGATTTTTATCTTATTTTTCTATCCATTTAATTTATACTTGCAAAAATTAATATATTGCAACTAAATACATTATATCTATAAGTAATGTATCTTTATGTAGAAAAAGATAAGTTGTAATCTATTTAAATAGATATACACTAGTATTATCCCCGTGCCTTCAAGGCACGAATTTGATTTAACTGAAAACCTAATTTAAATTTTATGTAAAGCTATTCAAACGAATAGTTTGATATAAAATCTTATATTATTTTATTTACTTTGTATTTTTATAGGATTTATTTTAATAATACTGTATTTTTGCTATAATATATTCTTTTATTTGAACAAAGATTTGTACGATTATAATATTATATAATAGGATTGAATACTCATATGATTTGGTAGATTTTATTTTAATGTTTATGGATTATAATTTTAGTTATATATTTATTTGGAGTTGACATATATATTTATATATTATTATTTTAATCTAAAATCTAGTATATAGTAAGATTAATTTGAAACTATATCTTTAAGGAAAACTTATAGATATAATTTCAATAATATATATTTTTTTATATTTTACATACATGTGGGGTCTACAATCAAAATTAACCAATGAAATTGTTTTAATAAAAATGTGTGATGCGGTCCAATAAGAAGTTGACACGTGTCATGCTAAATATTATTTTTAATCTCCGCTTTAGTATATAGTTATGATGATTGTACGTGTACGTATGTGAATTGTTTGTTTTGCGATCACGTGATCCAAAATTTGGTAACTTTAAAAGTCAAGCGTATCTAATCCAAATTTTTTTTCCAATATGTGCAATTTATGGGTTGTATTGATCCTAAACTATTTAATTTATGGGCTGTATCAATATTTGCAAATTCTTTCCAATTTTTGTTACTTATTTTCAATAAATTTATTTTTGTCATTTTTATTTAGTTCATTCAAATGAAAATTAGCATAATTTTTTTTCTTTCTTATCATTTAAAAAAAAAGTATAAGAATTGCTTGCTATCTAGCAGTAGATTTTTCAATATGTCTTTAAAAAGAATGTGTATCAACTATCAATACGTCAGTACAAAGGCCAATTTCAATAAAAACAATTAAAATAAAATATGGCACTAATGGGAGAGAAAATACACATGTGAAAAGGAATAAAAAAAACTAGGAGAATATAAAAATAATTTATTTTTGAAAAAACTCAATTAAGAACGTTTAATGAAATATAAATGTGTGAAGATTTCACCTAATATTGTTACTTTTTAATCCAAGATTTGATTTATCTTCCTATTGCCCAATATTAATATATACTGAGATAATCAAATACATTTTGGAATATTATATATGGAGAGTATATCCATTAATAAGGTCAGTTCAATAGGTTATTCATTTGAATTTAGATTAAGTACAGTTTGGGGGTTGAAGTCTATATGCCAATGGAGTAAGATCATTGGTCCAAAATTTGTTAGTCGTAAAATTCAAGTTTATCTAATCTTAAATCCTAGCCTTTTTGGATTATCTCATTCAATAACGAATAATCTAAATATTTCTTTATTTTATTTGATATTTACTTGAAAAAACCCAGCGCAAGGCCTAGGTTATATGGTAGGATAAGTTGTTCAATTGAATTCAGAATGAGTATAAGTTGGGGTTGTTGAAATTTACATGTCAATTGGGGAAGGTTTTTGCAAGTTTGATTTAGTTTGGTTCGGACAAGTCGGTTTGGTTTGGGATTGAGTATAGGTTCGCTTAATCATATAGGTAATTAGTTATCATTAGTAAGTTCCAAGTTATTATAGTTTAATTTCTTGCATGTCAGGTTGACCAATTGGTGAGGAGTGTCGACTATATATTTTATGCTTTCGTTTGACACTAGAATTTTAGACCAGTTTAACGACGAATGAAAGTTATTTTTATTTATTTATTTTAATAATAAAACGTATATATACATATATATTGCAATTATTTTATATATGCAGTTTTATAGTTAGAAATATGACATCAAGTTGTACTATTCATAAATCATATGTAAATCAATATTTATTACACTTTTTATTTAAAAGAGTTCTCGGACAAATATGGAGTCTTAAAGTAGATTCACACCATCAAGTTCGATTTTTCTCTACATAGATTCATGTCACTAAAACTAACCCATTAACCGATTCAAAATGTTAGAGCTTTTACAATACTTATCGAATTCAAATAAATTATGTATTTAATTTATAATAGTTATATCCTATGTAAATTAATATGTTTTGAATTTTATTCGAAAAATTCCCGAGTCTTATATATGATACAACATTTAAAATACTTATTGGATTCAAATACATAATTTATCTAATATTTAACAGTTATATCCTTTGTAAATAAATATGTTTTGAATTTCATTTGAAAAGTTCCCGGGCAAGGCCCGGGGTTATAACTAGTTTAATATGTATTGTGGTTGGAGTTAATAGGATATGATTGCTCGAAAGGGCACAAATTTAATATATAGCATAGATAAAAATGGTTACAATGATAAGGTTCAACGTGAAAGTAACACGTATTACTATGATCTCTACTTCAAGGATATACTTATGATTATGATGATGATTACTTGAGTCCCTTACAAGATCATGAATAAGTATAACTTATGTGTGCATAGATTAGGTAGATCTGACTAGTTTTTTTTTCCTAAAATTTTCTAGTTATATAATGATATCTATAAGTCGATCTATAACTAGAAATTTCTGGTCGAGGAGGTCATTTGCAAAATCGATACAAGTCTTGGCAGTTGGCAGACATCCGAGAGAGATTGTATTTCTTAAACTCACCCAGTCTTTGCTGATGACCTATTTTTTTATGAAGGGATGATGTTTCTTCTATTGATTTTCTCAAATATGTTTTAGATGAGTTTGGAGCAGTATTAGGTCTTCGAGCCAACATTGAGAAGTCACTTATCATAGTCGATGGGGTTAACCACTTGGAATTGCAACAAATGCTTGGCATCCCTAGGTTTGAGCCGATAATAGAGATATCCGAGAAAACTCTTACCCCACTCAGACACTTGGTGTAATAAGTAACGGGTACGGGTGAAACTAAAACAAAATATCTTTTCTTAGTACCTAGGGCTGGTTTCGATTCCACTTGGTGGAGCTCTTCTCGATGGCTCGGATGGTTGTGATGAGTTCTTTAGAAACGACAACAAAAAAAAGGTTGTGATGAGAAACACAAGGCTCTTCTATTGGCCTATTCGATCAATATCTTGGATTTCCTCTCTTCCCATGACGCACATTTGTTCATTAACAAGTCAACCATGTAGTGTTTTTCCCTTTTCAAACTTTGTTACTCCGTCGTGTGCGTATGGCTCCAATTCCTAGTTAGATCATATATGCTAGGCTCTTTTTTGTGCTACCAGTTAGGTTGACCTAGGATTTTGATTTGCCTTGTGCAATTGTATGCTTTTTAAGGGCGTTTTTTAAGGATAATACCTAGAAGTCACCGTTTTGACTCGTATAGGCAGTGCCCTCAATCAAAAAAGAATTATACTAGCTTCAGGAAAAGAACATATTGAAATATACTTAACTTTATTCCGAAAAAGCAAGTACAAAAAATAAGAAGTTATCGGTACAACCCAAAGCCTAAACTAATGAGAGGACAAAAAAAACTCCTTACGAAAAAGGATATTAGAAGAAAGCTAGCTTCTTTTTTTTATAAGGATATTGATTAGGGTCGCGGTAAGTACTATTTGGACTCGCCTAGAACATCCACATATATAAGGCAAATCACCGTCCTGGAGTCTCGAACCCAAGACCTCATAGTAAACTCATTCGTACTCAACCAGTGAACTGATGCGTCAAGTGCAGAAGAAAGCTAGCTTATTTTGTTATTAATCTAAACGCCCCGTCGTTGTATATGTTATACTGAAAGTTCTTTTGGGGTTGAAACTTATAGTGGGAGTTGAACTTGAAGAGATCTGCTATCCTTGTTTGGTAACACAATTCCTTGGCATTCCGGTACAATTGGAGTTGCTCTTTCCTCTTTGTTTTTTGCCCACATAACACTGTAAAGTCCACCAACCAGCAAAATCCCACCTAAAATGCTGTTGCCAAAATAAAACATATATTAGTAATAAATCAATTAAAATGGGTATTATTTTTATTAAAAAAATTAATCTAGATAAGCATTCCTCGTGAAAAAAAATTGACATTACCTGCCCAAAGTAATGTCTTCTCCAAGGAAAAGAGAGGAAAAGAAGGTGGTGATGACAAAACACAAAGGTGTCCACATTGTAAGAAAAACTGGACCTCTCTTTTCAATTACATAGGATTGCAGATAATATGCAACTCCTGTCACCACTACGCCCTGTTTAACATTCAATAATTGTAATTAATTACTTTGCATGATTAGACGTCACTTTCCACACCTAATGAATCAAACAACACTGTTTCTAAAGTCTAAACAAAACACATATCTGGAAAATAAAAATAAAAATCATGATCTCGAAAGATACTAAGACGTTCTAAATCTTAGGTTTAAAAAGACCTATGTATAAGACTTAAAAGAGAATACGTAACGTAAGTACATTAAAATAAATTGTAAACAAAGACTGGGTAATCTTATATACATAACCCATGTGATAGAGGCATCTTACCAAATTCTGATACACCGATCTTACCGACAGGTTTATATAACTAAAATAAGATCCATGTCTAACGTATGCAAACATTTGAAAAGTGACACCTATAGTAGCCTAGTCCTAGTAGCACTTATCAAGATGTATAATATATGTGTGTATATATGTAACACAATCAAGATTTGTGTATGATATATTTTGCTTGTTTTGTTTCTTTAGTTACCATTAAATTCACGCTATCTAGCTTCATCGGTTAAGCCCTACAACTATGTACGTTGATGGTGTTGTGAACAAAAATGCGACGATGTTTGTAACTATTAGGTCGTGAGTTCGGATCCCCAACCTCTTACAAACCAATAAATAGAAAAGGTAGCTTACACAGTATGTTACTGAGACGAGACGAACATCCCAACCGAACTTCCACTCCGATGGATCTCTTTCAACGGCGATGGCCAACACAAACGATTGGATCGCGCTCAAGAAGCAACTTAGGGTTATGTATAGAAGCCTTGAGGGATAGCCTTTCAAGATAGGACCCTAGAAGATAGGATGCATACTTCATTAAGTACTTAGTTCTCGACGCGCAAAATTAAGAATGGATTGATTACTACCTGAAAGACAATCCAGAGCGCGTAGAGAGCATTGGATGATAGCATGAGAAAGACGCCCTTGATCCAAACGTTGCCATGGAAATGAAACCCGTGGTTTATTTGGTGGTGTACATGATGATTTATTAACTCAAAGTGTTTTATTGTGACGCCTTTGTAAAGAGCTAGCACCGTCGAACCACCAACGCATGTTACAATTCCTACTAGCTTTGCGAGTCCAGGGGTAGTCTTGATTTTCCATGTTTCTAATCTGTTTAAGTAATTATTGTGAAATTATATACAAGTATACAACACTCGCTCGAAAATAATAATAATAATAATATTATTATTATTATTATAATAATAATAATAATAATAATAATAATAATAATAATAAAGGAAGTTTATCGTTCTCCGATTAACTACGGCCCACCAAAAAATTAAATAATAAGTAATGGATTTAAGTATATATGAACCTGAACAAGACGGCAAGGAAAAAAGTAATGGCAGGGAGGCAATTTGTGGTAGCAGAAGCCAAAGTGGCTGATGTGAATATCAAAGCAACTCCATACACGTCCAAGCTTAACGTAATCCTACAAATTTTCAACAACATTTAAAGCATGAGCACTTCCAATTTGATCAAACCATATAAGTTGATCTAGAAATTAATTTACCCCTAGACATAACCTAAGTTACTTACCCGAGCAACGAAATCATGAATATCTTGCAGAACGACGCGAGTGATAATCGTGGCGCGGTTTTCCTTAACACATGACATATATATATTGAGAATCAACAACTAATCACACGCACACATAACTTAGATATGGTGGCTAAAACTAATCAATGAAAAGCATATATATGTACATATGTGTGTGCACTCACCACTCAAAGTACAAGGCGATAGGGCCCAAGAAGGCCGAGGCCATGGCTTGTCTATAGAAGTTAAAGATGAAGCTGTTCATGCCTAAGTCGAACACCGCCTTTTGGATTAGGATCATGCCCGCAAATATGGATTGTATTAGAAACACAACCAAGATTGACTTCTTGTCCTTCTTAGTGCCATCATAATGAACTTGACCTTCCATTTTTTTTTCCTTCTAGCTCAGTTCCCTTTCTTCTCTTACTCGTTGATCTACACTTGCTTGGTTTGGCTTTGCTTGGTTTGGTTTGTTTTAGGTGGGGATATATATATAAGTGCAAAAAGCGACACTATACCCCGGCCCCCTCAAAAAGCATACAAAAGTATTTAATAATTGTTGGTCAAAAAAGTAATGTATAATATATGGTTTAGTAACACTTCGATCATGATTTTACCGAAAACGACGAATTTGAATCCATGGCCAAGTTGTGTACTCGCTTTTACATTTTTATAATCCACTACTACTAATACTATCCCTTCTTAATTAATGTTCATTTTTCCCCTACAATTTAGAAGTTGTCTTTTGCTTTATTAATTAGCAAATGAGATCGATATGATTTGCTCAATTTAGAAGTTGTCCTTCTAGCTCAGTTCCCTTCAGCACTCGTTGATCTACACTTTCGTGTTGATTTAAACGATCACTAGTCCTGCACGTACACATTTGTTCACAAATTGACTAGAGTTGGAGAGCTTACCAATGACGCGCATAGAACGTCTCCCTAGCTCTCTCCAACACGAAAGCCGCCGGTTTGTTTGTTGACTACAGGCCCGGTCCTGGACAGGTGCAAGCTGTGCACATGCGCAGGGCCTCGGTTTCATTCGGGGCCTCAGTTCCATATAAGATCCCCTCTCTTTTACATTTTCTTTTCAAAAACATGTCAGAGCAATCTTCGTATTTACGGAGTAATTAAAAAATTCAAGGACCCACCCTCATAAATTTCATTTTTCTTTTAAGCTGAATTTCGATTATGTTCATAGAAGAGATTTACAAAAACTTCATCTATTTATTTTGTTGTCCCAGTTTCTAAAGGCTGTTTCAATGCGCACCCGCAAATTTTTATAATTACACCCGAATTTACGCGCATCTAGGGCTCGTGCGCAACTAGGGCTCGCATAAGGGCAAAATAGTCATTATGAAAAAACCGAAAAAAGGAAACCGGGGCCGTCACACAAACCGAGGCGCGCACCCAGGGCTCGCGCGAGCCCTGGGTGCGCGCCTCGGTTTTTGTGCCAGGCCCGGTTACCCTCGAAATGTTGCCCGGTTTACCCTCGAAATGTGGGTCACTTTCCCGAATATGGCCCTTTTTTTCCTAGCCTTATAAGAATAAAGCTTAGTTTTAAATATGGGCCTTTGTTTTAATATGGGTCTTTACTTGAAATAAAAGCCCAAATAAAAACACTGAAGTATCTCCTTATGCCTAGCCTTTTATAATAACTAAAGCTCCTTCCCCCCTTTCAAAATTTCGATGTGGGATGGGAATGTGGGATGGGGAGAAAGCCAAGGCTCCATCACTAATTCTCCCACATCGAGTTTTGACTAAATCTCAAGGCCGAATGCTACTATAAAACACATACTCTAGAGAAGCTTAATGCATATGTGCTTGATATTTGGACAATAAATTTTTGAAGTCCATTTGCAAACAATGCATATTATATTTTTAATGGTTTTTTCAAAGTTGAATTTTAAAATTTTAAAATATTTAAGTTAGGGATATGGGTTATGGACCAGAAAAACGGGTCGGACCACGGGTCAGCATTTTTATTTACAAATCATTGGGTTGTACCGTAATCCGTAAAGGGGTCGGGTCGGGTCGGGTTGACCCGAATTTTCACAAACAGGACCGGGCTGGACCCGGAATCCCGGTCCGGTCCGGGTCAGACCGGTTTTATTTCTGTAATAATATATTAAATATTTAATTGAATTTTATTATTTTGATTTTTATATATAAAAAATTATTTTATTAATAGATTTTAATTTTTTTAATAGATTTCCATGTAATTTAAATACATTTTATAAATAAAATTTATTAAAAACAATCTATAATCATGTTAATATATGTACTTTTTATAAATAATAATATATTCTGGTCCATTCCGGGTTTGGACCGGACCCGCCCGGAACCCGTAATCATAAAGGACCGCGTCCGGTCCGGTCCGGTCCGATCTAATATTGCACAACCCTAGCTAGTAAGAACATAAACCAAAAGACGATACACGAACACGATGAAGAATCGAAACTAAGGCCCGAACTCGAGTTAGGCGTATGGGCCCATTAGGCCCAATACGATCCAAACCGAGTAGAACTCTCGATCCAATGCAACGCTCTTAAAAGAGTAAGAACATAAACCGAAACAATAGTTGAAGTTGATGAAGAATCGAAACTAAGAAATCGAACTCGAATTTGGCCTATGGCCCATAAGCCCAATACGATCCAAACCGAATAGAACTCTCGATCCAAGATCGACAACGTTCATAAAAGAGTAAGAACATAAACCGAAACAATAGTTGAACTTGACGAAGAATCGAAACTAAGGAATCGAACTCGAATTGGGCCCATTAGGCCCAATACGATCCAAACCGAATAGAACTCTCGATCCAAGGCAACGTTCATAAAAGAGTAAGAACATAAACCTAAACAATAGTTGAACTTGATGAAGAATTGAAACTAAGGAATCGAACTCAAATTGGGCCTATGGGCCAAATAGGCCCAATAAGATCCAAACCGAATAGAACTCTCGATTCAAGGCAACGTTCATACAAGTATAAGAACACAAACCGAAACAATAGTTGAACTTGATGAAGAATCGAAACTAAGGAATCGAACTCGAATTGGGCCTATGGGCCCATTAGGCCCAATACGATCCAAACCGAATAGGACTCTCGATCCAAACTAACGTTCATAAAAGTGTAAGAACACAAACCTAAACAATAATTGAACATGATGAAGAACCGAAACTAAGGAATCGAACTCGAATTGGGCCTATGGGCCCATTAACCCCAATACGATCCAAACCGAATAGAACTCTCGATCTAAGCGAGTGTTTATAAAAGAGTAAGAACATAAACCGAAACGATAGTCGAACATGATGAAGTATCACCTGATTTCGAGCCACCATGTTGATTCTGGCCCCGCCTAATTTTAATTTTTTTCCAACTCAAATAGATAATAATAAGTTTATATCTTTTATTTTTCCTTAGATAATAACAACTCTATATCTTTCATTTTCCTTAATTATCTAATCCTTACTTTTATCTTTAAAGCCATACTATCCATCTTTAATCTTATATTCCTTAAATAATTTTATCTTCAAATTTCTTCTATAAAAGATACCCAACATGCATTCACATACACCGTTCACATACAATAAATTCACGACCGGACATGATTATTTTGAAAAAACAACTAGTTCATCCAATCTAGGATTGAAATTTAAAGATAAAATTAAGATTGAAATTATAATAATTTATAATACTTTAATATAGTATAGGTTGAAAGATAACATGTTTGACGTCCCCCGAGCCTTGAAAGTTTAAAAATAGTTTAATATAGTATGGGTTGAAAATCAAATCTTTCATATGATTTGATTACTAAATAACATGTTTTATTATATAAAAGAATTAGTGAAATTTTATCTTTAAAGCCATACTATCTATTTTTATATAGAATGTTCATAAATCCAAAACAAAACCAGACCACACATTTGTTCCCAAACCTTAAAGATCGATAAGACCCGGAAATTAATTCCATCATCTTCATTCTTCATCGAATAAAATCGACTCGTCGATTTTTTATTAAAAACGGGTGCGTAAGAATCCCGCGTAAAAAGATTATTGTTTAATTGAAATGAAATATATTTTCTAGAAGGAGTTTGGTTAGTTTTTTTTCTATTAAAAAAAACTAAACTATATATGTCAATTTGAGAATTTGTCATTTCGCTCATTCTTTTTTATGAAGACATTATTTTAAAATCTATAAATAGGAAGATTGGGAATATACCACATATACATATTCTCAATCAACTAAACACTTCCTCTGTTTTTTTTTTGTTTTTGTTTTTTTTTTTGTATTTGTCTAAAAAGAACAATTTGACCAATATAATCTAAATGGTTGTCTAATTGAAACTACAAACTTAGTATACATGTCAAACTTGAGTGGTGCATGCTCAAACTTAGATTCTATGACCAATTATTTTTAATAAATGTACTTTCAAATTATCAAATCATTACTTAGCTTCGAAATATTGCAATAATCATGACTAGGGAGTATGGACCCTTTGCTTACATTAACCTTATTGGAGCTTCTCAAATAATTGAATGAAGAATAATGCATGTGACAAAAACAATTAAGGATCTCACAACTCACAAGTGTAATTCTGACCCCTATATAAATGATTGTTAATAATTCAGGAGAACGTGTGTACGAGTAATTTTGACCCCTAGCTGCCGTGCAAGCAGCCTGCGAGCTGGCCCAATGGGCCGCGCAAGAAGCCTGCGAGCCGGCGCGCAAGGAGCCTGCGAGCTGCTGCCCCGATCCCGCCGCGGACATTTTTGCCCTTAGTCGAGCCCTGGTTGCGCGCGCAACCAGCCTTCGTCGGTCGTCGGTGCAATTACGAAAAATTGAGATGCGCAAGAAAGGGGCGGTTTCTAAATTGTAAAACCTTATTTATTTGAAAAATCATAATCCTTTTTATTTTTATATTTCTCAATGTTTCAACTTGGCTTGAACTTTAAAGAGCCCTTATCATGAAACAAGGTCCGTATTTTCAAACTTGGTTTTGATGTTTTCATGGGAAAGGTTAATCTTTGGACTGAGTGGGTTAGATTTAACCTCTTGAAGAGATCAGTATTTTGGTATGCTAAAATTTCTGCTCAGGACTCTTGGGTTTTGAAAAGTGTTCTTAGTGTTAGAGATCAAATTGTTCAAAAGCTGAATCTCCAAGCAGAAATTGAAAGGGATGCTTCACTTAGGCCTCCTTGTCTGATTGTTTAGAGTAATAGACTGTGCAATAGCTTTGTGTATGATTTGTTTAGACACTATGCTGTGAAGAAAGATTAGAGTTGTTTGATTTCGAAAGGCATTCATTCTAGGAAGTGGAGCTTCCATGTGTGGCTTGTAACTCTGAGGAGATTACCTACAACTGAGAAGATGCACAGATTTGGAGTTACTGACAGTGGCTTATGTAGGTTATGTCGGCTGGAAGATGAGAATGAAAATCATCTATGGTTCAGATGCAGGTTTGTTATGCAAGTAACTGATCTCGTCTTGAATTGGGTTGGTATTGATGCTAGATTCCAGTCTGTGTCGGAGTGGTGGGACTGGTTCCTTATGTGCAAGAATAAGAGAAGTAACATTTTCAGCACCAAACTGCTTGCAGTTATAGGCATCATTTACTATACTTGGTGGATGAGGAATGAGCTTGTTTTTAGGAGTGTTCAGCCTAATGTAACAAGGTGCGCTCAATGTGTCATTGATGATTGCAAGCTTAGAATCCTTGCTAAATTGAAGATAAATGGCAGAAGAGGAGAGGCTATGAGGAGGAGACTTCAGTTATAAGTGTTCTCTGCTATTTGCTTCTTTGTTGGGTTTGTGTGGGTGGGCTGAGAGTTTTTCCTGGTATTCAATTCCCTCTCTTTTCCCATTGCCGAAAGCTCTGACTGGGTCATCTTGAGGACGCAAGGGATCGTTTGGCCTTCATCCATGCATCGTGATCCTTACTAGTTTTGATGGTGAGGTGGAGCTAGTGAGGATCCTTGCAGGGCGTTCGGAATTGAGTACCTATTTGTGTTGTGTTTGGTGAGGTTTCTTGGGCTGGTTTTGTGGGTAGATTGCTTGTGAAATGGACTCCTCTCTTGCCTAATGATGAGGGGTTGTAGCTGATGCTATTCTCCTAGGATTCATATAGGCAGTTTGTTCCACATATAGGCATCGTGGTACTTGTGGGTTAGAGTGGCTTGCCATTTGGACAACCTACTAGCTACACTTGCCAGAAGTTCGAGTCCATTAGGTTCTTGTGTATTTTGTTTTCTTTTCGGTTGTAATGGTCGTTGTGACCTCTTCTTTCCCCTCTTAATAAAATTTGTTTTCCATTGGCAAAAAAAAACTTTACTAATTTATTTATTTTTTGTTTTATTTTACTAGGATCATGATACAATAATTATCCTAAAATTTACAAAAGATAAAAGAACATAATGTAATAATATATATAATAATACAATATAATAATAATAATAGTAATGAAAGACGACAGACAATAGAGCTCAACTGAGCACATCTATACTGTCTATAGTATAAAGCGGAGACAAAGTCTTCACAAAAAATTACGCCATGTGTCATATCTTTAATAAAATAATTAACCGGGCCCTTGCGTATATAAAAAAACATTAATCACAATAGAAAGATAAATATATATATATGATTTGATAAAAATAATCAACTGGGCTCTCCTCTATATAAATTAGGTAGTTAGAATCTCATATAATCTTATCCCATAAAAATTGCCGAAAATTATGAATTATCCCTTACCAAAAATTAGTTGTAATCTTTAGATAAATATTATTATTTAATAAAATGTGATATTTATCGTAAAGTAATTTTTGAACAAATCCAACTTATTTATATTATCAGTTGATTTACTATTGGTAAAAAAAACACTAATCATAATACGAAGATACTTATATATGATCATATATTTTTAACGTAATCATTGACGTTACATATCTAATTAAATTAGGTTTATAATCGCATTACCCGTACATAGTACGGGGGTTAAACTAGTTTAATAGTAAACTAGTACAAGTCTCGTACCATATACGGATAATGTGATTATATAAATCCGATTTAATTGATCGAGTTTTGACTCGAGCATGTTTTTTTCTAGAAAATGTATGTATAACCAAAACACAACGGACTCAAATATGAACCTATTGAACTATATATGTGTTGGAGCCAGAAATCTACCAAGCAAGATTGGTGGCCCCTTGGCCTAGATCGGGCTTGAACTAAGCAAAAAGAACGAAAGAATTTGTGGAAAGACGTATGTATTTTGTATTGATTGATCGTGTATGATCATGTGTGAATGTGTATGTCGTGTACATGTGGTGATATCGTGTGTGGACGTGTGCAAACGTCAATGTGTGTATCGTGAATGATAATGTGTACAACGCATGACCCTCCCCTTGTATATATAAAGGGATGCCTAGAAGATAGAGTATTTACAAGATAGAGTACTAACTAGATAGATACGCATCTACTAGATAGAATTTCCCTAGATATGATATAATTCCGTTTACATAAGATAAAAGGAACCCTTATAAGATAGAATTGTCGTCTATCTTATATCTTGGTGGGAAAATATGTTGATTTCGTAACTCGTTACTCGGACTGCCTTCTAGAACCTCGTCTCTGCTGGGCTTCGTGTGGGCCGCGCTAGAGAACTTCGTGGGCTTTTAGGCCAGGGTCCAACAATACCCCCGGATCGGGTTGTAAATCCAGACCCACTATGGAGTTGGAAGCTGATTCGTAATGTGTCGTCGAAGTCTTTGCTGTCTTAAAACCTTGCTGACTTATCCAGAACCATCGTCAAAGAGGATTCCAGAGTTTGAACACTCTTGGTAGATGTTTAAGAAACTGAAGAACATGTTTCAGCGTGAAAGCTTATGTCTTGAAAACTGCGAGAAGCTGTGAAGGTGACCTGGTGTCCGGTCAGCGTGGTGGTTAGCGTGCTTGCCTTGAGATGTCTTGAGATTCTCCTGATGAGAAGTATGACTACTAGGACGTAACTGGTCATTAGAGAAACTCTGTCAGGTATCTCTAGTCCAGTACCCCAGTACTAGGATCTTTCGTAAAACCTTGTACCTCGTAAACGTACCCCAGACAAAATAGCGAATATAGTGTCGTTTGAGGCCTTCCAGAATGTAATCTAACCCCTGTCTTAGGTCAGAGATGATCAGCTAGGATGGGAGTACTTCAATGGTTTCCAGTTTGCTGATCCGGAAGAACTGGCTAGCAGTCGTAGTCCTCTGAATTCAAGTACCCCTGTGGTGTCATCGTCTCGTGTGTTAGAACACTGGTCTTGAATCGACCCCGTGATGTGTTGCATCTTTAAGCCAAGAACTTTTGTTGTTGCGGTGGCGTAACGTCTCCACCTTGTAAGAGTTTCCGCGTACCCCTGTCTGGGTCCGCGTTCTTGATATGAGATCCAGGAGTGTAACCCTTTTGTTGGATGAATCTCCTTTGTGTAACTTCGTTTATGTTCTCCTTTGCTAGCACTCGCTTCTGTCTATTGATGCTGATGAGGCACTGTCTGGTGTGTGGTACTAGTACCATACCTCGTGTTATGGGGTGATGCTCCATACCCCATGTATCTTGGATTCCATGTCTAACCATGTCGGCCCTTTGTATGGCCAGTTATGCTTCGATGCGTATGTGTGTTTTGTAACACTCAATAAGTACTTTATGGTCTTAGAGTCATAGCGTATAGGCTTAGACTAGAGGTGACCATCGATGTGTCGCCGAGGGCGTCTCCATGGCGCTTGTCTAACTAACCGGAAACTTGATAGATGTCAAAATCCATCGTCTTGGATAAGTAAGCATACTGAGTCTAGCGACTCGGGAAAGATATGCTCTAGAGATTGTATCTAGAAGTGACCGTTCGGTCTTGTTCTACTGTATCGTCTTCTAGTTGTATGGAGCGAGTTGATGTCGTAGTAATGAGAAGGTTAATCAGTATTACGATCACCTTTCGATAATATAGGCAAGCCATGTCTAATGGTTCCTATTCCGAAGTAGGGAGGTGTATTTCTAGAGTCTGTATCTAGAAATGATTGTTGCGCTTTTGTCTTTCGTTGAACGGTACACTCGTTCTTCGACGGCAGGGTGTGGGTCGATGCATGTTTCAAAAGTGTTTTCGTAAGCTTGGACCAGGACTGTACCCCGGACGTAAGTGTGATGCGGCGTCCCGCAATAGTGGGTACTCGACTTGAGTATGCTCTAGAGCTTCGTTAGTGCGTAAATCGTACCAGGGGGAACTGCCTGGTTAGATATTCTTGCGACCATACCAGGGGGAACTGCCTGGCAGGGTACTATTTGTAATCATACCAGAGGGAACTGTCTGGTAATATGTATTTGAATTCATACCATAGGGAACTGTCTGGTAATATGTGTTCGTAACCATTCCAGGGGGACTGCCTGGTAGGATGCGTTTTGTAAATCGTACCAGGGGGACTGCCTGGTAAGATAAACTTGTAACCGTCCCAGGGGGACTGCCTAGTAGGATATATTTTGTGATCATACCAGAGGGAACTGTCTGGTAAGATATTCTTTGTAATCATACCAGGGGGAACTGCCTGGTAGTATGTGTTTATAACCGTTCCAGGGGGGTTACCTGGTAGGATGTGTTTATAACCGTCCCAGGGGGGTTACCTGGTAGGATGTGTTTATAACCGTCCCAGGGGGGTTACCTGGTAGGATGTCTTCGTACCCGACTTACGTGATTGTGCCGGTTTTTGGGATAGGTATGTATTCTAGATACCATGTCTAGAGAGTGTATCTAGAGACTTACGTGTGTATTTGCTCGAGCGGTGCATGCGTTTGTGGTAGAGTCCTTTAGTGCGTCTCAGCGGCCGTTGTTGTGATATCACTAAACAAGCTTGTTTGTACGATGTGCTAACGTTAGCTCAAGATGTCAACCGTTTGATAGGTTATCTAGGTTGTACAACCGTTTTGTTCTCGCAATCATACCAGGGGGAACTGCCTGGTTTGATATTTTGTTCTGTAACGGTTCCAGGGGGACAGCCTGGTAGGATAATTTGTAACCGTCCCAGGGGAGTTACCTGGTAGGATATGTTGTGTAGCTTTCCTATGGATTAATCCGTGTGCGTTGTGTGGGTTTTATAACCGTTCCAGGGGGAACTGCCTGGTCAGATGTATTTGTAACCGTTCCAGGGGGACTGCCTGGTAGGATATTTCTTGACCGTTCCAGGGGGGCTGCGTGGTAGGGTATGTTTTGTAACTGTACTCATACCAGAGGGAACTGTCTGGCAATAAGTGTTTGTAACCATACCAGGGGGAACTGCCTGGTAATATATGTTTTGCAGCCGTTCCAGGGGGACCTGCCTGGTAGGACAATTTTGTAACCGTCCCAGGGGGACTGCCTGGTAGGATATGTTTTATGGATCCATTGTTTCGTGCGAATTTTGCCTTGCGAGATTTGCAACACTGGCGATAAATGCCTAGGTCAACTTATGGGCCTAACCGTTACGTCCACGAGATTTGTGGGATAATCTGGCGATAAATGGCTAGGTCAACTTATGGGCCTATTATATCCTTTCTCGCGAGATTTGCGGGATATCTTCCGCGTGATTTGCGGGAACATGCGTTTGTAATCATACCAGGGGGACTGCCTGGTAGGATGTATTTTGTAACCGTTCCAGGGGGGACTGCCTGGTAGGCTATGTTTTGTAACCGTTCCAGGGGGACTGCTTGGTAGGCTATGTTTTGTAACCGTTCCAGGGGGAACTGCCTGGTAGGCTATGTTTTGTAACCGTTCCAGGGGGACTGCCTTGTAGGCTATGTTTGCGCAATAACGTTGTAACCCGTAACTAGTCTGATCAGGACTACTGGGTAGGTACCCTAGGGGGGGAAGACTTTGTGTCGTGCTGGCTTTTGCACGACACTGTCCATGCTAAGTTTGTGAACAATCTTCAAGTATGCAATATGCCGAAGGAATTGCAAAGAAAGGAAAGAACAATAGTGTTTCAACTAATTCTAAATGCAAGAACTGTTATCAAGAATGCAAAGTTGGGTGAATAGTGTACCACTTTCTTGTGAACTTTGAAGTTTTGTGGATAACCAGTGTCTGGTGTTGGCACGAGCCTTTCTTGCGTAGTCGATGTGTAAGTATTCCACCTGAGCATTGAAGATGTGGAAATCCTGCTAGGTCATCCAGGTGTCGCATAACCTGAGGGCACGGATCTTTTGCTGTCACAAAAGGTCGTGAATTCCCGTATGTGGGGTTTCTGTCTCTCGGGCATAAGAGTAAATGTAAAACATTAGTCTAGGAGGAGTCTTAGAATATCCTCAAAAACATAGATCAGTTCATCGCGTCCACTCAAGCGATTTATCATTGTGTCTAGCAATTAAAACTAGTGAGGAGTAAATATGTATGAGCGTAAAAGATCGATGCTTGTAAGAAAGAGAGATGATCTTTTAGCAAAAAAAAGTATGGAATGAATCGTGAGATAAAGGAACGAGGAAACCAGTATATGAAGGACTGGGACGTGATCCTGACTCCAAAAGGGTCGTCTAGGTTGATTCGTCATGGTTGTGTCCGGGCTGGCTTCATGTTGTATTTCTCCAAGATATGGCGTTGAAACCGCTATGTGTATTGATGTTCCTTTGCGACCATCAAGGTCCGTCCTTGAGGCCGTCTCTGTGACTTGTCTAGAAGCTAGTGTTCTGGAAGCACCCCAGCGGTTGGCTGGATTAGCTTGCTCCCCAAGTAAGGCAGTTAGAGGAGTATCGTAGCTAGATCTCTCGTCGAGAAATTCCGATTGCGTGTAAAAACTGCGATCGCATCTAGATACTCCGTCTTAGAAACTCCGATCGCGTGTAGAAACTCCGATCGTGTGTAAAAACTGCGATTGTGTCTAGGATCTCTGACTGGTTGTCTCCGGTGTGGAAGCGTTTGATGTAGCTTCAATTTCTGCTGGAGAATCTCTGGATGGCGTCGATGACTAGTCACCTTGTACGCCCCGAGCTTTCTCCTATTGTTCTTTGTGCTGGGCGTTTCCAGCATTGTTTTGATTCTTGTTGTTGTCTTCTGCTACTGACATGGATGTTAATTGGACCGAAAGTTGTATGCTATCGTTTGGAATACCTTCTTCGTCTTCTATCTAGGCGTCGTGCGATCTGGGCAGTTCGCCATTCCGGTAGGTCTGGCGGCACAACCCGGGATCGTTCTCTGGTTGTAGAGTCGTTGGGTCGTGTAGAAACGAGTATATGATGTCGATTGTACCGAAAGTTGTTTGCTTTCGTTCGTGATTTGCCAAATTCTGTGCCCCACGGTGGGCGCCAAATTGTTGGAGCCAGAAATCTACCAAGCAAGATTGGTGACCCCTTGACCTAGATCGGGCTTGAACTAAGCAAAAAGAACGAAAGAATTTGTGGAAAGACGTATGTATTTTGTATTGATTGATCGTGTATGATCATGTGTGAATGTGTATGTCGTGTACATGTGGTGATATCGTGTGTGGACGTGTGCAAACGTCAATGTGTGTATCGTGAATGATAATGTGTACAACGCATGACCCTCCCCTTGTATATATAGGGGATGCCTAGAAGATAGAGTGTTTACAAGATAGAGTACTAACTAGATAGATACGCATCTACTAGATAGAATTTCTCTAGATATGATATAATTCCGTTTACATAAGATAAAAGGAACCCTTATAAGATAGAATTGTCGTCTATCTTATATCTTGGTGGGAAAATATGTTGATTTCGTAACTCGTTACTCGGACTGCCTTCTAGAACCTCGTCTCTGCTGGGCTTCGTGTGGGCCGCGCTAGAGAACTTCGTGGGCTTTTAGGCCAGGGTCCAACAATATGTATTTTATTTTTTATAATTTAAATTATGTAATCTATTATTTTAATTAGTTAGTTAGAATCTTACTAAAATATTAAAAACTCTCTTTTTACCAAAAATGAAAAACTCTTTAACAATTTAAAAGAAAATTAATTTTCTTAAGACACCAAAAATAGAAAAGATATCGAAAGTAATATTATGGAGTAGTAGATAATACAAAAACTACGTTAAATTATAAAAAAAATTATGATTTAATTAAAAAAATTGTTTAGGACCTCTCAAAGTCATTAGCCGGCCCTGATTGGCTATATATGGTGTTTCTCCATCTCCAAGCCAACCACAAAATGGTTGCAAACACCACGTACGTCAAACCATTGTCCTCTAGTTTGAGGTAATTCAACAATTGTGCTGGAATACACTCTAGAAATTAAAAACAAGTCCAACAAAGATGTTATTGTACAAAATTTACAGGGAGGGGTACAAATCTAGTTTGCATGACGGTTTTGCATCCTCTTTTTTTTTTCTCGGGTTTGGTGTGGTGACTGGTGAGTAATATCCAGTCTCGTTTTTTTTTTCTTTCTTTCTAAGGATCGGAGATTCTTGGATCACAAGTCACCATGATTCTTGGCAGCTACTATAATGAAATTCGCGGGTTAGATATGGATTGATCAAGGGTGGTAAATGGGTTAATTAGTTAGCATACTTTGGATATGGACACAGTGAGCATAGCAGTTTAATTGCGGAACTTGTGTACGTACACTGGTGTGAGGGTTAAAAATCATCTTAATTCATTCTGATAATTGCTAATATCCATTAGGTATCTAGGTTGCTTGTGCATACTCTTTTCGAGTGGAGTTCGTCTTTCAGGTAAGTCGATTTTTGCCTTACTCAGTCCTACTCTAGCTTGTTAGGGTTGCGCGGTAGTTATGAGATTGGTTTTGGGAACTAGTTCCGATCGATCTTTGAAATGTTTTGATACGTGTGCTATATATGTGTAAATGATTTTGGAAACTGGTTTTAAAAGTTGTTATATATCTATATACATATTTTCGTCGTCGTTTTCTTTATGTTGGGCAGCGCTCCAGTGGAGGCTTATTATTGATGGTTGTCATGAGATGGACGGTTGGATTGAGGATGGATGGTTTACAAGATAACCCGTCTATGAGTCCGGCGTGGGATAGATACGTTGTTGTCATGGCATGCGGTGTTATAGGAGCAGTGTCGTATAGCCTAGGTAGTGTGGTGGTATGTAGTGTTATAGGGGCAATGCTGCATATCCTAGGTAGAGTTTCTGATTGTGAGTCTTATGTGGTGATAACTGAGTGACTTACTGGACGTAAGACTGGACTAGAGTTATGTGTGTGAATGCGGACTTGTTTGCTGACCTTAGAAAAACTGTTTTGAAACGTCTTGTAGTTGTCATGTTGATTCTGACTTGATAGGATAGAATTTGACCTTTCGGGGAACTATTTTTTTTCAGTCCAAGTAATCAGGATGCCATGATCAAGCCTCGACGGAATGGTGGTGTAGAGTAGGGAAGCGCGTGTAATAGATAGTTGGGGGTTGCCTTTGCTTTCTTTATCTGTCTTATCTCATGTTCTTAAGTGATAATGTGGTTGATATAATGTTTTAAAGATGAACTATTGTTGGGTTGTGAGAACTTTGCTATTGTTAAGTTGTTGTATGGGTTGGGGTCGTGATATTTCATTTCAATTATTGTTTTTATAAAATATGAGTTATATGTTTTCTCGCCGTGTCTGCGTTGTAAGATCCGATTGTTCCGTTGTCAAGCTAGCTTGGTAGTGCCTCGCGAGGTCTACTAACGAGTAATGCCTCGTCAAAAAGATGGGGTGTTATATGGTGTGTATCTCTTAGATTGTATTGGGCGTATTCCATAAAAGTCTGAAATGCCCTCATCCTGGACCCCCACATCCTACGTCAACGAAACTAATTGGGTAAATGTTGTTGTTGTTGATGTCGTTGTATTGTGGCTGGGAATGAGAAAAGATGCTAAATTGATACAAGTTTCACAATTACATGATTAAAATCTCCAGTTATGTGCTATTAACTAATGATAAACCTCATACTAATAAATATAGATTTAATAAAGTTAGATACACTCTAATTAGAATTTAAACCATAGTGTACGTCTTTACAATACTTGAAGTTGTCCCTCTATAGTCAAATAAATAAATGCTCCAATATTTAGAGATGAAGAGAAAAAAAAATTTAGAGATTTTTACCGATTTAAAGTCTATATTTACAGAAAAAATATGAAAGAAAATGTTCTTGGAAAAAATTATGACAATTTAGTTTCTTACTTTGCGCACTTTTTGTTAAAGAAGAAAATGGGATAAAATTTATAAATTCACTTGACTTTCATTGTTTTAAAAAATAATATGTACAGAATTTTTGAAAAAAAATTCAATAGACATTGACAATTAGTTATATATCTCCTTTACAGAATTCTCGATTTTATTATTTCAAAAAAATAAAAATAATAGCATGGACTATATACAAAACATAGAAAGAAATTTAAAAAAATACCATCGTCGACTATCTACGACATTCTTCATATGCTAAAAAAACACCATATTTATTTAAATTTAAACAATTACAAAATTATAAGAAGATTAAGAAATAAAATATATTACCTATAAAATTGATATGCATGCATCGGTTAAATAATTTATATAGATACATTTTTTAACATTATGTATAATTGTTTTGTAAACTAATTAGGGTATTTGATAATAATTCAAATAGCTCCAATTTCATATACTACAATTCAAATAGCTCCAAATTAGGCTCCGTTCGGCAAAGCGTCTTGAGGGAGATGAAGATGAAGATGAAGGTGCTCATCTAGGAGCAGTGTTCTAAAAATCGGTCTAGGCGCTAGGCGGTGCCTCACCGTCACAGTTAGGCCATAGGCGGTTGGCTAGGCCGTTAAGTGGCCTAAGTGAGCACCTAGGTGGGCGCCTAGGCGGCTGGGCTAGCTAGTTAGGTGGTCTAGGCGGGCTGGACAAGTCTAAGTTGAGGCTAGATGGAGCTCTAGGTGCCAATTTATAGATAAATATTAAGAATAGATTGTTCTTTTTTCTATATTCTCACCAAATAAGAATAACAATGTCGTATTTTCAATAATTTATAAATTCGCCTAGGCCCCCGCCTAGACGCAAGGCCCCATCCCACCGCCCAGCTTCCGCCTAGCGTTTTTTAGAACACTGTCTATGAGGGAGGGTCGATCGGCAAAGATAAGCGAGTGAGATGAAGATGAAATTCGGAGATGAACCAGAGATGAAATTCGGAGATGAACCAGCTAGCGTCCCCCCCCCCAACCTTCTTGGATTTTTGCCATCCAGATGAAGGTTTTGCCCCATGAATTTTTCAAAAAATCCCCCCCCCCTCCGCGATACCCCTCAAACCCCTTTCTTCCCCCTTTTGATCTCAAGCTCCTCTCATGGCGAATTTCACGCATCAACGACCCAATTCAACATGATGTTGGCATCCACATCCGATCTGGTTTGGGCAACGAAGCTGCCATCCAACTTCGAGTTTCTTGCACGCAAGTTGTTCGATGAAATGCCTGAGAGAACGATCACAAAGAGAGAGTTCTATGAAGGTGGGTATGCTCTTATGCCTAACTAAGATCATCATTTATGATACCAATGGCTTGATTAGGGCTCAAATCCAAGGTGGGTATGCTCTGATGCCTAATTAAGATCATGTCTTGTGTGCACACAAGCTTTAATTTCTGTCTGGGTTAAGTACAAGTGAGATTGTAGTATTGTGCATGTTGTTTCATGTGATGTGTATAGTTATACTTTGCTCGAATCTCCTCTAATTCAAGGAGGGCATTAATAGGAAAGGTTGGAACGTATATAAAAATACATAGTGGAGGGCATTTTGGACAATTTGAGTACTAAATTTTCAGTTAATCTATCGAACTTCCGGAACAAACATTTTAAGTTTTTCTACATTCATCTAATTATCTTTTTCAGCTTCAACTAATTTTCTCAGTTTCAGCTTTCCAGTTTCAACTCTTAGTTCCAGTTCCAGTTAGGATTGCCAAATGGAGCCTTAATATAGGAATCTCATAAACTTGAACATCTAAATGATTACTCTACATAAAATATAAATTTTATCCTATCTAACGGACAAGTTTAGTATTCTATTTTATTTACAGAAAATTAACCATCGAAACTTATACATTTTTTTCATTAATTTTTTATAATAAATTAATATAACATCTATTATATTGTGTAATCACATTTCCATATAGATTAAAAAATAGATTATTGCTCGTACCCTGCACGGGACACGAAAGATAATAATTTTTTTGATGTATTATTTAGTTAATAAAGGAATGCATAATAATATTATTAAAAAATAGATATTGATATCGTCTTTTTTATCCAAAATCGTTAGAATATTTTGTTAATCCAATATTGTGATTTGATGTTAAGAATAAAATTAAAATTAAATTTTATATAATATAAATTAAATAAAAAGTATATATAAACGCAATCATGTTATTTCAAAATGTATTTGATTAATTTAAAAAATCATATATGATATGATATGAAATTTCAAGTGAAATATATCAACATATATATTTTTATAATTAATAAGATTTATATATGATGATAGAAATCAAAAACTAATTTAATTATGGCTTGTTTAAATAAATATTTTAGAAAAATAGACTTGTATCGGTAATAATAGTTATGAAATAAAATGAATATATTAATAGATCTTATAAATTAATAATTAATTTAATAATAGTAGAGTTATAGATCAATATATATAAATGAATATTATAACACAAATTTAGTTTATATATTTTTAAGATTTTTTATAAAGATATTTTTAGATATCTGTAGCTTACATTATAATTTTATAGGACAAAAAAAGATTGACAGAGAAATATAGTGAATGTATATGATTATAAAAGTACTATAAAAATAAAAATTCAGAGTGACTAATAGGTTTTAAAAAATTAATTATAATTTTGATTTACAAAAAAGAATGTCTAAACAAATAGTTGAAAAAGATAGAAATAGGTGAAAAAAGATAGGAAATAGAAAAAGAAAGAGATAAATGATAGATAATTAATAAGAATAAGAAAGACTTTAAAATTATTTTTCTAAAATTTATTTTCTTAAAGGGAGTGGGTTCAGAATTAACATGGAAGCCAAAAATTCCTCGGTTTTAATATATAGTATAGATCGGACTCATCACAACTCACGTGTATGGGGTCCAAATGTAAAGTTCTTTACAACATTACTTTTGTGGCAAACCATATGTTAATTGTGAAAATTGTAACTTGGAAGTACCCCGTGCGATATTTTTTTCATCATATGTTTGCTGTTTTCTAATTAGTTAAGATCAAGTTTTGCACATGCTCGACAAATTAAGGTGTTAGCATCACTATCAACTTCGATTTTTTATACTTCAACTTGTCCTTTATAGTCTCATCTATCATAATCGACTTCTACTTTGATATGACTAGGTGATCGTCTGTATTTTATATGGGACACAATTAATAGTATTTTGTATATATAATTTTAATTGATAAAATAATATATATTAATGGTATTATTACTTAGATATTGACAATACTTTTTATCTAAAACCATGAAATTATTTTTTTAATCTAAGACTGTGATTTAACTTTTAAATTAAATTCAAATTAATACTTTTTGTTATATGACTTAAATCAAGATCATAGTTAAAATAATAACAAGTTATTCTATTGATAAGATTACGCTAAACACAAAATGATTTGATATTATACATAAATTATTTAAAATAGATATGGATGGTCATTTAATATTACTATTTTAAAATCTATAGATGAATTTGATATAAAATAAAGATCATAGATATTATCTTGATGTGAAAATATATGGTAATATAAAAAAGTACTTACATTTTTATTATAAAATAAATAAGAAAGATACTATTTTGATTTGCACATATATGATATATGGATACGATAAAAAATACTTATATTTTTCTTGTAAAATAAAAAATAATATTTTATTATAAATAATATAAGTAGTTTAATGTAAAGTGGAATAAATACAAAACTTTAATATAATATAGATTTGGTCATAGACTCATAGTTCATATATTTATAAAAGCTACAACAAAGGAGTTGGGCAGTTTCTCGTGCACAATTGTTTTGGTCGGAAAGAAGCCAAAGCCCTCAAATGGTTTCTCATACATAATCAATTAGTTAAAATTGCAACGAAAAGTAAAACGAAAGAAAACAATGGAACCAAGTAATGGGCACTTCAGTTTTTTAAAAGTCTTGTTAATTTCGGGACCATTTGACGCTTACTACTTTTATCGTGATGATCAAATTATTGATTAATAATTGAAATGAAAAGGCACATGTGGATAAACCCAATGTAAGCAACATTCTACGAGAGGACCAAACTGTTTCATCACGTAAATAGTATGCTTTAATTGGATACTAACTTTAGGCCTTTATGATACAGATGAACCTTACAGTGTTATATATTATGAATATATGCAACTTATACATGAATCTTATTATGTCGAGCATGAATGATTCAAATATGAATCTTTTCTTAGTAATTTTGTAAGATATACATTCGGTGACGGATCCAGGATTGTAAAATAGGATGGGCTAATTATCATCAAAATAATTAGGGTTGGCTAAATTACTTTAATTTAACTAGTTTACTACTAAATTTACCTTATTTTTTATTTTATTATTATTTAATTTATCCTATTTTTATTTTTTCTAGATTTTTAGGGTGGGCTGGAACCTACCCCAGCCCACCAAGTCATCCGTGCCTGTATACATTATATTGTATAAGTGAGCTTATAATAAAATATACTTTGATCGACTTGAACTTTCAAATATCATACCAACTTATACATAAACCTAATAATATCGTTCATGTTTAACCAAAAAAAAAAGATATCGTTCATGTTTGATATTTTATGTTGATGTATAGCTAGTGTAACATATGTTCAAAGTTTGATATTACAAGATTCATGTTGACATTATTAGGTTCGTGTACAAGTTGGCATGGTATTTCAAAGTTCATATCGGCCAAAGTATTTCTTTTATTATAAGTTCAAGTATACCGTGTATATATTACAAAATTAGTAATGAAACATTCATATTTGATTCGTTCATGCTCAATATAATTAGGTTCATGTATAAGTTGCACATATTCATGATTTACAACTATAAGGTTTTATCCATTGTTTCTACCTACTCCTTAGCCAAATACATGTATCAGAATCAATTAAAATATTGTTTCCTTATGTAAATCGACCAACTTATACACGAACCTAAATATTCGTGTATAAGTTGGAATGGTAATTCAAAGTTCAAATCGGTTAAAGTATGCATTTTATTGTAAGTTTGTGTATGTCGTGTATATATTACAAAATTAGCAATGAAAGATTCATGTTTGAGTCGTTCATGCTCAATATAATGAGATTCATGTGTAAGTTGAATGTATTCATAATTTACAAGTGTAAGGTTCTATTCATTGAATTACCTAATCCTTAGCCAAGTACGTGTATTAGATCTTTCTAATGCACGTATTTGGCTAAGAAGTAGGTAAACACAATGAATAGAACTAGAGCTGTCAAAATCTGACCCAATCCAAAAAATCTACCCGAACCGACCGAAAATTTTAGGGTTGAAACTCAACCCGAATAGCAGCGAGCAAAGAAAAAAACCGAACCCGATTCGGTTGAAACCCGAAACCGACCCGACCGATCCCGTTTTTTTCTATATATGTAGAATAAATATATTTTCTTGTAAATATTATAATATATATTTTATCACAAAACCTATTATAAATAAAACAGTTTTATAAAAATCTATTAAAAATAATATTTTCTTATTAAATATTATTATTTTAATAATCATTAAAAATTTAAATTCTTGACCTGTTAGGTCGGCCCAAACCCGCATAATAACTTGTTAAGACCCGACCCGTCTTGACATGTAACCCCATTGACCCAAACCCGTACTCAACCCGAACCCGCGCGACCCAACTTGTTTGACACCTCTAAGTAGAACCATACAATTGTAAATTCTGAATATATGCAACTTATACATGAAACTCATTATATCGAGCATGAACGATTCAAATATGAATCTTTCATTACTAATTTTGTAATATATACACGGCATACATTAACTTATGATAAATTACATACTTAATTTGATCGATTTGAACTTTGAACTACCATGCCAATTTACCTAATAATGTTGAACATGTGAACCTTGCAATATCAAAGTTTGAGCATATGTACACTACACATGAACATACAAATGTCAAACATGAACGACATTATTAAGCTCGTGGATAAGCTGGTATGATATATGAAAGCTCAAATCGATCACATTAAGGATGTAATTTATTATAAGTTCATGTATACCGTGTATATATACAAAACAAGTAATGAAAGATTGATATTTGCATCGATCATGCTCGATATAATAAGGTTCATGCATGAGTTGCATATATTCATAATTTACAGCTGTAGATCCTATCCATCGTTTTTACTCACTCCTTAGTCAAATACGTGTATCAGAAAGAACCTGAAGATTATTTCCTTATGTAAATAATATGCTTTAATTCGATACTAACTTTAGGTTCTTTCTGATACATGTATTGAACCTTACAGTTGTAAATTATGAATATATACAACTTATACATGAATCTCATTATATACAACATGACCAGTTCGATCCACGATCCACAGATTTAGAGGAATTCGGTCCCGGTCCGGTTTTGGACCGGTGATCAACCCTAAATAGAAGACATATTCTAAAATCTACCATTTTACAACTCGAGGCATTGGACATTCTAGATGGAAGGCTTGAAACCATTAATCTCAATATTAGACTTCTAAGATTTCAAAACTAATGAGAGAGTCCTCTAATAAATTTTCAAAATCTACCACCAACAATATGTATATCTCATAATAATTCTCATATGTTATTCCCACATCCCCCATGACAAATAAAAAAACATAAGTAATTTTAATTGAAAATGCATGACTAGAAATAAAAGTTTAATATCGGATACTCAAACCGAGAACAAAACACGTTCCTGACGGGCTAATGAAAAGTATTGAACTTTTTGATAAACGAACAACCATTGGAGCCCAAGAATAATTACATCTGCAACGCGAAGAACAAATCATTTTAGATGTATATAATGCAAAGAATTTCTAAAGTTTTTTTATAAGAAAGAGATTAGAGGGAAGAATTGTCACCGGAATTCTACCGCCTATAGCATCCATTAGTATGAGATCTAACAACAACAACAACAACTATAGACCCAGTGCAATTCCCTTACGGGAATCTGGAGGATCAAGATGAGGGATTTTTCTTTGAACTCATAAGGAATCCGGATTTAAAAGTAGAGGAATCCGGATCGTCGACGAGGGGATTTTTCTTTGATAGTGGGTCGCTCACTTTGTTGATCTCCCAAAAGATGTGGGTGAGATAATTTTCCTCCAATTTGCTCAAAAAGCGACGAATATCAAACATGATCATCTCAATCTAAGTTTTTTTTTTCTCATAATAACATCGAAAGTTTGAACTCATAAGGAATAGTAGTGCATATTTGTATTAGGAATACGTGTATGAGATGACGAAAGAAACAATAGTGGTATGAAAGACTGACATTCATAGTTGTAGGCATTTGCAAATATTTTCACGATGAGACTAATGCGATGATTTCAATATTTTTTAGAATATTGGAATGGGTGGGCAGAATGCAAAGCGCGTTTTGTAATAAATTGCAAGGGATTGTAATATATAAAAAAAAAAGATTTGTGTACGTCACTCTTCGATTACAAACATTCTAATAAATGTATCTAAGATTCTAAATAAAATTATACTTATGGGCCCCTCTCTCTCTCTCTGAATGTAGATCCTACTAAAAGTAATAAGAGTAAGATCTACATTAACCAAGATCAAATAACCTCCATTCGATAAGGTCCAAATGTAAATATAAGAAAGTGCTGGTGTAATTCATAATCCAAACACTTGAAATGGGTTTAAATGGGCTAATGGAATAGTGGCCCAAGATAAGCAAATGGAGGAGTCTCATGAATTTTCTAGAAGTTGCTTGTTGGACTTTGAAGCCCATCATAAGCACGTTAGCTAGAAAATTCTAGATTTTGGATTATGTAGAATAATCTAGGCTTATGTGCATGATTTGAATGTTGTGAAAGTCGGTGGATACTAGACATTTTAACCGACTCATCTCATCTATATATAGGAGGTGAAAGAGCTTAATTAATCATCACTCAACTTAGAGTGATCAAGTGTGGGTAGGATAGATCGAGCAATGTGTTGGGTAGGCTCGATCGAGTGTCGGTGTGGGTAATGTCACACGTGTAAGTTAGGGTGAGTGAAGTGTCCCACATTATAAAGAGTCCCGAGTCACCCGTATAAATGAGTCTTGTACATTTCCACTATATAATACAAAGCTTTTTTTGTAATATTGTGTCTTTGTGTCGGTTGGGTTTCGGTGGGTGTACAAGAATCCTGTGAGGGGTCGATTTCCCTACAGTGGTATCAGAGCCAAGGTTGGTGAGATTGTCGTTGTTGGAGATACGGGTAGAACTCGTTGGTGGAAGGATCTCGTGTTGGCGTGAGGACGGCCAACTTGTTGAGGATGTGTTCGAGATCTCACTCTTTGATGGGAAGATTGACTTCACGTTGTGACGACGGAGTTGGTTCGAGACATATTGGTCGTGAATGTTGAAGGTCCGGTCAAGTGGGCATGGGCATGGTGACCAAGATGGAGTGAAGCTAGGGTCACATGCGAGTGAGATGTCCGCAGTTGAGGGAGGACCTAGAGGAGACGAGAGAGGTCCTTGCGGAAGAGTGTTGGTGACCGGCACACCAATATGGTACGTGTTGTTGGTGAGGATGATGTTGTGAGAATGAAGATTGGTTGGCAACAAGTTGAGCGGTTGCCGAGATTGTGTGGTTGATGGATGCCGCCTCGACGCGTGTGTGTGAAGATTAAGCGTATATGACACCTTGAGGAGAGATGAAGAGCTTGTTCACCGCAACTTAAATAATGGAGAGAAGTTGACGGTTGTAAGTACCGCAAACGAGAAAGAGGTTTGATGACGGTACACGCCACTCTTCATGACATGAGTGGAGCAAGGTGTTCGAGAGAGGAGGTGCTTGATCACATGGCGGCGTTAGAACGAGAGCGTTTGTGTTTTACAAGGCGTTGGGTCATGCATGAAGTAGATGCATTGACAGAGGAACGAAGACGGTGAGATTTACCGTATTTGGAATATGAATTAAGGGAGGAATTGTTGGTATAATTCATAATCCAAACACTTGAAATGGGTTTAAATGGGCTAATGGAAGAGTGGCCCAAGATAAGCAAATGGAGGAGTCTCATGAATTTTCTAGAAGTTGCTTGTTGGACTTTGAAGCCCATCATAAGCACGTCAGCTAGAAAATTCTAGATTTTGGATTATGTAGAATAATCTAGGCTTATGTGCATGATTTGAATGTGGTGAAAGTCGGTGGATACTAGGCATTTTAACCGACTCATCTCATCTATATATAGGAGGTGAAAGAGCTTAATTAATCATCACTCAACTTAGAGTGATCAAGTGTGGGTAGGATAGATCGAGCAATGTGTTGGGTAGGCTCGATCGAGTGTCGGTGTGGGTAATGTCACACGTGTAAGTTAGGGTGAGTGAAGTGTCCCACATTATAAAGAGTCCCGAGTCACCCGTATAAATGAGTCTTGTACATTTCCACTATATAATACAAAGCTTTTTTTGTAATATTGCGTCTTTGTGTCGGTTGGGTTTCGGTGGGTGTACAAGAGTCCTGTGAGGGGTCGATTTCCCAACAGAAAGTCCCTTTCCCGGAATGAATATTGTAATTCATCCTCATGATACTTATATGTTAACATGTATATTATTAGTGACAATTATTTTTTATGATAATGCTAACATAACGTTATCATAAAATCCAAAAATAGTTGTACTCCTACACTACTCCGATGTTGTTGTGTTAGGCACAAATGTAGTTGTTCGGGCATGGTGGTATTTCATGATTCCTATTTGAGTTGAAACTGGTGTGCATGCATGCACATATAGATTAAGATGTCATTAGGGCGGAGGAACAAGCAATGTCTTTTGATCATTGCCTACAAAGAGGCTATCTTGGGTCAGTTGTAGTAGAGTCTCTAAAAAGGCATGACCTTTCTCCGACGATATGCTATGCTAGAACGATCACTTATATGTCATCTTTATACTACAAGTCCATACACTTAACTTTAGTGTTTTTTTCCTTCTTTGAACCATGAAAATGAAGAACTTTCGTTGAAATGAGTATCATTTCACAACCACTTAACTCACACATCCTCATCGAGTTCCAAACACCACCCTTTGAGTCAAGTGATTGCCCTCCAAGTCAAACACTCTCATAACCTAAAGTTGCATTATTTGATAGTATCTATAAGGCTTGAGATCTTCTCCAACATTATCACATGTCAACACAAAAACTTTAAAATAGGTCACCATCCATGTATATCCTGCTTCTTGGTATACATACTTTTACAGTTGTTTGTCCTTACTTGAATCGTGAAAAAAAAACTCTACTAAGATGAAAACGAGTATAATTCCTTAAAAATAATCTCTTGTCTTGATGTCATGGAGCCAAAGTATTGGAATTAGTTATCAACCATAAAAAAAAATATTTGTATATAGTATAAACTTAGGAGGTGTATTTAGACCTGTCAAAAGCTAACCCGACTCGCAAACCCGACCCGACCCGACCCGAAAATTTTGGGTTTCAACCCGAAAATTTAGACCCGTGACCCAGTTTCAACACGACCTGATTGAAACCCGAACCCATTGGGTCGGACCTGATTTTTTACAATTTAATTATATTATAATATATAAAATTTGTTTTAGAAAATTATGTTATATTTTATTATTAAAATATTAAAAAATTATATTTTATTATTTAAATAATATTTTATTTAAATTTTGGTAAAAAAATTGATACTCTTGGCGCATTTAATTGATCCGACCCGACCCAGTTTGACTCGTAACCCGATTGACCCGAACCCGTCCGACCCGACCCGATCAACAGGTCTAACTCATTCAATGTTCAATTAGCATTTATTGCAATCTTTCATATATAATAAACAATATGCTATTAAAAGGACACCAATAGCATAGTTGTCATTTCTTCCTTTAAAACTCCAAGGTTTATAGTTCAAACCTCAATAATGGCATAGCTGTACTTTTTTGATAGAAGAATACATTTAATTAAAAAATAGTTTTAGGCCTAAATACATCCAACAACCTTCTTATACTAAGTGTCTATAAAATTAGTATGTACGTTAATATTCCTATTTTTACAAATCCACTACATTTTAAAAACAAAGATTACACAAATCCATTGTACTTAAAACAAAGACTACGTATTTATAAAATTAGTATGCACATTAATATTCCTATTTTAACAAATCCATTGTATTTTAAAAACAAAGATAACACAAATTCGTTGTATTAGAAACAAATACTATGTATCTATAAAATTAGTATGTACATCAATATTCTTATTTAACAAATCCATTATATTTTAAAAACAAAGAAAACACAAATCCATTGTACTTAAGAAAAATACTATGTATCTATAAAATTTGTATGTACATTAATAATCTGATTTTAACAAATCATTGTATTCAAAAAAAAAAGAAAAAAAAGAAATCCATTGTACATACTATGTATTTGTTTTATACATACATAGTATTTGTTAAATAGGAATATTAATGCGGATACAAATTTTATGGATACATAGTATTTGTTTTAAGTACAATGGATTAGTGTTTTATTTTTAAGATACAGTGGATTTGTTAAAATAGGAATATTAATGTACATACTAATTTTATAGATACGTAGTATTTGTTCTGTGTACGATGGATTTGTGTTTTCTCTGTTTTTAAAATACAGTGAATTCATTAAAATAGGAATATTAATGTACATTTTAATCTTATAGATACTTAGTACTTGTTTTAAGTACAATGAATTTATGTAATCTTTGTTTTTAAAATGCAGTGGATTTGTAAAAATAGGAATATTAACGTATGTACAAATTTTATAGATACATAGTGTTTGTTTTAAGTACAATGAGTTTGTGCTTGCTTTGTTTTTAAAATATAGTGGATTTCTTAAAATAGGAATATTAATGTACATGCTAATTTTATAGATACGTGGTATTTGTTTTAAGTACAATGCATTTGTATTTTCTTTGTTTGTAAAATTCAGTGGATTTGTTAAAATAGGAATATTTAGAATGCACATTAATATACCTATTTTAACAAATCCACTGTATGTTACAAACAAAGAAAACACAAATCCAATGTGCTTAAAACAAATACTACGTATCTATAAAATTAGTATGTACATTAATATTCCTATTTTAACAAATCCACTATATTTTAAAAACAAAGAAAACACGAATCCATTGTACTTAAAACAAATACTATGCATCTATAAAATTTGTATGTGCATTAATATTCCTATTTTAATAAATCCACTATATTTAAAAAAACATAAATCCATTGTACTTAAAACAAATATTACGTATCTACAAGATTCGAAAGTACATTACTATTCCTATTTCAACAAATCCACTACATTTTAAAAATAAAGAAAACACAAATCCATTGTACTTAAAGCAAATATTATGTATCCATAAAATTAGGATGTGCATTAATACTCCTATTTTAACAAATCCGCTGTATTTTAAAAACAAGGAAAACACAAATCCATTCTACTTAAAACAAAAGGTGTCAACATGGTATATGCTCAATGTTTTTATAATAAGTTATAACAATGAACTTAATTGCTCTCGATTGCAATCGGTGGCGGATCCAAAAATATAGTTGAGAGGGAGCTAAACGATATAAATTGTTAAAATAATACACATAAACTTGTAATAGTAGTTCAAATTACAAATAGATATGCATTATAAAATATAAAATAATATGGTAAAATGGAACACACAAACCTAATCTCATAGGTTTAAAAAAAATAGAGATAAGATAAAAAAAAATAGAGATAAGATAAAAAAAATAGAGATAATATATTAGTAACAAATTTCATCCCTACAAAAATAAATATAAACCAATTCGTTTAAAAATCGTATAAACCAGTTTGTACTACAATCCAAGCACCCAACCCCTTCATATGCTTTCAACCACAAGATTAGTGGTGAAATTACAATTGTGAAGTACAAAATCCATGATGAAATTAGAAACAAAAATTTTTTAAAAATGAAAAGCTTTCAACCAAAAATAATTTAATGAAAGCATACTTAAATAGTTGAAGAAAATCAAAGAAATGACAAACATTTACCTTGAATTAAATTATGCATTGCATAAGGTCATATTAGTTAACCTTCTATCACCAATAAATATTGCATCAACAAACCAAACATAAACCAATAAGCAACAACTATAGAAGAGATAAGTATAAGGGGAAAGATGGAGTCTTAAAAATAAAAAGTGAAAAGGCATTTTCCGTAAAAAAAAAGTAAATAAAAAGTGATAACTCAACCCACAATACAAGACCAATTCACTAGCCCACAAGCCAAAGGGCATTTGGTCTAGCGGTAAGACCTCAAGGGGGAGAACCTGAGGTCCCCGGTTCGATCCTCACCGGCGACGGAGCCACAAATTTGAATTTTTAGAGCATAGCTCTCACCTGTTCACAGGTGCTCTAGGCTAGTCTGAGTAGTACTCGGGCTACCCTAATTCTCACCCGTTCAAAAAAAAAAAAAAAATTCACTAGCCCACAAGTATAATAACCTAGGCCTTGTACAACACAAAACAAAAAATATACTATTTTTTTTCCTATAATTCCAGTGGAGGCTACAACACCCTCTGGGCATGTTATAGCTCCGCCCCTGATTGCAATGAATAATCTGTAACAATGAACCTGTACATGTAGTTTATTTTATAATGGGTATAGATCAAATATGAATGAACGCTTAGGTGTGAAATGACAATGAATAGAAGTCGTTGGATGCGGATAAATTAAAGACGTTGATTGTTTCACTTAAACCATAGTGTACGTCTTTACAATACTTGAAGTTGTCCCTCTATAGTCAAATAAATAAATGCTCCAATATTTAGAGATGAAGAGAAAAAAAAATTTAGAGATTTTTACCGATTTAAAGTCTATATTTACAGAAAAAATATGAAAGAAAATGTTCTTGGAAAAAATTATGACAATTTAGTTTCTTACTTTGCGCACTTTTTGTTAAAGAAGAAAATGGGATAAAATTTATAAATTCACTTGACTTTCATTGTTTTAAAAAATAATATGTACAGAATTTTTGAAAAAAAATTCAATAGACATTGACAATTAGTTATATATCTCCTTTACAGAATTCTCGATTTTATTATTTCAAAAAAATAAAAATAATAGCATGGACTATATACAAAACATAGAAAGAAATTTAAAAAAATACCATCGTCGACTATCTACGACATTCTTCATATGCTAAAAAAACACCATATTTATTTAAATTTAAACAATTACAAAATTATAAGAAGATTAAGAAATAAAATATATTACCTATAAAATTGATATGCATGCATCGGTTAAATAATTTATATAGATACATTTTTTAACATTATGTATAATTGTTTTGTAAACTAATTAGGGTATTTGATAATAATTCAAATAGCTCCAATTTCATATACTACAATTCAAATAGCTCCAAATTAGGCTCCGTTCGGCAAAGCGTCTTGAGGGAGATGAAGATGAAGATGAAGGTGCTCATCTAGGAGCAGTGTTCTAAAAATCGGTCTAGGCGCTAGGCGGTGCCTCACCGTCACAGTTAGGCCATAGGCGGTTGACTAGGCCGTTAAGTGGCCTAAGTGAGCACCTAGGTGGGCGCCTAGGCGGCTGGGCTAGCTAGTTAGGTGGTCTAGGCGGGCTAGGCGGGCTGGACAAGTCTAAGTTGAGGCTAGATGGAGCTCTAGGTGCCAATTTATACATAAATATTAAGAAGAGATTGTTCTTTTTTCTATATTCTCACCAAATAAGAATAACAATGTCGTATTTTCAATAATTTATAAATTCGCCTAGGCCCCCGCCTAGACGCAAGGCCCCATCCCACCGCCCAGCTTCCGCCTAGCGTTTTTTAGAACACTGTCTATGAGGGAGGGTCGTTCGGCAAAGATAAGCGAGTGAGATGAAGATGAAATTCGGAGATGAACCAGAGATGAAATTCGGAGATGAACCAGCTAGCGTCTCCCCCCCCCCCCCAAGCTTCTTGGATTTTTGCCATCCAGATGAAGGTTTTGCCCCATGAATTTTTCAAAAAATCCCCCCCCCCCCGCGATACCCCTCAAACCCCTTTCTTCCCCCTTTTGATCTCAAGCTCCTCTCATGGCGAATTTCACGCATCAACGACCCAATTCAACATGATGTTGGCATCCACATCCGATCTGGTTTGGGCAACGAAGCTGCCATCCAACTTCGAGTTTCTTGCACGCAAGTTGTTCGATGAAATGCCTGAGAGAACGATCACAAAGAGAGAGTTCTATGAAGGTGGGTATGCTCTTATGCCTAACTAAGATCATCATTTATGATACCAATGGCTTGATTAGGGCTCAAATCCAAGGTGGGTATGCTCTGATGCCTAATTAAGATCATGTCTTGTGTGCACACAAGCTTTAATTTCTGTCTGGGTTAAGTACAAGTGAGATTGTAGTATTGTGCATGTTGTTTCATGTGATGTGTATAGTTATACTTTGCTCGAATCTCCTCTAATTCAAGGAGGGCATTAATAGGAAAGGTTGGAACGTATATAAAAATACATAGTGGAGGGCATTTTGGACAATTTGAGTACTAAATTTTCAGTTAATCTATCGAACTTCCGGAACAAACATTTTAAGTTTTTCTACATTCATCTAATTATCTTTTTCAGCTTCAACTAATTTTCTCAGTTTCAGCTTTCCAGTTTCAACTCTTAGTTCCAGTTCCAGTTAGGATTGCCAAATGGAGCCTTAATATAGGAATCTCATAAACTTGAACATCTAAATGATTACTCTACATAAAATATAAATTTTATCCTATCTAACGGACAAGTTTAGTATTCTATTTTATTTACAGAAAATTAACCATCGAAACTTATACATTTTTTTCATTAATTTTTTATAATAAATTAATATAACATCTATTATATTGTGTAATCACATTTCCATATAGATTAAAAAATAGATTATTGCTCGTACCCTGCACGGGACACGAAAGATAATAATTTTTTTGATGTATTATTTAGTTAATAAAGGAATGCATAATAATATTATTAAAAAATAGATATTGATATCGTCTTTTTTATCCAAAATCGTTAGAATATTTTGTTAATCCAATATTGTGATTTGATGTTAAGAATAAAATTAAAATTAAATTTTATATAATATAAATTAAATAAAAAGTATATATAAACGCAATCATGTTATTTCAAAATGTATTTGATTAATTTAAAAAATCATATATGATATGATATGAAATTTCAAGTGAAATATATCAACATATATATTTTTATAATTAATAAGATTTATATATGATGATAGAAATCAAAAACTAATTTAATTATGGCTTGTTTAAATAAATATTTTAGAAAAATAGACTTGTATCGGTAATAATAGTTATGAAATAAAATGAATATATTAATAGATCTTATAAATTAATAATTAATTTAATAATAGTAGAGTTATAGATCAATATATATAAATGAATATTATAACACAAATTTAGTTTATATATTTTTAAGATTTTTTATAAAGATATTTTTAGATATCTGTAGCTTACATTATAATTTTATAGGACAAAAAAAGATTGACAGAGAAATATAGTGAATGTATATGATTATAAAAGTACTATAAAAATAAAAATTCAGAGTGACTAATAGGTTTTAAAAAATTAATTATAATTTTGATTTACAAAAAAGAATGTCTAAACAAATAGTTGAAAAAGATAGAAATAGGTGAAAAAAGATAGGAAATAGAAAAAGAAAGAGATAAATGATAGATAATTAATAAGAATAAGAAAGACTTTAAAATTATTTTTCTAAAATTTATTTTCTTAAAGGGAGTGGGTTCAGAATTAACATGGAAGCCAAAAATTCCTCGGTTTTAATATATAGTATAGATCGGACTCATCACAACTCACGTGTATGGGGTCCAAATGTAAAGTTCTTTACAACATTACTTTTGTGGCAAACCATATGTTAATTGTGAAAATTGTAACTTGGAAGTACCCCGTGCGATATTTTTTTCATCATATGTTTGCTGTTTTCTAATTAGTTAAGATCAAGTTTTGCACATGCTCGACAAATTAAGGTGTTAGCATCACTATCAACTTCGATTTTTTATACTTCAACTTGTCCTTTATAGTCTCATCTATCATAATCGACTTCTACTTTGATATGACTAGGTGATCGTCTGTATTTTATATGGGACACAATTAATAGTATTTTGTATATATAATTTTAATTGATAAAATAATATATATTAATGGTATTATTACTTAGATATTGACAATACTTTTTATCTAAAACCATGAAATTATTTTTTTAATCTAAGACTGTGATTTAACTTTTAAATTAAATTCAAATTAATACTTTTTGTTATATGACTTAAATCAAGATCATAGTTAAAATAATAACAAGTTATTCTATTGATAAGATTACGCTAAACACAAAATGATTTGATATTATACATAAATTATTTAAAATAGATATGGATGGTCATTTAATATTACTATTTTAAAATCTATAGATGAATTTGATATAAAATAAAGATCATAGATATTATCTTGATGTGAAAATATATGGTAATATAAAAAAGTACTTACATTTTTATTATAAAATAAATAAGAAAGATACTATTTTGATTTGCACATATATGATATATGGATACGATAAAAAATACTTATATTTTTCTTGTAAAATAAAAAATAATATTTTATTATAAATAATATAAGTAGTTTAATGTAAAGTGGAATAAATACAAAACTTTAATATAATATAGATTTGGTCATAGACTCATAGTTCATATATTTATAAAAGCTACAACAAAGGAGTTGGGCAGTTTCTCGTGCACAATTGTTTTGGTCGGAAAGAAGCCAAAGCCCTCAAATGGTTTCTCATACATAATCAATTAGTTAAAATTGCAACGAAAAGTAAAACGAAAGAAAACAATGGAACCAAGTAATGGGCACTTCAGTTTTTTAAAAGTCTTGTTAATTTCGGGACCATTTGACGCTTACTACTTTTATCGTGATGATCAAATTATTGATTAATAATTGAAATGAAAAGGCACATGTGGATAAACCCAATGTAAGCAACATTCTACGAGAGGACCAAACTGTTTCATCACGTAAATAGTATGCTTTAATTGGATACTAACTTTAGGCCTTTATGATACAGATGAACCTTACAGTGTTATATATTATGAATATATGCAACTTATACATGAATCTTATTATGTCGAGCATGAATGATTCAAATATGAATCTTTTCTTAGTAATTTTGTAAGATATACATTCGGTGACGGATTCAGGATTGTAAAATAGGATGGGCTAATTATCATCAAAATAATTAGGGTTGGCTAAATTACTTTAATTTAACTAGTTTACTACTAAATTTACCTTATTTTTTATTTTATTATTATTTAATTTATCCTATTTTTATTTTTTCTAGATTTTTAGGGTGGGCTGGAACCTACCCCAGCCCACCAAGTCATCCGTGCCTGTATACATTATATTGTATAAGTGAGCTTATAATAAAATATACTTTGATCGACTTGAACTTTCAAATATCATACCAACTTATACATAAACCTAATAATATCGTTCATGTTTAACCAAAAAAAAAAGATATCGTTCATGTTTGATATTTTATGTTGATGTATAGCTAGTGTAACATATGTTCAAAGTTTGATATTACAAGATTCATGTTGACATTATTAGGTTCGTGTACAAGTTGGCATGGTATTTCAAAGTTCATATCGGCCAAAGTATTTCTTTTATTATAAGTTCAAGTATACCGTGTATATATTACAAAATTAGTAATGAAACATTCATATTTGATTCGTTCATGCTCAATATAATTAGGTTCATGTATAAGTTGCACATATTCATGATTTACAACTATAAGGTTTTATCCATTGTTTCTACCTACTCCTTAGCCAAATACATGTATCAGAATCAATTAAAATATTGTTTCCTTATGTAAATCGACCAACTTATACACGAACCTAAATATTCGTGTATAAGTTGGAATGGTAATTCAAAGTTCAAATCGGTCAAAGTATGCATTTTATTGTAAGTTTGTGTATGTCGTGTATATATTACAAAATTAGCAATGAAAGATTCATGTTTGAGTCGTTCATGCTCAATATAATGAGATTCATGTATAAGTTGAATGTATTCATAATTTACAAGTGTAAGGTTCTATTCATTGAATTACCTAATCCTTAGCCAAGTACGTGTATTAGATCTTTCTAATGCACGTATTTGGCTAAGAAGTAGGTAAACACAATGAATAGAACTAGAGCTGTCAAAATCTGACCCAATCCAAAAAATCTACCCGAACCGACCGAAAATTTTAGGGTTGAAACTCAACCCGAATAGCAGCGAGCAAAGAAAAAAACCGAACCCGATTCGGTTGAAACCCGAAACCGACCCGACCGATCCCGTTTTTTTCTATATATGTAGAATAAATATATTTTCTTGTAAATATTATAATATATATTTTATCACAAAACCTATTATAAATAAAACAGTTTTATAAAAATCTATTAAAAATAATATTTTCTTATTAAATATTATTATTTTAATAATCATTAAAAATTTAAATTCTTGACCTGTTAGGTCGGCCCAAACCCGCATAATAACTTGTTAAGACCCGACCCGTCTTGACATGTAACCCCATTGACCCAAACCCGTACTCAACCCGAACCCGCGCGACCCAACTTGTTTGACACCTCTAAGTAGAACCATACAATTGTAAATTCTGAATATATGCAACTTATACATGAAACTCATTATATCGAGCATGAACGATTCAAATATGAATCTTTCATTACTAATTTTGTAATATATACACGGCATACATTAACTTATGATAAATTACATACTTAATTTGATCGATTTGAACTTTGAACTACCATGCCAACTTACCTAATAATGTTGAACATGTGAACCTTGCAATATCAAAGTTTGAGCATATGTACACTACACATGAACATACAAATGTCAAACATGAACGACATTATTAAGCTCGTGGATAAGCTGGTATGATATATGAAAGCTCAAATCGATCACATTAAGGATGTAATTTATTATAAGTTCATGTATACCGTGTATATATACAAAACAAGTAATGAAAGATTGATATTTGCATCGATCATGCTCGATATAATAAGGTTCATGCATGAGTTGCATATATTCATAATTTACAGCTGTAGATCCTATCCATCGTTTTTACTCACTCCTTAGTCAAATACGTGTATCAGAAAGAACCTGAAGATTATTTCCTTATGTAAATAATATGCTTTAATTCGATACTAACTTTAGGTTCTTTCTGATACATGTATTGAACCTTACAGTTGTAAATTATGAATATATACAACTTATACATGAATCTCATTATATACAACATGACCGGTTCGATCCACGATCCACAGATTTAGAGGAATTCGGTCCCGGTCCGGTTTTGGACCGGGGATCAACCCTAAATAGAAGACATATTCTAAAATCTACCATTTTACAACTCGAGGCATTGGACATTCTAGATGGAAGGCTTGAAACCATTAATCTCAATATTAGACTTCTAAGATTTCAAAACTAATGAGAGAGTCCTCTAATAAATTTTCAAAATCTACCACCAACAATATGTATATCTCATAATAATTCTCATATGTTATTCCCACATCCCCCATGACAAATAAAAAAACATAAGTAATTTTAATTGAAAATGCATGACTAGAAATAAAAGTTTAATATCGGATACTCAAACCGAGAACAAAACACGTTCCTGACGGGCTAATGAAAAGTATTGAACTTTTTGATAAACGAACAACCATTGGAGCCCAAGAATAATTACATCTGCAACGCGAAGAACAAATCATTTTAGATGTATATAATGCAAAGAATTTCTAAAGTTTTTTTATAAGAAAGAGATTAGAGGGAAGAATTGTCACCGGAATTCTACCGCCTATAGCATCCATTAGTATGAGATCTAACAACAACAACAACAACTATAGACCCAGTGCAATTCCCTTACGGGAATCTGGAGGATCAAGATGAGGGATTTTTCTTTGAACTCATAAGGAATCCGGATTTAAAAGTAGAGGAATCCGGATCGTCGACGAGGGGATTTTTCTTTGATAGTGGGTCGCTCACTTTGTTGATCTCCCAAAAGATGTGGGTGAGATAATTTTCCTCCAATTTGCTCAAAAAGCGACGAATATCAAACATGATCATCTCAATCTAAGTTTTTTTTTTCTCATAATAACATCGAAAGTTTGAACTCATAAGGAATAGTAGTGCATATTTGTATTAGGAATACGTGTATGAGATGACGAAAGAAACAATAGTGGTATGAAAGACTGACATTCATAGTTGTAGGCATTTGCAAATATTTTCACGATGAGACTAATGCGATGATTTCAATATTTAAAGAATATTGGAATGGGTGGGCAGAATGCAAAGCGCGTTTTGTAATAAATTGCAAGGGATTGTAATATATAAAAAAAAAAAGATTTGTGTACGTCACTCTTCGATTACAAACATTCTAATAAATGTATCTAAGATTCTAAATAAAATTATACTTATGGGCCCCTCTCTCTCTCTGAATGTAGATCCTACTAAAAGTAATAAGAGTAAGATCTACATTAACCAAGATCAAATAACCTCCATTCGATAAGGTCCAAATGTAAATATAAGAAAGTGCTGGTGTAATTCATAATCCAAACACTTGAAATGGGTTTAAATGGGCTAATGGAATAGTGGCCCAAGATAAGCAAATGGAGGAGTCTCATGAATTTTCTAGAAGTTGCTTGTTGGACTTTGAAGCCCATCATAAGCACGTTAGCTAGAAAATTCTAGATTTTGGATTATGTAGAATAATCTAGGCTTATGTGCATGATTTGAATGTTGTGAAAGTCGGTGGATACTAGACATTTTAACCGACTCATCTCATCTATATATAGGAGGTGAAAGAGCTTAATTAATCATCACTCAACTTAGAGTGATCAAGTGTGGGTAGGATAGATCGAGCAATGTGTTGGGTAGGCTCGATCGAGTGTCGGTGTGGGTAATGTCACACGTGTAAGTTAGGGTGAGTGAAGTGTCCCACATTATAAAGAGTCCCGAGTCACCCGTATAAATGAGTCTTGTACATTTCCACTATATAATACAAAGCTTTTTTTGTAATATTGTGTCTTTGTGTCGGTTGGGTTTCGGTGGGTGTACAAGAATCCTGTGAGGGGTCGATTTCCCTACAGTGGTATCAGAGCCAAGGTTGGTGAGATTGTCGTTGTTGGAGATACGGGTAGAACTCGTTGGTGGAAGGATCTCGTGTTGGCGTGAGGACGGCCAACTTGTTGAGGATGTGTTCGAGATCTCACTCTTTGATGGGAAGATTGACTTCACGTTGTGACGACGGAGTTGGTTCGAGACATATTGGTCGTGAATGTTGAAGGTCCGGTCAAGTGGGCATGGGCATGGTGACCAAGATGGAGTGAAGCTAGGGTCACATGCGAGTGAGATGTCCGCAGTTGAGGGAGGACCTAGAGGAGACGAGAGAGGTCCTTGCGGAAGAGTGTTGGTGACCGGCACACCAATATGGTACGTGTTGTTGGTGAGGATGATGTTGTGAGAATGAAGATTGGTTGGCAACAAGTTGAGCGGTTGCCGAGATTGTGTGGTTGATGGATGCCGCCTCGACGCGTGTGTGTGAAGATTAAGCGTATATGACACCTTGAGGAGAGATGAAGAGCTTGTTCACCGCAACTTAAATAATGGAGAGAAGTTGACGGTTGTAAGTACCGCAAACGAGAAAGAGGTTTGATGACGGTACACGCCACTCTTCATGACATGAGTGGAGCAAGGTGTTCGAGAGAGGAGGTGCTTGATCACATGGCGGCGTTAGAACGAGAGCGTTTGTGTTTTACAAGGCGTTGGGTCATGCATGAAGTAGATGCATTGACAGAGGAACGAAGACGGTGAGATTTACCGTATTTGGAATATGAATTAAGGGAGGAATTGTTGGTATAATTCATAATCCAAACACTTGAAATGGGTTTAAATGGGCTAATGGAAGAGTGGCCCAAGATAAGCAAATGGAGGAGTCTCATGAATTTTCTAGAAGTTGCTTGTTGGACTTTGAAGCCCATCATAAGCACGTCAGCTAGAAAATTCTAGATTTTGGATTATGTAGAATAATCTAGGCTTATGTGCATGATTTGAATGTGGTGAAAGTCGGTGGATACTAGGCATTTTAACCGACTCATCTCATCTATATATAGGAGGTGAAAGAGCTTAATTAATCATCACTCAACTTAGAGTGATCAAGTGTGGGTAGGATAGATCGAGCAATGTGTTGGGTAGGCTCGATCGAGTGTCGGTGTGGGTAATGTCACACGTGTAAGTTAGGGTGAGTGAAGTGTCCCACATTATAAAGAGTCCCGAGTCACCCGTATAAATGAGTCTTGTACATTTCCACTATATAATACAAAGCTTTTTTTGTAATATTGCGTCTTTGTGTCGGTTGGGTTTCGGTGGGTGTACAAGAGTCCTGTGAGGGGTCGATTTCCCAACAGAAAGTCCCTTTCCCGGAATGAATATTGTAATTCATCCTCATGATACTTATATGTTAACATGTATATTATTAGTGACAATTATTTTTTATGATAATGCTAACATAACGTTATCATAAAATCCAAAAATAGTTGTACTCCTACACTACTCCGATGTTGTTGTGTTAGGCACAAATGTAGTTGTTCGGGCATGGTGGTATTTCATGATTCCTATTTGAGTTGAAACTGGTGTGCATGCATGCACATATAGATTAAGATGTCATTAGGGCGGAGGAACAAGCAATGTCTTTTGATCATTGCCTACAAAGAGGCTATCTTGGGTCAGTTGTAGTAGAGTCTCTAAAAAGGCATGACCTTTCTCCGACGATATGCTATGCTAGAACGATCACTTATATGTCATCTTTATACTACAAGTCCATACACTTAACTTTAGTGTTTTTTTCCTTCTTTGAACCATGAAAATGAAGAACTTTCGTTGAAATGAGTATCATTTCACAACCACTTAACTCACACATCCTCATCGAGTTCCAAACACCACCCTTTGAGTCAAGTGATTGCCCTCCAAGTCAAACACTCTCATAACCTAAAGTTGCATTATTTGATAGTATCTATAAGGCTTGAGATCTTCTCCAACATTATCACATGTCAACACAAAAACTTTAAAATAGGTCACCATCCATGTATATCCTGCTTCTTGGTATACATACTTTTACAGTTGTTTGTCCTTACTTGAATCGTGAAAAAAAAACTCTACTAAGATGAAAACGAGTATAATTCCTTAAAAATAATCTCTTGTCTTGATGTCATGGAGCCAAAGTATTGGAATTAGTTATCAACCATAAAAAAAAATATTTGTATATAGTATAAACTTAGGAGGTGTATTTAGACCTGTCAAAAGCTAACCCGACTCGCAAACCCGACCCGACCCGACCCGAAAATTTTGGGTTTCAACCCGAAAATTTAGACCCGTGACCCAGTTTCAACACGACCTGATTGAAACCCGAACCCATTGGGTCGGACCTGATTTTTTACAATTTAATTATATTATAATATATAAAATTTGTTTTAGAAAATTATGTTATATTTTATTATTAAAATATTTAAAAATTATATTTTATTATTTAAATAATATTTTATTTAAATTTTGGTAAAAAAATTGATACTCTTGGCGCGTTTAATTGATCCGACCCGACCCAGTTTGACTCGTAACCCGATTGACCCGAACCCGTCCGACCCGACCCGATCAACAGGTCTAACTCATTCAATGTTCAATTAGCATTTATTGCAATCTTTCATATATAATAAACAATATGCTATTAAAAGGACACCAATAGCATAGTTGTCATTTCTTCCTTTAAAACTCCAAGGTTTATAGTTCAAACCTCAATAATGGCATAGCTGTACTTTTTTGATAGAAGAATACATTTAATTAAAAAATAGTTTTAGGCCTAAATACATCCAACAACCTTCTTATACTAAGTGTCTATAAAATTAGTATGTACGTTAATATTCCTATTTTTACAAATCCACTACATTTTAAAAACAAAGATTACACAAATCCATTGTACTTAAAACAAAGACTACGTATTTATAAAATTAGTATGCACATTAATATTCCTATTTTAACAAATCCATTGTATTTTAAAAACAAAGATAACACAAATTCGTTGTATTAGAAACAAATACTATGTATCTATAAAATTAGTATGTACATCAATATTCTTATTTAACAAATCCATTATATTTTAAAAACAAAGAAAACACAAATCCATTGTACTTAAGAAAAATACTATGTATCTATAAAATTTGTATGTACATTAATAATCTGATTTTAACAAATCATTGTATTCAAAAAAAAAAGAAAAAAAAGAAATCCATTGTACATACTATGTATTTGTTTTATACATACATAGTATTTGTTAAATAGGAATATTAATGCGGATACAAATTTTATGGATACATAGTATTTGTTTTAAGTACAATGGATTAGTGTTTTATTTTTAAGATACAGTGGATTTGTTAAAATAGGAATATTAATGTACATACTAATTTTATAGATACGTAGTATTTGTTCTGTGTACGATGGATTTGTGTTTTCTCTGTTTTTAAAATACAGTGAATTCATTAAAATAGGAATATTAATGTACATTTTAATCTTATAGATACTTAGTACTTGTTTTAAGTACAATGAATTTATGTAATCTTTGTTTTTAAAATGCAGTGGATTTGTAAAAATAGGAATATTAACGTATGTACAAATTTTATAGATACATAGTGTTTGTTTTAAGTACAATGAGTTTGTGCTTGCTTTGTTTTTAAAATATAGTGGATTTCTTAAAATAGGAATATTAATGTACATGCTAATTTTATAGATACGTGGTATTTGTTTTAAGTACAATGCATTTGTATTTTCTTTGTTTGTAAAATTCAGTGGATTTGTTAAAATAGGAATATTTAGAATGCACATTAAAATACCTATTTTAACAAATCCACTGTATGTTACAAACAAAGAAAACACAAATCCAATGTGCTTAAAACAAATACTACGTATCTATAAAATTAGTATGTACATTAATATTCCTATTTTAACAAATCCACTATATTTTAAAAACAAAGAAAACACGAATCCATTGTACTTAAAACAAATACTATGCATCTATAAAATTTGTATGTGCATTAATATTCCTATTTTAATAAATCCACTATATTTAAAAAAACATAAATCCATTGTACTTAAAACAAATATTACGTATCTACAAGATTCGAAAGTACATTACTATTCCTATTTCAACAAATCCACTACATTTTAAAAATAAAGAAAACACAAATCCATTGTACTTAAAGCAAATATTATGTATCCATAAAATTAGGATGTGCATTAATACTCCTATTTTAACAAATCCGCTGTATTTTAAAAACAAGGAAAACACAAATCCATTCTACTTAAAACAAAAGGTGTCAACATGGTATATGCTCAATGTTTTTATAATAAGTTATAACAATGAACTTAATTGCTCTCGATTGCAATCAGTGGCGGATCCAAAAATATAGTTGAGAGGGAGCTAAACGATATAAATTGTTAAAATAATACACATAAACTTGTAATAGTAGTTCAAATTACAAATAGATATGCATTATAAAATATAAAATAATATGGTAAAATGGAACACACAAACCTAATCTCATAGGTTTAAAAAAAATAGAGATAAGATAAAAAAAAATAGAGATAAGATAAAAAAATAGAGATAATATATTAGTAACAAATTTCATCCCTACAAAAATAAATATAAACCAATTCGTTTAAAAATCGTATAAACCAGTTTGTACTACAATCCAAGCACCCAACCCCTTCATATGCTTTCAACCACAAGATTAGTGGTGAAATTACAATTGTGAAGTACAAAATCCATGATGAAATTAGAAACAAAAATTTTTTAAAAATGAAAAGCTTTCAACCAAAAATAATTTAATGAAAGCATACTTAAATAGTTGAAGAAAATCAAAGAAATGACAAACATTTACCTTGAATTAAATTATGCATTGCATAAGGTCATATTAGTTAACCTTCTATCACCAATAAATATTGCATCAACAAACCAAACATAAACCAATAAGCAACAACTATAGAAGAGATAAGTATAAGGGGAAAGATGGAGTCTTAAAAATAAAAAGTGAAAAGGCATTTTCCGTAAAAAAAAAGTAAATAAAAAGTGATAACTCAACCCACAATACAAGACCAATTCACTAGCCCACAAGCCAAAGGGCATTTGGTCTAGCGGTAAGACCTCAAGGGGGAGAACCTGAGGTCCCCGGTTCGATCCTCACCGGCGACGGAGCCACAAATTTGAATTTTTAGAGCATAGCTCTCACCTGTTCACAGGTGCTCTAGGCTAGTCTGAGTAGTACTCGGGCTACCCTAATTCTCACCCGTTCAAAAAAAAAAAAAAAATTCACTAGCCCACAAGTATAATAACCTAGGCCTTGTACAACACAAAACAAAAAATATACTATTTTTTTTCCTATAATTCCAGTGGAGGCTACAACACCCTCAGGGCATGTTATAGCTCCGCCCCTGATTGCAATGAATAATCTGTAACAATGAACCTGTACATGTAGTTTATTTTATAATGGGTATAGATCAAATATGAATGAACGCTTAGGTGTGAAATGACAATGAATAGAAGTCGTTGGATGCGGATAAATTAAAGACGTTGATTGTTTCACTTAAACCATAGTGTACGTCTTTACAATACTTGAAGTTGTCCCTCTATAGTCAAATAAATAAATGCTCCAATATTTAGAGATGAAGAGAAAAAAAAATTTAGAGATTTTTACCGATTTAAAGTCTATATTTACAGAAAAAATATGAAAGAAAATGTTCTTGGAAAAAATTATGACAATTTAGTTTCTTACTTTGCGCACTTTTTGTTAAAGAAGAAAATGGGATAAAATTTATAAATTCACTTGACTTTCATTGTTTTAAAAAATAATATGTACAGAATTTTTGAAAAAAAATTCAATAGACATTGACAATTAGTTATATATCTCCTTTACAGAATTCTCGATTTTATTATTTCAAAAAAATAAAAATAATAGCATGGACTATATACAAAACATAGAAAGAAATTTAAAAAAATACCATCGTCGACTATCTACGACATTCTTCATATGCTAAAAAAACACCATATTTATTTAAATTTAAACAATTACAAAATTATAAGAAGATTAAGAAATAAAATATATTACCTATAAAATTGATATGCATGCATCGGTTAAATAATTTATATAGATACATTTTTTAACATTATGTATAATTGTTTTGTAAACTAATTAGGGTATTTGATAATAATTCAAATAGCTCCAATTTCATATACTACAATTCAAATAGCTCCAAATTAGGCTCCGTTCGGCAAAGCGTCTTGAGGGAGATGAAGATGAAGATGAAGGTGCTCATCTAGGAGCAGTGTTCTAAAAATCGGTCTAGGCGCTAGGCGGTGCCTCACCGTCACAGTTAGGCCATAGGCGGTTGACTAGGCCGTTAAGTGGCCTAAGTGAGCACCTAGGTGGGCGCCTAGGCGGCTGGGCTAGCTAGTTAGGTGGTCTAGGCGGGCTAGGCGGGCTGGACAAGTCTAAGTTGAGGCTAGATGGAGCTCTAGGTGCCAATTTATACATAAATATTAAGAAGAGATTGTTCTTTTTTCTATATTCTCACCAAATAAGAATAACAATGTCGTATTTTCAATAATTTATAAATTCGCCTAGGCCCCCGCCTAGACGCAAGGCCCCATCCCACCGCCCAGCTTCCGCCTAGCGTTTTTTAGAACACTGTCTATGAGGGAGGGTCGTTCGGCAAAGATAAGCGAGTGAGATGAAGATGAAATTCGGAGATGAACCAGCTAGCGTCTCCCCCCCCCCCAAGCTTCTTGGATTTTTGCCGTCCAGATGAAGGTTTTGCCCCATGAATTTTTCAAAAAATCCCCCCCCCCCGCGATACCCCTCAAACCCCTTTCTTCCCCCTTTTGATCTCAAGCTCCTCTCATGGCGAATTTCACGCATCAACGACCCAATTCAACATGATGTTGGCATCCACATCCGATCTGGTTTGGGCAACGAAGCTGCCATCCAACTTCGAGTTTCTTGCACGCAAGTTGTTCGATGAAATGCCTGAGAGAACGATCACAAAGAGAGAGTTCTATGAAGGTGGGTATGCTCTTATGCCTAACTAAGATCATCATTTATGATACCAATGGCTTGATTAGGGCTCAAATCCAAGGTGGGTATGCTCTGATGCCTAATTAAGATCATGTCTTGTGTGCACACAAGCTTTAATTTCTGTCTGGGTTAAGTACAAGTGAGATTGTAGTATTGTGCATGTTGTTTCATGTGATGTGTATAGTTATACTTTGCTCGAATCTCCTCTAATTCAAGGAGGGCATTAATAGGAAAGGTTAGAACGTATATAAAAATACATAGTGGAGGGCATTTTGGACAATTTGAGTACTAAATTTTCAGTTAATCTATCGAACTTCCGGAACAAACATTTTAAGTTTTTCTACATTCATCTAATTATCTTTTTCAGCTTCAACTAATTTTCTCAGTTTCAGCTTTCCAGTTTCAACTCTTAGTTCCAGTTCCAGTTAGGATTGCCAAATGGAGCCTTAATATAGGAATCTCATAAACTTGAACATCTAAATGATTACTCTACATAAAATATAAATTTTATCCTATCTAACGGACAAGTTTAGTATTCTATTTTATTTACAGAAAATTAACCATCGAAACTTATACATTTTTTTCATTAATTTTTTATAATAAATTAATATAACATCTATTATATTGTGTAATCACATTTCCATATAGATTAAAAAATAGATTATTGCTCGTACCCTGCACGGGACACGAAAGATAATAATTTTTTTGATGTATTATTTAGTTAATAAAGGAATGCATAATAATATTATTAAAAAATAGATATTGATATCGTCTTTTTTATCCAAAATCGTTAGAATATTTTGTTAATCCAATATTGTGATTTGATGTTAAGAATAAAATTAAAATTAAATTTTATATAATATAAATTAAATAAAAAGTATATATAAACGCAATCATGTTATTTCAAAATGTATTTGATTAATTTAAAAAATCATATATGATATGATATGAAATTTCAAGTGAAATATATCAACATATATATTTTTATAATTAATAAGATTTATATATGATGATAGAAATCAAAAACTAATTTAATTATGGCTTGTTTAAATAAATATTTTAGAAAAATAGACTTGTATCGGTAATAATAGTTATGAAATAAAATGAATATATTAATAGATCTTATAAATTAATAATTAATTTAATAATAGTAGAGTTATAGATCAATATATATAAATGAATATTATAACACAAATTTAGTTTATATATTTTTAAGATTTTTTATAAAGATATTTTTAGATATCTGTAGCTTACATTATAATTTTATAGGACAAAAAAAGATTGACAGAGAAATATAGTGAATGTATATGATTATAAAAGTACTATAAAAATAAAAATTCAGAGTGACTAATAGGTTTTAAAAAATTAATTATAATTTTGATTTACAAAAAAGAATGTCTAAACAAATAGTTGAAAAAGATAGAAATAGGTGAAAAAAGATAGGAAATAGAAAAAGAAAGAGATAAATGATAGATAATTAATAAGAATAAGAAAGACTTTAAAATTATTTTTCTAAAATTTATTTTCTTAAAGGGAGTGGGTTCAGAATTAACATGGAAGCCAAAAATTCCTCGGTTTTAATATATAGTATAGATCGGACTCATCACAACTCACGTGTATGGGGTCCAAATGTAAAGTTCTTTACAACATTACTTTTGTGGCAAACCATATGTTAATTGTGAAAATTGTAACTTGGAAGTACCCCGTGCGATATTTTTTTCATCATATGTTTGCTGTTTTCTAATTAGTTAAGATCAAGTTTTGCACATGCTCGACAAATTAAGGTGTTAGCATCACTATCAACTTCGATTTTTTATACTTCAACTTGTCCTTTATAGTCTCATCTATCATAATCGACTTCTACTTTGATATGACTAGGTGATCGTCTGTATTTTATATGGGACACAATTAATAGTATTTTGTATATATAATTTTAATTGATAAAATAATATATATTAATGGTATTATTACTTAGATATTGACAATACTTTTTATCTAAAACCATGAAATTATTTTTTTAATCTAAGACTGTGATTTAACTTTTAAATTAAATTCAAATTAATACTTTTTGTTATATGACTTAAATCAAGATCATAGTTAAAATAATAACAAGTTATTCTATTGATAAGATTACGCTAAACACAAAATGATTTGATATTATACATAAATTATTTAAAATAGATATGGATGGTCATTTAATATTACTATTTTAAAATCTATAGATGAATTTGATATAAAATAAAGATCATAGATATTATCTTGATGTGAAAATATATGGTAATATAAAAAAGTACTTACATTTTTATTATAAAATAAATAAGAAAGATACTATTTTGATTTGCACATATATGATATATGGATACGATAAAAAATACTTATATTTTTCTTGTAAAATAAAAAATAATATTTTATTATAAATAATATAAGTAGTTTAATGTAAAGTGGAATAAATACAAAACTTTAATATAATATAGATTTGGTCATAGACTCATAGTTCATATATTTATAAAAGCTACAACAAAGGAGTTGGGCAGTTTCTCGTGCACAATTGTTTTGGTCGGAAAGAAGCCAAAGCCCTCAAATGGTTTCTCATACATAATCAATTAGTTAAAATTGCAACGAAAAGTAAAACGAAAGAAAACAATGGAACCAAGTAATGGGCACTTCAGTTTTTTAAAAGTCTTGTTAATTTCGGGACCATTTGACGCTTACTACTTTTATCGTGATGATCAAATTATTGATTAATAATTGAAATGAAAAGGCACATGTGGATAAACCCAATGTAAGCAACATTCTACGAGAGGACCAAACTGTTTCATCACGTAAATAGTATGCTTTAATTGGATACTAACTTTAGGCCTTTATGATACAGATGAACCTTACAGTGTTATATATTATGAATATATGCAACTTATACATGAATCTTATTATGTCGAGCATGAATGATTCAAATATGAATCTTTTCTTAGTAATTTTGTAAGATATACATTCGGTGACGGATCCAGGATTGTAAAATAGGATGGGCTAATTATCATCAAAATAATTAGGGTTGGCTAAATTACTTTAATTTAACTAGTTTACTACTAAATTTACCTTATTTTTTATTTTATTATTATTTAATTTATCCTATTTTTATTTTTTCTAGATTTTTAGGGTGGGCTGGAACCTACCCCAGCCCACCAAGTCATCCGTGCCTGTATACATTATATTGTATAAGTGAGCTTATAATAAAATATACTTTGATCGACTTGAACTTTCAAATATCATACCAACTTATACATAAACCTAATAATATCGTTCATGTTTAACCAAAAAAAAAAGATATCGTTCATGTTTGATATTTTATGTTGATGTATAGCTAGTGTAACATATGTTCAAAGTTTGATATTACAAGATTCATGTTGACATTATTAGGTTCGTGTACAAGTTGGCATGGTATTTCAAAGTTCATATCGGCCAAAGTATTTCTTTTATTATAAGTTCAAGTATACCGTGTATATATTACAAAATTAGTAATGAAACATTCATATTTGATTCGTTCATGCTCAATATAATTAGGTTCATGTATAAGTTGCACATATTCATGATTTACAACTATAAGGTTTTATCCATTGTTTCTACCTACTCCTTAGCCAAATACATGTATCAGAATCAATTAAAATATTGTTTCCTTATGTAAATCGACCAACTTATACACGAACCTAAATATTCGTGTATAAGTTGGAATGGTAATTCAAAGTTCAAATCGGTTAAAGTATGCATTTTATTGTAAGTTTGTGTATGTCGTGTATATATTACAAAATTAGCAATGAAAGATTCATGTTTGAGTCGTTCATGCTCAATATAATGAGATTCATGTGTAAGTTGAATGTATTCATAATTTACAAGTGTAAGGTTCTATTCATTGAATTACCTAATCCTTAGCCAAGTACGTGTATTAGATCTTTCTAATGCACGTATTTGGCTAAGAAGTAGGTAAACACAATGAATAGAACTAGAGCTGTCAAAATCTGACCCAATCCAAAAAATCTACCCGAACCGACCGAAAATTTTAGGGTTGAAACTCAACCCGAATAGCAGCGAGCAAAGAAAAAAACCGAACCCGATTCGGTTGAAACCCGAAACCGACCCGACCGATCCCGTTTTTTTCTATATATGTAGAATAAATATATTTTCTTGTAAATATTATAATATATATTTTATCACAAAACCTATTATAAATAAAACAGTTTTATAAAAATCTATTAAAAATAATATTTTCTTATTAAATATTATTATTTTAATAATCATTAAAAATTTAAATTCTTGACCTGTTAGGTCGGCCCAAACCCGCATAATAACTTGTTAAGACCCGACCCGTCTTGACATGTAACCCCATTGACCCAAACCCGTACTCAACCCGAACCCGCGCAACCCAACTTGTTTGACACCTCTAAGTAGAACCATACAATTGTAAATTCTGAATATATGCAACTTATACATGAAACTCATTATATCGAGCATGAACGATTCAAATATGAATCTTTCATTACTAATTTTGTAATATATACACGGCATACATTAACTTATGATAAATTACATACTTAATTTGATCGATTTGAACTTTGAACTACCATGCCAACTTACCTAATAATGTTGAACATGTGAACCTTGCAATATCAAAGTTTGAGCATATGTACACTACACATGAACATACAAATGTCAAACATGAACGACATTATTAAGCTCGTGGATAAGCTGGTATGATATATGAAAGCTCAAATCGATCACATTAAGGATGTAATTTATTATAAGTTCATGTATACCGTGTATATATACAAAACAAGTAATGAAAGATTGATATTTGCATCGATCATGCTCGATATAATAAGGTTCATGCATGAGTTGCATATATTCATAATTTACAGCTGTAGATCCTATCCATCGTTTTTACTCACTCCTTAGTCAAATACGTGTATCAGAAAGAACCTGAAGATTATTTCCTTATGTAAATAATATGCTTTAATTCGATACTAACTTTAGGTTCTTTCTGATACATGTATTGAACCTTACAGTTGTAAATTATGAATATATACAACTTATACATGAATCTCATTATATACAACATGACCGGTTCGATCCACGATCCACAGATTTAGAGGAATTCGGTCCCGGTCCGGTTTTGGACCGGTGATCAACCCTAAATAGAAGACATATTCTAAAATCTACCATTTTACAACTCGAGGCATTGGACATTCTAGATGGAAGGCTTGAAACCATTAATCTCAATATTAGACTTCTAAGATTTCAAAACTAATGAGAGAGTCCTCTAATAAATTTTCAAAATCTACCACCAACAATATGTATATCTCATAATAATTCTCATATGTTATTCCCACATCCCCCATGACAAATAAAAAAACATAAGTAATTTTAATTGAAAATGCATGACTAGAAATAAAAGTTTAATATCGGATACTCAAACCGAGAACAAAACACGTTCCTGACGGGCTAATGAAAAGTATTGAACTTTTTGATAAACGAACAACCATTGGAGCCCAAGAATAATTACATCTGCAACGCGAAGAACAAATCATTTTAGATGTATATAATGCAAAGAATTTCTAAAGTTTTTTTATAAGAAAGAGATTAGAGGGAAGAATTGTCACCGGAATTCTACCGCCTATAGCATCCATTAGTATGAGATCTAACAACAACAACAACAACTATAGACCCAGTGCAATTCCCTTACGGGAATCTGGAGGATCAAGATGAGGGATTTTTCTTTGAACTCATAAGGAATCCGGATTTAAAAGTAGAGGAATCCGGATCGTCGACGAGGGGATTTTTCTTTGATAGTGGGTCGCTCACTTTGTTGATCTCCCAAAAGATGTGGGTGAGATAATTTTCCTCCAATTTGCTCAAAAAGCGACGAATATCAAACATGATCATCTCAATCTAAGTTTTTTTTTTCTCATAATAACATCGAAAGTTTGAACTCATAAGGAATAGTAGTGCATATTTGTATTAGGAATACGTGTATGAGATGACGAAAGAAACAATAGTGGTATGAAAGACTGACATTCATAGTTGTAGGCATTTGCAAATATTTTCACGATGAGACTAATGCGATGATTTCAATATTTAAAGAATATTGGAATGGGTGGGCAGAATGCAAAGCGCGTTTTGTAATAAATTGCAAGGGATTGTAATATATAAAAAAAAAAGATTTGTGTACGTCACTCTTCGATTACAAACATTCTAATAAATGTATCTAAGATTCTAAATAAAATTATACTTATGGGCCCCTCTCTCTCTCTCTCTGAATGTAGATCCTACTAAAAGTAATAAGAGTAAGATCTACATTAACCAAGATCAAATAACCTCCATTCGATAAGGTCCAAATGTAAATATAAGAAAGTGCTGGTGTAATTCATAATCCAAACACTTGAAATGGGTTTAAATGGGCTAATGGAATAGTGGCCCAAGATAAGCAAATGGAGGAGTCTCATGAATTTTCTAGAAGTTGCTTGTTGGACTTTGAAGCCCATCATAAGCACGTTAGCTAGAAAATTCTAGATTTTGGATTATGTAGAATAATCTAGGCTTATGTGCATGATTTGAATGTTGTGAAAGTCGGTGGATACTAGACATTTTAACCGACTCATCTCATCTATATATAGGAGGTGAAAGAGCTTAATTAATCATCACTCAACTTAGAGTGATCAAGTGTGGGTAGGATAGATCGAGCAATGTGTTGGGTAGGCTCGATCGAGTGTCGGTGTGGGTAATGTCACACGTGTAAGTTAGGGTAAGTGAAGTGTCCCACATTATAAAGAGTCCCGAGTCACCCGTATAAATGAGTCTTGTACATTTCCACTATATAATACAAAGCTTTTTTTGTAATATTGTGTCTTTGTGTCGGTTGGGTTTCGGTGGGTGTACAAGAATCCTGTGAGGGGTCGATTTCCCTACAGTGGTATCAGAGCCAAGGTTGGTGAGATTGTCGTTGTTGGAGATACGGGTAGAACTCGTTGGTGGAAGGATCTCGTGTTGGCGTGAGGACGGCCAACTTGTTGAGGATGTGTTCGAGATCTCACTCTTTGATGGGAAGATTGACTTCACGTTGTGACGACGGAGTTGGTTCGAGACATATTGGTCGTGAATGTTGAAGGTCCGGTCAAGTGGGCATGGGCATGGTGACCAAGATGGAGTGAAGCTAGGGTCACATGCGAGTAAGATGTCCGCAGTTGAGGGAGGACCTAGAGGAGACGAGAGAGGTCCTTGCGGAAGAGTGTTGGTGACCGGCACACCAATATGGTACGTGTTGTTGGTGAGGATGATGTTGTGAGAATGAAGATTGGTTGGCAACAAGTTGAGCGGTTGCCGAGATTGTGTGGTTGATGGATGCCGCCTCGACGCGTGTGTGTGAAGATTAAGCGTATATGACACCTTGAGGAGAGATGAAGAGCTTGTTCACCGCAACTTAAATAATGGAGAGAAGTTGACGGTTGTAAGTACCGCAAACGAGAAAGAGGTTTGATGACGGTACACGCCACTCTTCATGACATGAGTGGAGCAAGGTGTTCGAGAGAGGAGGTGCTTGATCACATGGCGGCGTTAGAACGAGAGCGTTTGTGTTTTACAAGGCGTTGGGTCATGCATGAAGTAGATGCATTGACAGAGGAACGAAGACGGTGAGATTTACCGTATTTGGAATATGAATTAAGGGAGGAATTGTTGGTATAATTCATAATCCAAACACTTGAAATGGGTTTAAATGGGCTAATGGAAGAGTGGCCCAAGATAAGCAAATGGAGGAGTCTCATGAATTTTCTAGAAGTTGCTTGTTGGACTTTGAAGCCCATCATAAGCACGTCAGCTAGAAAATTCTAGATTTTGGATTATGTAGAATAATCTAGGCTTATGTGCATGATTTGAATGTGGTGAAAGTCGGTGGATACTAGGCATTTTAACCGACTCATCTCATCTATATATAGGAGGTGAAAGAGCTTAATTAATCATCACTCAACTTAGAGTGATCAAGTGTGGGTAGGATAGATCGAGCAATGTGTTGGGTAGGCTCGATCGAGTGTCGGTGTGGGTAATGTCACACGTGTAAGTTAGGGTGAGTGAAGTGTCCCACATTATAAAGAGTCCCGAGTCACCCGTATAAATGAGTCTTGTACATTTCCACTATATAATACAAAGCTTTTTTTGTAATATTGCGTCTTTGTGTCGGTTGGGTTTCGGTGGGTGTACAAGAGTCCTGTGAGGGGTCGATTTCCCAACAGAAAGTCCCTTTCCCGGAATGAATATTGTAATTCATCCTCATGATACTTATATGTTAACATGTATATTATTAGTGACAATTATTTTTTATGATAATGCTAACATAACGTTATCATAAAATCCAAAAATAGTTGTACTCCTACACTACTCCGATGTTGTTGTGTTAGGCACAAATGTAGTTGTTCGGGCATGGTGGTATTTCATGATTCCTATTTGAGTTGAAACTGGTGTGCATGCATGCACATATAGATTAAGATGTCATTAGGGCGGAGGAACAAGCAATGTCTTTTGATCATTGCCTACAAAGAGGCTATCTTGGGTCAGTTGTAGTAGAGTCTCTAAAAAGGCATGACCTTTCTCCGACGATATGCTATGCTAGAACGATCACTTATATGTCATCTTTATACTACAAGTCCATATACTTAACTTTAGTGTTTTTTTCCTTCTTTGAACCATAAAAATGAAGAACTTTCGTTGAAATGAGTATCATTTCACAACCACTTAACTCACACATCCTCATCGAGTTCCAAACACCACCCTTTGAGTCAAGTGATTGCCCTCCAAGTCAAACACTCTCATAACCTAAAGTTGCATTATTTGATAGTATCTATAAGGCTTGAGATCTTCTCCAACATTATCACATGTCAACACAAAAACTTTAAAATAGGTCACCATCCATGTATATCCTGCTTCTTGGTATACATACTTTTACAGTTGTTTGTCCTTACTTGAATCGTGAAAAAAAAACTCTACTAAGATGAAAACGAGTATAATTCCTTAAAAATAATCTCTTGTCTTGATGTCATGGAGCCAAAATATTGGAATTAGTTATCAACCATAAAAAAAAATATTTGTATATAGTATAAACTTAGGAGGTGTATTTAGACCTGTCAAAAGCTAACCCGATTCGCAAACCCGACCCGACCCGACCCGAAAATTTTGGGTTTCAACCCGAAAATTTAGACCCGTGACCCAGTTTCAACCCGACCTGATTGAAACCCGAACCCATTGGGTCGGACCTGATTTTTTACAATTTAATTATATTACAATATATAAAATTTGTTTTAGAAAATTATGTTATATTTTATTATTAAAATATTTAAAAATTATATTTTATTATTTAAATAATATTTTATTTAAATTTTGGTAAAAAAATTGATACTCTTGACGCGTTTAATTGATCCGACCCGACCCAGTTTGACTCGTAACCCGATTGACCCGAACCCGTCCGACCCGACCCGATCAACAGGTCTAACTCATTCAATGTTCAATTAGCATTTATTGCAATCTTTCATATATAATAAACAATATGCTATTAAAAGGACACCAATAGCATAGTTGTCATTTCTTCCTTTAAAACTCCAAGGTTTATAGTTCAAACCTCAATAATGGCATAGCTGTACTTTTTTGATAGAAGAATACATTTAATTAAAAAATAGTTTTAGGCCTAAATACATCCAACAACCTTCTTATACTAAGTGTCTATAAAATTAGTATGTACGTTAATATTCCTATTTTTACAAATCCACTACATTTTAAAAACAAAGATTACACAAATCCATTGTACTTAAAACAAAGACTACGTATTTATAAAATTAGTATGCACATTAATATTCCTATTTTCACAAATCCATTGTATTTTAAAAACAAAGATAACACAAATTCGTTGTATTAGAAACAAATACTATGTATCTATAAAATTAGTATGTACATCAATATTCTTATTTAACAAATCCATTAATTTTAAAAACAAAGAAAACACAAATCCATTGTACTTAAGAAAAATACTATGTATCTATAAAATTTGTATGTACATTAATAATCTGATTTTAACAAACCATTGTATTCAAAAAAAAAAGAAAAAAAAGAAATCCATTGTACATACTATGTATTTGTTTTATACATACATAGTATTTGTTAAATAGGAATATTAATGCGGATACAAATTTTATGGATACATAGTATTTGTTTTAAGTACAATGGATTAGTGTTTTATTTTTAAGATACAGTGGATTTGTTAAAATAGGAATATTAATGTACATACTATCTTTATAGATACGTAGTATTTGTTCTGTGTACGATGGATTTGTGTTTTCTCTGTTTTTAAAATACAGTGAATTCATTAAAATAGGAATATTAATGTACATTTTAATCTTATAGATACTTAGTACTTGTTTTAAGTACAATGAATTTATGTAATCTTTGTTTTTAAAATGCAGTGGATTTGTAAAAATAGGAATATTAACGTATGTACAAATTTTATATATACATAGTGTTTGTTTTAAGTACAATGAGTTTGTGTTTGCTTTGTTTTTAAAATATAGTGGATTTCTTAAAATAGGAATATTAATGTACATGCTAATTTTATAGATACGTGGTATTTGTTTTAAGTACAATGCATTTGTATTTTCTTTGTTTGTAAAATTCAGTGAATTTGTTAAAATAGGAATATTTAGAATGCACATTAATATTCCTATTTTAACAAATCCACTGTATGTTACAAACAAAGAAAACACAAATCCAATGTGCTTAAAACAAATACTACGTATCTATAAAATTAGTATGTACATTAATATTCCTATTTTAACAAATCCACTATATTTTAAAAACAAAGAAAACACGAATCCATTGTACTTAAAACAAATACTATGCATCTATAAAATTTGTATGTGCATTAATATTCCTATTTTAATAAATCCACTATATTTAAAAAAACATAAATCCATTGTACTTAAAACAAATATCACGTATCTACAAGATTCGAAAGTACATTACTATTCCTATTTCAACAAATCCACTACATTTTAAAAATAAAGAAAACACAAATCCATTGTACTTAAAGCAAATATTATGTATCCATAAAATTAGGATGTGCATTAATACTCCTATTTTAACAAATCCGCTGTATTTTAAAAACAAGGAAAACACAAATCCATTCTACTTAAAACAAAAGGTGTCAACATGGTATATGCTCAATGTTTTTATAATAAGTTATAACAATGAACTTAATTGCTCTCGATTGCAATCGGTGGCGGATCCAAAAATATAGTTGAGAGGGAGCTAAACGATATAAATTGTTAAAATAATACACATAAACTTGTAATAGTAGTTCAAATTACAAATAGATATGCATTATAAAATATAAAATAATATGGTAAAATGGAACACACAAACCTAATCTCATAGGTTTAAAAAAAATAGAGATAAGATAAAAAAAATAGAGATAATATATTAGTAACAAATTTCATCCCTACAAAAATAAATATAAACCAATTCGTTTAAAAATCGTATAAACCAGTTTGTACTACAATCCAAGCACCCAACCCCTTCATATGCTTTCAACCACAAGATTAGTGGTGAAATTACAATTGTGAAGTACAAAATCCATGATGAAATTAGAAACAAAAATTTTTTAAAAATGAAAAGCTTTCAACCAAAAATAATTTAATGAAAGCATACTTAAATAGTTGAAGAAAATCAAAGAAATGACAAACATTTACCTTGAATTAAATTATGCATTGCATAAGGTCATATTAGTTAACCTTCTATCACCAATAAATATTGCATCAACAAACCAAACATAAACCAATAAGCAACAACTATAGAAGAGATAAGTATAAGGGGAAAGATGGAGTCTTAAAAATAAAAAGTGAAAAGGCATTTTCCGTAAAAAAAAAGTAAATAAAAAGTGATAACTCAACCCACAATACAAGACCAATTCACTAGCCCACAAGCCAAAGGGCATTTGGTCTAGCGGTAAGACCTCAAGGGGGAGAACCTGAGGTCCCCGGTTCGATCCTCACCGACGACGGAGCCACAAATTTGAATTTTGAGAGCATAGCTCTCAACTGTTCACAGGTGCTCTAGGCTAGTCTGAGTAGTACTCGGGCTACCCTAATTCTCATCCGTTCAAAAAAAAAAAAAAATTCACTAGCCCACAAGTATAATAACCTAGGCCTTGTACAACACAAAACAAAAAATATACTATTTTTTTTCCTATAATTCCAGTGGAGGCTACAACACCCTCTGGACATGTTATAGCTCCGCCCCTGATTGCAATGAATAATCTGTAACAATGAACCTGTACATGTAGTTTATTTTATAATGGGTATAGATCAAATATGAATGAACGCTTAGGTGTGAAATGACAATGAATAGAAGTCGTTGGATGCGGATAAATTAAAGACGTTGATTGTTTCACTTAAAAAACGGAAAAGAACGACACGGCCGAATTTTTGGTGAACTATTCACGTATTTAAAAAAAAAAATAAGGATACAAGATGTGCCTAGGATTATTCATCAATACTATAAGTTTGTTCATCTAAATCGATTGTTTGTTCATCCAAAAGGATTGTTTGTACATCAAAAACAGGCAATTTGTGCATAAATACTTTATGTTTCCTCATCCGCAATATGATTTATGCATATGTTATATCGATTTGTGCATCAACAATACGAATTTGTTCACCTTTACATAGAATTTGTGCATTAATACTTTGTGTTTGTTCATTAGTAATATCAATTTGTGCATTAGCAATACAATTTTTTCACTTGTATATGCAATTTATGTATTCATACTTCATGTTTGTTCATCAGTAATATCAACTATTGCATTTATAATATGAATTTGTGCATCAATAATATGGCTTTCTTCACATGTATATGCAATTTGTGTATTGATGTTTTTTTATGCTTATTCATTCATCATTAATATGGATGACTTAGGATCTGGAGAAACCTCTCCTTAGAGGGAAAAAAGAGTCACAATTTAATCCATTGAATTTAAATACATCGATAGTTCAGATTAAATCTATTTAAGTGTATTTTATCCTTTTTTAGATGAGAAACACTCAATAATTCCCTCTTTTTCTCTCTCCAAATCTTTTACCACTCACATTCCCCTTTTTATCCTCTCATAGTGTATCTCAATTATTTCTCTTCAATGCCTTATCATCCTCCTTTGATAACGTATTACACTTCTTCAATATTCAACTCCAATCCACATTCAAGCAAAATGTTTTTTAATTTTCGTCGTTATTATCTCACGTTTCCATCCCAAAGGTAAGTAATTCAAGCAAAACTTTATTCTTTTGTAGAATCTTCGGTTGTTTCCTTGAAACTTTATTTGGAAGTGGCTAAGAATTCATCAAATTGATCACGTTTTTAGTATTTGAAGTTTTGAATTGTAGATAGGATGTTTCATGACAAAAGATGAGTACCTTAGGGTTTGAATGATCTTAATTGGGTAAAAAAACTCGTTGTCTTAATCTCATGGTTTTTCTTTAAATGTTATTATGTCAATTGTAATTTAGCATATCAAACGAATCAATTGCATGCCAAGTCAAATTTGGTAGAAAATCCACGGGATTTGTAATGAATCTACTCAATATTGTCTTTACCATAGATTTTAATATTTTGAACGTTTCTTTTGTGATGCATGTTTGCGACTTCATATACGAAAATTTGATATTTGAAGGAAGGAATATGGTGATTAAGAAATCTATGTGCCAGTTCTAACCTTAATGAAGTGGTAGAAACATAATGACATATCATACACAAGCTCTATATGGGTGATAGTTGAATATTGCTTTAATGTCAAACTTGAATTTGTGCTTGAAGTTATACAAACATATCTATCAAAGTAGAACTTGAATTTTTACCATGAATTACCGAACTTCTTTGTCCATGTTCCAAATTAGTTTAAAAGGTGTTGTATGGTTCGACATTTGTGCACAAATCTTGTGTGGTTGTCGTATGAATTTTGTGTGGTCATCGATTTTGTTTTTTGTGTAACAAAGTTTTGTTTGTTTGTGTATAGGACCTTGAAAAGATGTCTCCAAAATTCAAAGAGAGGAATATAGCACTCAACGTCTTCACGTACACACCAAAACTCACACAAACACATATCTACACTCACTTTCCTAGTGAAGTGGAACCGCAACCCTTCACTCTCATTGCACTCCTAATCCGTGATGCAACCCTATACCATCATAGCATACCGGCTATCTCCAATCGCCGAGAAGACACTTACAAACAACACACATACTCAATAAAGCATAGTTAAAACACAATCGAAACACTTGTATTCAAATTCAAACCTTATAGAAATCCTTTCACACAAGATCACCTTATTAAAACATTTTAAAAGATCGATCGGGACTAGTTCCCAAAATCATTCCTACAATCACATTGAACAACCTAACAAGCTAGAATAGAACCGAGCAACTCGAAAATCGACTTACCTCAAAAGCGACAAGTCCGAAATACTTTATGAGAAGATCACTTCTTATCATGAAAAAAAAATGATTTGTTCTTCAGGAAGAAAGTACATTGCACTATATATGTGTCATAATTAGACTTGTCAATTAGATAAATCACTTCAGGTCCAAGTTGAGCTCCTTTTGGATTCAAATTAAGTACTAGTATATGGATTATAAATTTTGAATAAGGATTGAATGATCCTAAAATTTGTAAGATTTATTTTAATACTTATGGATTATAATTTTAATTATATATTAGATTGGAGTTGACATATGTTTTTCTATATTATCATTTTAATCTCCAATTTATTAATTATATATTTAATTAAAACTTACAGATACAATTTTAATTTTTAATGATATATACTCTTTCATATTTTACATACATGTGAGGTTTAAAATCAAATTTAAATAATTAAATTAGTTTAATAAAGATGGATGACTTTTATCAAAAAAAAAAATAAAGATAGATGGCGTGTTCCAATATAAAGTTAACCGGTGTCGTCATAATTATTATTTTTAACCTCCATTTTAATATATAGTTACGATGATACGACGACGGTTTTTAACCTAGGCTTTATTATACATTTACCTGCTAATTACGAGATGATAATCCAAACTAGGCCCTAGTATTCCAAAATTGGTTCTTGTCTCATAAATTTAGGTTCCCATCGTTAGGGCAAAACCGCTACCTTCACTTCTCTTCTCTTTCCGTGCACACACGAACTCGAGCTAGATTGGCGTGCCATTACTAAGAGCTTCCCGAAGAAGCTATGGCGGAGCCGTCAAAAGTGATCCACATTCGGAATGTTGGCCACGAAATCACAGAGGTCACTTGTTTTTCCCCCCTCACACTGTTTCGAATCAATCCGATGAATTCATTCTCCACGAGTTCGAATTTGAATTAAATTTGGTTTCTTTTGCTATTGAATTTGGCCTTGGACCTCTCAGGATGATTTGCTTCAGCTGGTTCATACCTTCGGGGTTGTCTCCAAGCTGGTGTTGTTGCGTAACAAGAACCAGGTCCCATTCTCTCTTGGTGTTGTTTCTGATTTGGTTTTCTTTTAGGGCCTTTTTGGCTTGAATTTTGTGCCTTTTTTTGACGGATGGAAATTTGAATTTGTTCAGGCCCTTCTTCAGATGGAGGATGTGGCTTCAGCCATAAAAGTGGTGGAGTATTATACTTGCAGTGTACAGCCCAATGTTCGGTACTATTCATCTCATCCCTACTTTTCTTCGTTTAGATTTTTCTTGCAATCCAGTAAGAGAATTGTAAATTAGGGTATACTGTTTTGGTATCTGTTAGTACAACACTAGTAGTAGGGGTTTCAATTTGTTTGTCTACTGCAAACTTATGATGGGAATTTTTTTGTTTCTTTTATTGTAACTAGGCAGGGAATAAAACCCAAATCTACTAGCCGCTTAATAAGGAAAGTTTGCCCTTAAAAGCTAATTCTAGGTACAACTGATTAATTATAGCGATTTGCTACAGCTTAGGAAAAAGATGTTCAGTATGAAAGTGAATTATAATAGGACCCTTCTGTTAGAATTTCATTGAATCATGTTTGGTTTTGTATCAAATGCTCTCTGCTATTATTTCCACAATGGGAATGTTTATTAACTATGTTCTTGAAATATGAAGCAATCAAGCAACTGCTGCTTATTAGTAGAATATGCTTTAGTGTTAGTTTGTTTTGATGGTGTAATGCTATTGTTTGATATGATTATCTCTTGTGCCAAATAGGGGGCGTAATGTCTACTTGCAGTTCTCTTCTCATCAAGAACTCACCAACTCAGAACAGAGTCATCCAAGAAAAGATGCGGTAAGTATTTATTATCTGTAATCTATTATTGTTTAACGGACAGACTCACAAGTTCAGTTGTCACATTAACTTCTTACGTAGCCTTGCTTTGGAGGTGGAATAGTCTACATGTAATGCATAATTCAATGTGTTACTCACCATCTGCTTTCTTCAAATTCTTATGATTGGCCCTATCCCCTAGTATAGAGGACAAAAGATTGTGCATAAGTTTGGTCATGAAGAGCTGTAAAAGTTTGTTTGGGATTAAGTAGCTATTTTGTTGCTTGTTTCATTAGACCACCAAGCTTGCTGTATTTTAGCCACAGGAGTTAAGTGTATATTCAAATTAACTGCCCTAATTAAATTATTGGTCGAAAGCTAGGCCATGTATTTGGCTGTTCGTGAGTTTGTACCTAGTTTAAAAACTGATCTCAGTCTTCCTTCTCTATTGTGTTTGTAAATTTGAGCGGAGACATGATGTTGCTAATTCAGCTATATCGGTCGGTGTTGCTTGGCTCATGTCGTCACTAGAATATAATATTAGATGCTGTTGCTTGATGATTGCAGGAGGGGCAGCCTAACCGTATACTTCTTGTCAGTGTACATCACTTGCTTTATCATATCACAGTTGATGTGCTCCATCAAGTATTTTCCCCTTTTGGATTTGTGGAGAAAATTGTTACATTTCAGAAATCAGCTGGTAAGCACCACCAACCAGTGAATTTATTCGATCTTTGTCAATTCTAAGGTGTTAGCTTTATGCATAGAATTTCATATAAAACTATCTTGAGTAACTATCTTGAGTCTAATGATTTTGTGCAATTTAAGTGGATGTTATTGGACTAGACCGGAGTTGAAAATTTCCACTATCTTCTTATCCTCCTTACTTTGTAGGCTTTCAAGCGCTCATCCAGTATGATTCACACCAGAATGCTGCTGCTGCAATGAGTGAGCTAAACGTATGCCATTTTGGTGTTAAAATTGGGTTGTTTTACCCATTCATCTGTTCGCAAATTTCTCATTTCCTGTATATTTTGTAGGGCCGGAATATATATGATCGTTGCTGTCAGTTGGATATCCAATACTCAAAGTAAGCTCTGTTAATTCTTTCCCATCTGTCTCGTATTTTTATGTGGATAAACTTATCTGTTTATTTCTTCTTTTTCAAATAGCCTAACAGAGCTGCAAGTGAACTACAACAATGACCGATCCAGGTTAAACTGCACAGCTTTTGACCAATACATCGAATTTGAAATGTGACATTTGGTGCTTCTTGCTGATGGATGTTTGTTCTTTGACATTGTTTTGCTGTATTCAGGGATTTCACAAACCCAGATCTTCCAAATGATCAGAGGGGCAGGATTTCACAAGTATGTTGTTTGATCAATAAAATATGCAACCGTTTGTTAAGTGTTTTTTTCATGCTTTTTCCCCTTCTCAATAATAATGTAAAGCCTAATGTTTATAAGTGGTTATATTTTCACCTTTGAGGAGTATGGTGTTCATGTAATTGAACTTGCTCTAATCCTCCTTATTATAGGGAAGTGCTGTTGTACATCCCGCTGCAGCTGCTTTTACCAGGGGGCTTCCTCCGGGAGTCACTGGTACTAATGAGAGGTGCACAATTTTGGTATCTAATTTACACCCCGATGTAAGTGTTTCTTTCGTTGCAATGAGTTTGATGTTCTATCTTTGCTTAAAAACCATTCACTAGTTTGATCTATGATTCCTGACACCCTCGATGATTCCTTCTCAGAAAGTTGATGAAGACAAGCTTTTTAATCTGTTTTCACTCTACGGAAACATTGTAAGGATAAAGATTTTGAGAAATAAACCTGATCACGCCCTGGTTGAAATGGGGGATGGTTTTCAGGCTGAGTTGGCAGTACACTTCCTTAAGGTCAGTCCCTTTTTTCCGTTATCACATGCTGAATTGGTTGAAATGAGTCTAGTTATATGCATGCTTCTTTCTGCTAGCCTGGTTGTTTGCTCACTCTATATCTTCCATGACCTTGTTTGTGTGGCCTTTCCACATTTTCATTTGTTTTTTTTTGTCTTCATCCTAATTGGTTTTGTTTTGAATGTTATAATTGGTACTTTGCTATTATGATTACAAAATCTGTGTCCATGAGCTGCTCCTGTTATGGGCTCCTGCTGGCTTGTAAATGGAAAAATGTGTGCTCTACACCGGAATGATGGTAGCTTCATATTGTATCTGTATGATTTTTTATACAGTTGAAGAGCAATCTCAGGGTGCATTTTGATAAACATGATACAGCATTATCTTGCAAGAATTAATGCTGTATATTCAATAATATGCATCTTTCTAGGATTTGCATTATAATGCTTTATTACGAAATTGAATTGCTTTATTTCCTGTAACACAGGGAGCAATGCTATTTGGGAAACAGCTAGAAGTAAACTACTCAAAATACCACAACATAACTCCAGGTCAAGACACCCGTGACTACCACAACTCAAATCTGAACCGTTTCAATCATCACAATGCAGCAAAGCACTATCGTTATTGCTGCTCGCCTACCAAGATGATACATATATCAACCCTCCCACAAGACATAACCGAGGAAGAGATTCTCGCCCTTATGAGTGAGCATGGATTAATTATTGAGCAGAAGCTTTACGAGACAAATGGTAAGAAACAAGCTTTGGTTTTGTTTGAGACTGTGGAGGAAGCAACCGAAGCCCTTGTTTGCAAGCATGCCTCCTCTGTTTGTGGGCTCATCATCCGGATCTCGTTTTCTCAATCACAAAGCTGCGTTTAGATTTCACTGCTCTGCTGCAAAATATTGCTGGGTTTTGCTTCAAATGCAGATCGCCTCCGTTGCATAATCATGGGATAATTCACTATTGGAAGATGACAACCTCTCTCTTTTTTACCTTTCCAAGTTGTGTAACATATTCTTGCATGTTTTGGCATCAGTTTGTCACTTTGTCCCCATATTTTTTTCCCTATTTTATTCATTGTCTGTGTGCTCTAGGATCCCATTCCTACCTGTTTACTGTGGCAACCAAGCTGAAATTGGAGGCAAGTATCGTGCCAAAAAGAAAGAGGAAATAGAATACTTGTTGGCAATAGCAAATTGAAATTGGATTTGCCATTTGCAGATGAGAAGGGAAGAATGCATTGGCATTTCTGTCTTACTGATTATAATTTTTTTTTTCCATTGCCATTTTGAGCTCAGGAAATAGAGTACAGGTGGTTTGTTGAACATACTGTTAGACTGCATCTGAATTACACCTCATAATGCATAGTATAATGCGACAATGTATTATAGTATGACATAATGCATTATGAAGTGTAACTCAAATGGACCCTTAATGTAAACAGTATTAGCACTATAGTTGATAACCTTAGCATATGCCTTGATTTCATGACTCAAAATACTTTCGCCTAAATTTAAAAAAAAAACAATAAAACAATTATTCTTGGGCCATTGATCCGGTTAGGCCCAATTACGTACAATGGGTGGGCCCATATTCTTCCACATAAAAAAATCAAAGAAAATTGAAAATGGCGCCTTATCAGGGGCGCCAACATTTTTTTCGCCAGCACACGAGAAAGAAAAGCCTTTTTTCCTTGCTTTAAATTAAATAAAGGTCCCCACAATCCATCGATTTCTCCATTTTGAATCCATGAAAGAGATAAGGCTGTGATACAAAAGAGTACCAGAGAAGCTATCGAGTGGCGGGAAAATTGGACTGAAAAACCCTAGAATCGCGCAAAATTTCACATTTCAAATCAGCCGCTCTTCCCATCTACCTTTCCCCCCTCATTGCTATATAGAGAGAAGAGGGGCTTGGACAAAATTCCTGTGTGAGAGACTGCACAGAAAGTGTTCGACGAAATTCCTCTGAGAGAAGAAAATTCCCAAAAACAGTGAGGATGTATGTTGTGAAGAGAGATGGGCGTCAGGAGACGGTGCACTTCGACAAGATCACTGCTCGATTGAAGAAGCTGAGTTACGGGCTCAGCACTGAGCATTGTGACCCCGTTCTCGTTTCCCAGAAGGTCTGCGCTGGGGTTTACAAGGGCGTTACCACTAGCCAGCTTGATGAATTGGCGGCCGAGACCGCGGCCGCCATGACCGCCAACCACCCCGATTATGCTCAGGTGAGATCCCGATTGGTTGTCTTTTTTTACTGATTTTGGTTGTAATGATGTGTGAGTCTCTGATTTATTGATTTTTTGCGGTTTGAATTGATTGTAGTTGGCTGCTCGGATTGTTGTCTCGAATCTGCATAAGAACACGAAGAAAAGCTTCTCGGAAACGTATGCTTTCTTTGATTGGTGGTGTTTTCTAGGTTTGTTTGTGATCTAATTTGATTTTGATTGACTCTGTAGTATCAAGGAGATGTATTATCACTATAGTGAGAGATCTGGACTCAAGGCGCCTCTGATTGCTGATGATGTGTATGAAATCATCATGAAGGTGATTAATTGTGAATAAGCTTGTTTAAGAGTTCATAGTCCTGATTGGTTGAGTGTTTCTGTGTGCTGATGTTGTGTTGTGTTATTGTTTTCTTCAGAATGCTGCTCGTCTTGACAGTGAGATAATCTATGACCGTGATTTTGATTTTGACTATTTTGGTTTCAAAACCCTTGAGAGATCCTACCTCTTGAAGATTGGGGGGAAGGTTGTTGAGAGGCCTCAGCACATGATCATGAGGGTTTCTGTTGGGATTCACAAGGAGGACATTGACTCTGCTATAAAAACATATCATTTGATGTCACAAAGATGGTTCACTCATGCTTCCCCAACCTTGTTCAATGCTGGGACTCCAAGGCCACAAGTATGCGTGTGATGCTTATGATTTAGGTTTCAATTTGTACACATGGTGGTCTTGTTGTGATGATGTTGGTATTCATTATGGATTGGTCTGTTACAAATTGCAGTTGAGCAGCTGCTTCCTTGTGTGCATGAAAGATGATAGTATTGAAGGAATCTATGATACTCTGAAGGAGTGTGCTGTGATTAGCAAATCGGCTGGAGGAATTGGTGTCTCTGTACACAACATCCGTGCCACGGGCAGTTACATTCGTGGGACAAATGGGACGTCCAATGGAATCGTTCCAATGCTTCGGGTGTTTAATGACACTGCTCGTTATGTTGATCAAGGAGGTGGAAAGAGAAAAGGTGATCAATTGCTGTCACTTGTTTGGCTGATTGTTTACTGGTCTTGGCTATTAGATTATCAGTGAGATTGATTGTACCTAATCTTATGTCTAAATGTGTTTGGTTGTAGGTGCTTTTGCTGTATACCTTGAGCCATGGCATGCTGACATATTTGATTTTCTTGAACTCAGGAAAAACCATGGGAAGGTAATGCATACGTTGAATTTGGTATATAGAATTCGTGTTGTCTCTCATTCACTTGTTAACTAAACAAATGTTCTGATATACAGGAAGAGCAGCGTGCTCGTGATCTGTTTTTTGCCCTTTGGGTGCCTGATCTCTTTATGGAGAGGGTCCAAAGCAATGGGGTTTGGTCTTTGTTTTGCCCCAATGAGTCACCTGGCTTGGCTGATTGTTGGGGTGAAGAATTCAATGCACTGTACACTAAATATGAAAAAGAGGTATTGTATTACATGTAATCAGTTGAAGTATGTTTCTTTCCATGAGAATATACTTATATTCACCTAACTTACAGATGCTGATGTCTACTCTGACTTGATTGTGTATTGCTATAGGGAAAAGCAAAGAAGGTAGTACAGGCACAAAGTTTGTGGTTTGAGGTTCTCAAGTCTCAGATTGAAACTGGCACCCCATATATGCTTTTCAAGGTGAGGTTATATGTTCAGTGTGGAATTTCCATGACATTCTTTTTCCTTTGGTGGTTATGCATGTTTTAAGATGTTCTGCATCTTCTTTTTTTTCAGGATACCTGCAACAGGAAAAGCAACCAGCAAAACCTTGGCACAATTAAGTCTTCCAACTTGTGCACTGAGATAATTGAGTACACTAGCCCTACTGAAACTGCAGTCTGCAACCTTGCATCAATTGCTCTTCCCCGATATGTTAGAGAGAAGGTATTTTTTTTTCTGCTGTAGTTTTTTTTTTGGCTTAGTAATTTATAAGCCGTATTTGATGTGACTAATCTTGATTTGCCTCGCACCATTATCTTATAGGGAGTTCCTGCAGAGTCACAGCCTTCTAAGCTTGTTGGAAGCAGAGGTTCAGCAAACCGTTTCTTTGACTTTGACAAGTTGGCAGAGGTTTGTTATTTTTAACCAACCGTTGAAGTGTCAAAGGATCCTTACACAATTGCTAAGCAAATGTTTGTTCTGTTGCTGGGACAGGTTACTGCACTAGTCACTATAAACCTGAACAAGATAATAGATGTCAATTACTATCCTGTTGAAACTGCTAAAAGATCAAACATGAGGCACCGGCCTATTGGAATTGGAGTACAAGGCCTTGCAGACACATTCATATTGCTTGGCATGCCTTTTGACTCTCCAGAGGTAAAATCACTTAATAATTTGTCCTTTTTAGTTGGCACATTAGCAAATACTGCCCGTCTTATGATTTCTTTTGTGACGTTTTGCAGGCACAGCAACTGAACAAAGACATATTTGAGACCATTTACTACCATGCCCTCAAAGCTTCCTGTGAGCTGGCTATAAAAGAAGGCCCTTATGAGACATATCCAGGCAGCCCTGTGAGCAAGGTAGATCAATCTTTCTAATGATTATTATTGGTTGATTCAAGTTCTTACAAGTATATGGCTCTTTGATTTGATTCTAGCAGTTGTGCATTGGAGAATGCATTATCATACATTACAATGCATTGCACATGGCACTAAATGTGCATTGTATTCCGAATGCTCATCTAGTGTCATTCTTCTTGCTAGTGGAATGTATTCAACAAGTTTTGTAAGAAACATGATCCTATTATTGACTGCTTAGTGTCATTATTCAAATTACAGGGAATTATTCAGCCAGATATGTGGGGAGTTGCACCTTCAGACAGGTGGGACTGGGGTTCGCTGAGGGAGATGATAGCAGCACATGGAGTTAGGAACTCATTGCTCATAGCCCCTATGCCCACTGCTTCAACAAGCCAGATTCTTGGAAACAATGAGTGCTTTGAGCCTTACACATCTAACATCTATAGCCGCAGAGTGCTCAGGTTTGCCTCGCCAACTAATTTAGATTACTTCAATCTTCGCATCGTACTAATATATCCTAAACATTTATCATATGTTAATGCAGCGGTGAATTTGTTGTGGTGAACAAGCATCTTCTTCTTGACTTGACGGAGATGGGCATTTGGTCTCCTTCTCTGAAGAACAGAATCATATATGAGGAGGGATCTGTTCAGAAAATACCTGAAGTTCCTGAAGATCTTAAAGCAATCTACAAGTATGGATTTTTTTTTTATATAAATGCAACTCAGCTCTACATTATTTCCTTCTTTCAGATTTCCTGATGAATATGGATGTTTTTAATCAGGACTGTATGGGAGATAAAGCAAAGAACCTTGGTTGATATGGCAGTTGATCGTGGATGCTTTATTGATCAAAGCCAAAGCCTTAATATACACATGGACCAACCCAACTTTGGAAAACTTACTTCTCTGCACTTCCATGCCTGGTCTAAGGTCTGCTTGCTGGTCTCCATCTAAATTGGCATCAACAGATAAAAAAATGCAAATTTCTGTGAACTAATTTAATTTAATCTGTCATCTGTTGTGGGTAAAAAGGGGCTGAAAACAGGAATGTATTATCTGAGGTCAAGAGCTGCTGCTGATGCCATCAAGTTCACAGTAGATACCAATATGCTGCTCAAGGTATACAAGAACCGTTCAGTATACTTTTGTAATTTGCTCTCTGTTTTTCTTATGTTTCTGATTTCCGATTTAATCCATTTGTATAGGACAAGACTAGTATCAAAGGAGAAGATGATGATACAAAACTGGCTCAAATGGTTTGCTCGTTGACAAACCGTGATGAATGCCTAGCTTGCGGAAGCTAAATGGTGAAGATGCTGCTACTTTTAAACCGGGTTTCGATTGCCTTTGAAGAATCTTAAGTTTCATGTTATTTAGCCTACTAGGATGGTTGTTCATCCACATATATGTGCACGCTGAGTGTGTGTTAAAAATTCATAATGTAGTAGTAGTAGTAAAAAACTTGTGATGGTGGAGGTTTGGAGATGTGACTATCTATATGTAAATAAGAAAAGAGTAATGCAAGTAATTCCGTGTTTAAGCTTGTTTGTCATCCTTGTGCTGTTTCTTGGTTCTTAAACAGCCTTGGCTCCTCAACAAAGCGTAGCAAGAAATTCAGCTATGAAAAATTGAACCGAATAATAAATGTCCATTTTTAGTTTCCAAGAATCTGGCTTGATGAAGCAATGGGCATAGGGGCTATAAGCAATGAGTTACTAAAATGGACATTCCATTTTTACCAAGATGCAATAAATGTCCATTTTTAGTTTTTTACTGAGAAAAGAGTAATAAATGTAATGTCCATTTTTACCAAGATGCATACGAGAATGAATGAACCTTACATCCAACATCCAAATTCCTAATCCTGTTGCTGGACGGATTCTTTGATCTCTACACGCTTGCTCAGTTGATTATCATTTTTGAAGATTACAGCATTGATGATCTAATGACTTTTTTTTAAACACCCATAAATGTTATATGTTTAATGAGGTATGGAAACAACAAAGACGCTTTGGCCGAGTGGTTAAGGCGTGTGCCTGCTAAGTACATGGGGTTTCCCCGCGAGAGTTCGAATCTCTCAGGCGTCGTTTTCCCTTTTTCATTTTTTTCCTACTAATTCCAAATTTTGCTAAATTAAATAATAACGCCAAATTTTGGCAGCTCGGTTGAGGGTAGCACTAGCAAAGCTCCGAAGTGCAGAGTGTGAGGGAAGACCGTTGATTTGTTACCAACTATTCACTTCTTCTCTAGCTGTTGCATTAGTTCAATTGTGTGTTTCCTACAAAGTTTGAATGGAGGCTCTATTACTTTCTCCACTATCTCAAAAGCCTCTCATAATCAACCAGAAACATGTTTGATTAATCTCGTAGGAGATACTGAATTTCCATAGCACCATCTTTAATCATGGCCACAGCCCTCGCTCACACTCACCACCACCCATTTACCATCTCCAAGCAATTTCAGCTCACAAGGCCTTTAACACCCTCTGCCGTCCAAAACCCATCTCCAACTTCCAAGCTTAGATCTTCCTTTGCAGACAAAAGGCGTGGGAAACGACGCAAGAGGCTGAATTCTGACGTTATTGAAGAAAAAGAACATCTTTCGATTGTGCGTTCTCTTTGTGAATATGTGAATTCAGGCCGTTTGGAGGATGCACTCCAACTGTTTGACAATATGCCTCAGTCAGATACTTTCGTTTGGAATGTGATGATTCGCCTGTTGGTTGAAGACGGCTTCTATGAAAAGGCTGTTGATTTCTATTACAGGATGCGATCGCAAGGGATAAGGCCCGATAATTTCACTTTCCCGTTTGTGATCAAGGCTTGTGGTGTGGTGTTGGCATTGGTTGAGGGGCAGAAACTTCATGCTAGCCTGGTGAAAAATGGGCTCGGTGTGGATCTCTACATAGCCAATTCGCTGATCGCAATGTACGCGAAGTTTGGGCTGATGAGCTCGGCTGAGAGGGTATTCGAGGAAATGGAAACGAAGGACTTGGTTTCGTGGAATTCGGTCATCAGTGGGTGTGTCTCTGCTGGTGATGGACTTTCGGCTCTGACTCGGTTTAAGGAAATGTTGGATTTCAGATTTGTTCCTGATAGGTTTAGCATTATCAGTGCCCTTGGCGCTTGTTCAATTGAATGTTGTTTGAGAAGTGGCAAGGAGCTTCATGGCCTGATTTTGAGAAATGGGTTTGAAATGGATGTTATGATGCAAACATCAATTGTTGACATGTATAGCAAATGTGGAAAGGTTGAGTACGCACAATCGTTTGTGGATCTTTTACCTCAGAGAAGTGTAGGGTGTTACAACGCCTTGATCTCTGGCTATGCTATCAATGATCAACCCCATGAGTCATTGACTTCGTTGAGGAAGATGCAAGAGGTTGATAAATTGGTGCCTGACACAATCACATTGATAAGTGCACTTCCCGCCTGTGCACGATTAGAGTCTCTTCAGCATGGAAAATCTCTTCATGGTTTTGCTATTAGAAGATGTTTTCTTTCTCACGTTGTGTTGAGTACTGCTATGGTGGACATGTATGCGGCCTGTGGGGAAGTTAGTTCCGCGGAGCTTGTTTTTCAGCAAATTGACCGAAAAAATTTGGTATCATGGAATGCAATGATAACAGCTTATGTGCAAAACAGTTGTTACAAAGAGGCCTTGATGCTGTACAGAGGAATCTGGGAGACGGGTCATGAACCGGATTCAGTTACAATAGCCAGCATCCTACCGGCCTATGCTGAGTTAGCCTCTCTGCGAGAGTTGTCGCAACTTCATGGCCATGTGGTAAAATCTAATCTCTCTACAAGAAACATGCACATTTCTAACGCTCTCATATATGCATACGCGAAATTCGGAGACATCAATGCTTCACGGAAATGTTTTGATCTAACATTTCCAACGGATCTTATAACTTGGAATACGATCATCATGGCTTATGCACTCCATGGATTTGGGGAGGAGTCTATAAGATTGTTCTCTCAAATGATAGGAAGTGGAATCAAACCCAACAAAAGCACATTTGTTTCTCTTTTATCATCTTGTAGCAACTCCGGCCTAGTTGATGAAGGGTGGAAGTATTTCAATATGATGAAATTGGATTACGGGCTTGATCCCGGAATCGAGCATTACGGTTGTATGGTTGAGCTAATTGGCCGTACTGGAAATCTGGCCAAGGCCAGAAGTTTCATAGATGAAATGCCCTTGGCTCCAACTGCAAGAATATGGGGCGCTTTGTTGACTGCTAGCAGAAACAACGACGACATAGAAAATGCCGAATATGCATCAAGCGAAATCTTCACTATACAGCATGATAACACTGGCTGCTACATATTGCTTGCCAACATGTACGCTGAGGCCGGAAGGTGGGAAGACGTAGAACGAATCAAGAACGCGATGAGAAAAGAGTCTATACACAAGAAACCCAGGTACACCCTTGTTGAGAGTTCTGGCAAGATTTACAAGTTTCTAGATCAAGATAGATCACATCGCGAAACCGGCAAAATTTATGATGTTTTAGATATACTACGGAGAAAGATTAATGAGGATAAGTTCATTCATAATTTAACAAAGTTCAGGCCAGGAGAATTGGCTAGGGAAAGAGCGAAGAAAGCGGAGTTTCATAGTGTTAGGACAGGTGTTGCATTTGGTTTGATCTCTACAAGCCTTGGAAACCCTGTGCTTGTTAAGAACAGTGTTAGGATATGCAAAGACTGTCATGAAGCTGTGAGAAAGATCTCGGAGGCGACTCGCAGAGAGATTGTTGTCGGGGATCCGAAGATGTTTCACCATTTCAGACATGGACGTTGCTCATGTGGCGATTACTGGTGATCTTTGTTTAGAGAAAGAAACTGATTTCAGGTTTTGGAAAGTAATGGAATGTTAGATGTTGTTTTGTTTCATATTATTGTCAAACTCAAGAACTGTATAGATTTGTGTAAATTTTCACAGGAACAGAATTTCATACGAAATAAACTTTCTGGCTACCGTTGTTGCCTAGAACATTTGGTACCCAGAAATTGTACATCAACATGAGACCTTCGGTCACTTACTGGGCTTTCAACATTGGGCCAGACTTAATATTGGGCCGGCCCAAATCCCTTTAAGACGTCACCCTCGCCGTCAAAAGGACGGGTCTCTGTCTTCGTCCGTCCGTTGTTGCCACAATTCGAGGTTTGTGGTACTCTTCTTTCTCTCTAATCTCTATATGCAGATTCTGTTGTTATGTTTCCGCAGTTTTAATCCGGCATGTTTTATTGAGGGATATCTCTGACGTATCTTCTTGATTGCATGTCCCTAGGCGTTTGGTTCATCTTCTTTTCCTCCGATTGGTGATTATTTCGTTGAACGTTTGGGGTTTTCCTTAGGGTTCCGATTTCGTTGATTTGTATGATTTGATCGTAGTGCTATTGGGAGAAGCATATTCTAGAATTGATGGTGGTGGCTACCTTATAAAATTGGACGTTGCTCAAGTCTAAATTTCATTCTTAGATTAGATTTTAATGTGTTAATTAGCTCCAATTAGCTTCTTTTGCACTCCTATCACTGTTGATAATGATAAATGTGAGTTCTTTGGACACTGTTTGATCTGTTATTTCGTATACATCCAACTAAAAGCTGCTGAGTTCGCTAACTTTGTTAGGCTTTAATCTTTTTTGGATTTTGGGTAGAATCATGCTGGTTTTGTTGGCTGTTTCAGCTGGAAGTGAAATGGCAATCAAGGGAGATGAAGCTAATGTGAGGTGGACAGTCTTGTTGGGAGAAATGGGAACTTGCCAATTGCCTGGTGATCTAATGGTTGAAATACTCGGCAGGCTTCCGCTTGAATCGATCTTCCAGTTCAAATCCGTTTGTAGAGCGTGGTATGCCCTTTTCCGGAGTCCCGTCTTCCAACACCAGTCCCGCATACCCGGTTCTTCTGCAGAGGCAACGAGTCTGTTATCTTCGATCATTCACACTCGAACTTCCGAGGGGCATGATGAGCTCCTCTCTTTGTTGATTGATGATTCGTATGCTAACCCCATAAGGAAAACTCTCTGCCCTTCGTTTGAATATGATGGTGTGATACAAGTAGCGGGCTCTATAAATGGCCTGGTCTGTTTGAGTCTCGGCAGCAATGCAACCTCCATTGTTCTGTGGAATCCAGCAATAAGAGAGTACCCACGAATCCCAGACCCACGAGTGTTGTTGGAAAGTGAAGCAGAGCGGGTTTCTCTAGGGTTTGCATATGATCAGAACACGAATAGCTACAAGGTCATCAGAGTACTGTATTCCAGGCATCTCTTTGCGACAATGCGGTCAGCCAGAGTTGAAGTCTACAACACGAGGACCCATTCTTGGAGAACGATGCAGGTCAGTGGTTTCCCTTGGCTGTGTTACCAGATAACGTGTAGCACTCTGGTTGGGGGTATTCCCTATTGGTATGCGATTGGATTACAGGAGGGGACGAAAATCAAAGAAGTAATGGCTTGGTTCGATGCGTCAGATGAATCTTTCAGATTCCATCCTTTACCATGCTACCATGATGGTAAGGTTTATGAGTTTCGGATACGTCTTGGAGTTATGGGAGATCACCCTATTGTGATAGCTTATTCCATTGAGATGCAACAGAAGGGAAGAGTTGAGATATGGAAGCTGAACAAGCGGAATGAAGGTGACGGCTCGGAGTTGCTGTTTTGGAACAAGGTATTGACTGTGGAGCCTGGCTTGGGAGTGGAAAGAGTTGTCGGGTGCTGCAGAAACGGAGAGATTATCGCAGAAAGCGTAGAGGGTGCGCTTTTTATACATGATCCTCATACCAAGCAGAAAAAGGAGGTTTTGAGCTGTGGATCTTGGGGTTTCTTGGAAGTCTATGGCTACACAGCCAGCCTGGTTGTACCTTCCAGGTTTGCTTGATTCTTTGGTTGCTGCTGCTTTTATGGGGATCTCTATGGCTACACTGTCTGGCCCTACTGAATGAACAAGGACATAGAAAATGTTGAATATGCACCAAACAAAATATTTACTATAGATGAAAAGCTTAGCAAGGATATTGATCAGTCATACATTCCATTATTGCTATCGTCATCATGTATTCATGTGTAATTTCTTGTTTTCTGACAATCATTATCTCTGGAAATTTGTTAAATTTTTTTTTTTTATCATTGGGAAACATGGCAAAGGAACTACAGGTCTTGGTTTTGGACAATGTTATCAGAATCCCGACTCGATCCTACAATTCTAACGATTCTACGACCCAAAAGTCATAAATCGATCCACGATCTTAAGTAGGATCTTATTAAACTAGGATTTTATATGATTTAACATAAAATTCTAATTGGATTTTGATTTTACACACGACTTTAACGATTATACAACGATTCTAACGATCCTACAAGTGAGTCTTGCGATCCCAAATAATCACTATTATATTTGTATATTATTACTAAGCTCAAAGTTTGTCTCTTTTCCATTAAATTATTAACCCGATTCATCTTAAATATTTTTACTCATCAAATTAATTATATTTATAAAATTTCATAGTTTATATATAAGAAAATATACAATATATTATGTTATCGTATATATTTTAGTTATAATGTTCCTAACGATCTGATTCTACGATCCGATCCTGCTACCCCCTTCCGATCCGATCCGATCCAAAGATCCCGATCCTGACAACTATGGTTTTGGAGTTATTTTAACAATATAACAAGACTTAACAAAAACAAAAACATATTCTCTCCTTGAGAATTTATGAATTGGGATAGTCTATTTATAAGCATATAGGAAATTATAATGGGTTATTTGTGCTTTATCCTACAGATTAAAAGCAATGTTTTTAAATTATTTTCAGCGTGAATGCATAAACCGTCAAATGTAAATACAAATTCATATTGTCTACACAAGAAACAACAAAGACGCTTTGGCCGAGTGGTTAAGGCGTGTGCCTGCTAAGTACATGGGGTTTCCCCGCGAGAGTTCGAATCTCTCAGGCGTCGTTTTCTGTTTAATTTATTTTTTTAAGCATTTCTTTTGCTTTTAACACCTTCTTTTTGGTGTATAACTGTCTTGAAATTCCATTTTGTTTTCGGCTTGAGTATTGACATCGAAGCTCAAAAAGTACAAATATGATGAGTGTTTGTCATGTTCGATGTTCATATAGTCCATAGATCTAGTAGGAACTTGAGGTGTAAGTGTGTAGACGAGGTTGGAGAGCCGCCACGTGTATTTAATATGGATGAGAAGAAAATTAAGACATTTTGGACCCACTCCTCTACACTAGTAAAATGTCTCCACGTGTCGTCCAAACAACTCCTTTTAAGATAGGGCTGAAAAGTGAAAAGTGATTACACTTTACTTTAACCTTGTAAATTTCTTCTGCATATTCAACAATTGGAGATACATCTCCCTAACGTTCAACAAGGTGAAAAGGTAGGGCAACAAGCAACTCTTTAACCTTCACAAGCTCTTGTGTGAAGGTACATCTCCCTCTTCCCATACAATTTCTCAAATTTTGCTTTTAAGGCTATGATTATGGTTTGCTAATTAATCTGTTTTAATTTTTTTGAGGAAGAAGAAAGAAGGAGAGCTGTGTTTTTAGGTTTTTTGGAGTTATTTTGGGAAGAAGAAGGAAGGAGGGAGGGAGGATGTTGTTAATAGTTCCATGTGATTGGTACCCTTCCTCTACACAAGTATCTCGTCCACTCTTGCCTAGTGTTCTTAATCATCCTTAACCTTTTGCGAAAACCGTCTATCTTATTTTTGGATATCTTTGCCGCTAGAGTCGTGATGGGGATAAAGAAATGAACCAGTTCTTTGTCATTCATGAACCATGGACATAGGGCAAGGCGGTACCGCTAACTCGCGTTATCCACCTTACCTATGCATCTCACCATGGTCTCCAACCCATAGTATCTGCATCCATGGTGGCGTGGAAACAACTCCTTTTAGGTAGGGCAACAAAGTGAAAAGTTTTTACACTTTACCCTCATAAAAAATTGAAAAGCACCCTTCCTCCGTACATTCAATCGGAGATTGAACTCTGGTTTAAAGTTCACCAGCTCTTGTGAAGGTACATCTCCCTCTTCTCCTACAATTTCTCAAACTTTGCTTTTAAGGTTATAATATGTTTTGCTTAATCTGTTTTAGTTTTTTTGGAGTTATTTAGGGAGGGAGGGAGGATGTTGGTAATAGTGCAAATCTCCTACACTCTCCACAGAAAAAATACGGAGTATTTTATATGGATGAGTACAAATTTAGGACATTTTGGACCCAATCCTCTACACTAGTAAAATGTCTCCACGTGTCGTCCAAACAGCTACTTTTAAGGTAGGGCTGAAAAATGAAAAGTGATTACACTTTACTTTTCCCTTGTAAACTTCCCCTGCACATTCAACAATTGGAGATACATCTCCCTCAACGTTCAACAAGGTGAAAAGGTAGGGCAATAAGTAACTCTTTAACCTTCACCAGCTCTTGTGTGAAGGTACATCTCCCTCATCTCCTACAATTTCTCAAATTTTGCTTTTAAGGTTATGATTATGGTTTGCTAATTAATCTATTTTAGTTTTTTTGGGAAAAAGAAAGGACAGCTATGTTTTTAGGATTTTTGGAGTTATTTTGGGAAGAAGAAGGAAGGAGGGAGGGAGAATGTTGTTATTAGTTCCCTATGATTGGTACCCTTCCTCTACATAATACTCGTCCACTCTTGCCCAATGTTCTTAATCATCCTTATCCTTTTACGAAAACCGTCTATCTTATCATTGGATATTTTTGCCGCTAGAGTCATGATGGGGATAAAGAAATGAACCAATTCTTTGTCATTCATGAACCATGGACATAGGGCAAGGCGGTTCCGCTAACTCGCGTTATCTGCCTTACCTATGCATCTCGTCAGGGTCTCCAACCCATAGTCTCTGCATCCATGTGTTGGGCCTATCTCTCTTTGTAGACGAGACGAATCTTTGTGGTATGTTCGGTCGTCATGGAGGTAGTGGGAACTTGAAGACTCTGTGAATGACAAAACGCCCGAATTGTCATCTTTAACCAAAAAATCTACGTCTGTGTAGTTGATCCTGGTGGTTTGGATCCCTGTCAAAGATCTCACAATTCCCGACAGTATGTTTGGGAAACGGTTGTTAATACCCTTCTCTTTGACATAGGTTTTAAGAGGAACTAAAGTGCTATCCTGAGAGGAGGGGAGAACACAGGTTGAGGCCGAGGGAGAGGTTTAGAATGTTAGCTTGTTTAGTAGGGTAAAGTAAAGTGTAAACCCTTTTGGCTTTTTAACCCAACCTTAAAAGAGTTGTTTGGACTACATGTGGAGACATTCTACTAGTGTAGAGGAGTGGGTCCAAAATGTTTTCTACTCATCCCCATATTAAATACTCGGTATTTTTTTGTGTGGAGAGTGGGGCGAAAGATAACACTTTATCTCGAGATAACACTTTTTTGTGTGGAAACTTTGCACTATGCGCCCTCCATTTGGCTAGCTGCGATTTGGTGTGCCCCTCCTGTGAATTATTTGGATAGATTATGAATATAGAGTGTAAGGGACCATAGGTGTAGAGATGAACGTTGAGGGAGATGTATCTCCAATTGTTGAATGTGCAGGGGAAGTTTACAAGGGTTCTGCTTCATACTCTAACCCTAAAGAATCCAGTACCATTATCAACTGTTGCATCTAGTCTTAGAATTAGGGCCATATATACATCACATCACATGCAAGTTGAAAAGATGTGAATCAAAACCACCAGTGAGTAGAGCTGAGTGAAAAAAGAAACTAGAAGTACCAATTGCTAAAGCATCCATTTTCTACAGATTAAAAGCTCAAATTCTCACATCTCACAGTCAAGTTCATTACAGAGGAATGGACAAATCCGCATTTGTAATTCGTCGCGAATTCCATTATTCTTGACAGATAAGAAGAGAACATGGATGATATTGATGACGAAGGTGGTGGTGAAGATGGCGATCCATCGAAGACGAGGCTCTGGAGAGCCGTCATTTCTTTCGCCCCACTCTCCCCCCAAAAAAAACCGAGTATTTAATTTAATATAGGGATGAGTTCTACACTAGTAGGAGCTCTCCACGTGTAAAACTAGTAGAATGTCCCCACTTCTCTACACTCGTTGGGTTGAAAAAGGTTTGCTTTACTCTCTTTACTTTTACCACATTCAAAACATCTCTCTTCCCTCAAACCCTCTCTTTTCCCTCAACGTTCGAGTAGGGCAAGAAGGCACCTTTGTGTGTGACAGGGGAAGGAAGGAAATGGCACGTCGTTTCTTTGCCTATGGGTAAGTATACTAACATTATCAAAATGTGTGTGCTTGCTTAAGCTTGTGATGATTTGAAATATGTGTGTGCTTGCTTAAGCTTGTGATGATTTGAAATGTGCTTGCTTTTTGGTATCTAAAGAAAAAGGTGAGGATTTGTGGGGCTTTTATTGAGCTTTTGTGCAGTTTGATTCAAATTTACATGAAAATTGTGTGTGGAGTAGTGGTGTTTTCTCTTTTCTTCTCTGGACTGTTTGATTGATGGATATCATTCTTATCTATCTGTTCTTGGTGCCATAAAATAGTTGCTGCCGAGGTTTGATATATACAACTTAAAGGAGTATGAACTCCTTCTGGTTTGATTGTAGGAGAAGAGGGAGATGTACCTTCACACAAGAGTTAATGAAGGTTAAAGAGTTGCTTGTTGCCCTACCTTTTCACCATGTTGAAGGTGGAGGGAGATGTATCTCCAATTGTTGAATGTGCAGGGGAAGTTTACAAGGGTAAAGTAAAGTGTAATCACTTTTCACTTTTCAGCCCTAACTTAAAAGGAGTTGTTTGGACGACACGTGGAGACATTTTACTAGTGTAGAGGAGTGGGTGCAAAATGTCCTAATTCTCTACTCATCCATATAAAATACTCCGTATTTCCTTTGTGGAGAGTGTAGGAGATTTGCACTATTAACAACATCCTCCCTCCCTCCCTCCTTCCTTCTTCTTCCCAAAATAACTCCAAAAAACCTAAAACATAGCTCTCCTTCTTTCTTCTTCCAAAAAAAAATTGCACAAAAACTAAAACACGTCAAGCAAACCATAATCCTAACCTTAAAAGCAAAGTTTGATAAATTGTAGAAGAAGAGGAAGATGTACCTTCACACAAGAGCTGGTGAAGGTTAAAGAGTTGCTTGTTGCCCTACCTTTTCACCTTGTTGAACGTTGAGGGAGATGTATCTCCAATTGTTGAATGTGCAGGGGAAGTTTACGAGGGTAAAGTAAAGTGTAATCACTTTTCACTTTTCACTTTTCAACCCTACCTTAAAAGTAGTTATTTGGACGACACGTGGGGACATTTTACTAGTGTAGAAGAGTGGGTCCAACATGTCCTAATTTTCTACTCATCCATATAAAATACTCCGTATTTGTTCTGTGGAGAGTGTAGGAGATTTGCACTATTAACAACATCCTCCCTCCCTCCTTCCTTCTTCTTCTTCACAAAATAACTCCAAAAAAACTAAAACACAGATCTCCTTCTTTCTTCTTCCCAAAAAAACTCCAAAAAACTAAAACAGATTAAGCAAACCATAATCCTAACCTTAAAAGCAAAGTTTGAGAAATTGTCAGAGAGGAGGGGGATGTACCTTCACAAGAGGTGAACTTCAAACCAGAGCTGTGTTTGCACGCCATGTGATTACACTTTACCCTAGTTTGGTCTTAGAATTAGGGCAATATATGCCATCACATGGAAGTTCAATGAATCTGAATCATAACCACCAGTGAGTAAAGCTGAGTCAAACTTACTGGATATCCACTCAAATCCGTCTACACTAGCACTAGGCCGAAAAACTTAATCTCCAATCAAACCATTGACGCCTTTCACAATCAGAGGATGCCGAAGAAGAAAATGTGGAACCTATGGACAAATCAAAAACCAAAAACCAGAGCTGTGCGGAGGAAGTGTTATGGGTAAAGTGTAATCACTTTTCACTTTGCACTTTTTTGCCCAACCTTAAAGACTTGTTTGGACGCCACATGGAGACATTTTACTAGTTTAGAGGAGTGAGTCCAAAATGTCCTAATTTTCTACTCATCCATATTAAATACTCGGTATTTTTTGTGTGGAGAGTGTCGTGAAAGAAATGGCGGCTCTCCAGCCTCGTCTTCGATGGATGTATTCGTCACTCATCCCGCCATCTTCACCACCACCTTCGTCATCATCCAGGTTCTCTTCTTATCTGCTTATTCACCTGATTCAAATTCTCTGTCAAGAATAATGGAATTCGCGACGGATTACAAATGCGGCTTTGTCCTTAGGTTTCAGATTTTCTTCTTCTAATGAACTTGATTGTGAAAGGCGTCAATGGTTTGATTGGGCCTAGTGGTAGTGTAGACAGATTTGAGTGGATATCCAATACCTTCCTTTTCACTCAGCTCTGCTCACTGGTGGTTTTGATTCAGATCTTTTGAACTTCCATGTGATGCATATATTGCCCTAATTCTAAGACCAAAAACCAGATGCAACACTTGATAATCGTACTGGATTTTTTAGGCTTTGCCCTTTTCCCTTTTGTAATAGTTGTTGTCACTTGCAGGATGGTGATATTGTTAACATCGATGTAACGGTTTATCTAAACATAAGTACAATTTTGATGGTTATGTATTGTTGCGTTCACTATACAGTGCTCCCTCATAAACCTTCATTGGCAAGGTAATACTACTATATAGAAAGATTCCAATTTCTGTTGATATGGTGGTTCTTGCCAGGCCTTCATCTTGTATATTCTATCCTTTTTATAGACTGAGAATGTTTAGAGTTGCTAGACCTCCTCTAATAAGTACTTATTTTTAAATTGTATGATAATAATGATTGAAGAGATGGCATATTTTGCTAAGAAGTCAATCTTGTTATCTGGCTTTTATTCACAGGGCTATCATGGTGATACATCTTTTACTTTCTTTTGTGGAGAGGTTGATGAGGAAGCAAGGAAGTTAGTCCAAGTTTGACATAAAACATGAAAATAATGATTATGTCTAAAAGATGTTTCCTTTTTCTCATTCAGCTATACAAGCAACAACAAACTTTACTTTGTTCATCTTCTAGGTAACAAAAGAATGCCTAGATAAGGCTATTTCGATATGGAAGGCAGGAGTGGAATACATTGGCAAAACAATACAGTAAGATTTGATAGTCAGTGTCGTTCATATCTTGTTTATTTCTGTTTCAAGAACTTTAATGATATTTTTGTATGTGTTTTCTTAACTTCTCAACCAATTTTGCAAACCAAATCAGGACTCTGAAAATCTAAATAAGTTTTCTTTTTATAATAAGTTTTCTGCAAACCAAATCAGTATTAGTCAGGATGTCAGCCACTTGGGGATTTCGTTAGAGCTAGCTTTATGTAGGGACAGGTGGAGGGAGGAGATTCAGTGTTGGATGGCTAGTCCCTGACCGATCAGCTTTAGTTTTTTGGTTTTGTCCGTTTTTTTGTTTTGTGCTGTTTTGTTAGATTTCCTTGTTGGGTGCTTTGTTTGTTTTTGATTGGTTTTTAAGTACGCTCGGTAAGCTTCTAGGTTTTTATGCTTCTCTATTGGGTCTTTTGGACGCCCCCCCTTTGCGTCAGCCAGGGAGGCCTCCATCCTGACCCCCCATATTCCCCGGAAGGGGAAAAAAATATAGATAAAATTTACAATAGTATCTTTTAATTATCGATTTTTTAATCCTATATTTTAAGGACATACGATAAGAATTTGTTTTTAGAAACTAAAATCCAAAAAAATGAAAAAAAGAATAAAGCCGTTAAAAAAGGACTAAAAAGGATATAAATACAAATCAATATTTATTTCTAAATTTAGTCTCGGAAATAGGTTAAACTAGTTTATTGCCCATACGTTGTATAGGACACGGTCAATAATATATATAAAAGTTATAGATAAAATACTATCATTGTATTTCAAAGTATATTTGATTAATTTAAAAATGATATGCAACATATATATTTTTCATAATTAATAAGATTTTTGTATGATTATAGAAATAAAAATTGAGTTAATTTTGAATTATTAACATAAATATTTTAGAAAAATGGACTTGTATTAGTAATAGTATTTTTGAAATAAAATGAGTATTTTAATAGATCTTAGAAAATTATAATTAATTTAATAATAGTAGAGTTATATAGGTCAATATAATTTATAAATTAATATTATAACGCAAATTTTAGTTCATGTATTTTTTAGATATTTTTCAAATGTATTTTTAGATATTTGTTACCCAAATTATAAATTTATAGGACAAAAAAAGATTGATAAAGATATGGCAAATATATATATATATATATGATTATAAAAAAGAATGTTTAGACAAATAGTTGAAAAAGATAGATATTAGATGGAAACATATAGAAATTTGAAAAAAGAAGATAGATGATAGACAATTTATAAGAAAAAGAAAGGCTTTAAAAATTATTTTTATATTAAATTTTTAACATGCGGTGGGACCAGAATTAACATTGAGACTTGAAATGTCTCGACTTTAATGTATAGTATAGATATAGATGTATGGTTTAACTATTACCTTTCATTAGTTAGAATGAGCATCTCTTAAGAGTATTATTTCTTACTGTTAAATATGTAAACAAAATTAAATCATGAAAAACGTTCACCTAAAAAATGTCATTAAGGAGAAGGATATATATATTCGTATACGATGTCTTTACTTTTCGTGCTCATAGAATGATCGAATTCTTCTGGATTATATTATAATTGTTTGATTAATAAAAGTCTAATCAATTATAGAACAGTTCTCAAAAGGTTGACATACAACTTTTTTAACGATCTGTAATTTTGTCAACCGTACATAAGTTTGAACGTATAACATGGCTTTGAAACACCGTAATTAATGGCGTAGAACATTTTACCCCATTTTGACATTTTCATTTGTCAAACATGATAGCTGATTAATGCATGTTCTATCCACATAAAAAAACGATTATGACTTGTGAGACATAAGAAGTAGTAGTAGTTCTCTTGTAGTAAATCTCAAAATGCTTCTAACACATGATCCGTAATAGATAGTCAATGTACATCTTTCATTCTTTCTCGTACAGCTGTACTAATTCTCTAGTAAAATGTTGACATTTGACTGTCGGTGTAAATTTCTGCTCGATCCGAAATACACAATCCGACCCGGATCGTCAACCCTACGATCGAATACATATATAGACTACATATACTCCAATTAATGAGTACTTCGTACGAGATGTTTTATATTTATTTATTATTTTGTATATAAATTTATTATAATAACTAGTATTAGTCCTCATGTTTTAAAGTTTTTTCATTTATTTCTATTAGTATAAATAATATATTATTTCTAACATCCGCTTTAGTTATGATGTTAATATGTATGATAGATTATAATTATTATCATATGTTTATTTTGTTTTAAAATGACATTTATCTTTTCGATTATAAAATAACATAATTCTTGTAGAACAACAAATATTTATATAAAAAGATATTTAATTATATTAACAAATATTTATATAAAAAATCATTAGCATTGAAATGATGGCACATTGATTTTGACAAATTGGTTGAGTAATACTAGTATAATAATTAATACTATAAGTCGTTAACATATTTTCTAGCTAGGGGGGTGATCTGGAATGTCACTCATCTGATTTGGAGAAAGAACTAAAAATGAATCTACGTACGTAGACATATCTGAAAAATGAGAGATCAAGATCACATGTTCATTGAATGAAAGAAATGGAATAGGCAAGTTTATTTAAAAAAAAGTCTTATAAGTGATAATATATGATTTTATAATTGAGTGTACATAGTTATACTTGATATGTTTGATCTTACAGCTAAATGCTCAATAATTTTCCTGTCAAACTTGCAATATTTTCTTACAAAGTGTGCATCATTTTAATGCTATAGGAAAATTTTACATAACTATAAAATTATGTGTGTGCACTAAATTATAAAATCTTGCGCGTGCACAAAAAAACTGTTGTATAGTCAATTTTAAGATCTTATATACTTCATCAACTATACAACTAATAGGTATATATTAAAGCAAATAATAAATGGATTAAGGTTTGACCATTAATAATGTTTTAATTTTGTGGAATTACATATTTCTATCATTTATATCCATATATATTGATCGCATGTGAGGAAAATTTAGAATTTTTTATCGTCTATGTATATATATATATATATATAAATCATAAGGTTTAGAGCCATCACATTGTGCCATATAGGTTTTTTCCACGTGTCATCCTTATATTTTGTCAACTAGGATTTTGCCACGTGTCGATCTATCGTTGCTCCATGTCACATGTTATTTAATTTTTTATTAATCAACATCACATCTATTATATTTATCCATGTCATATATATATTTGTCCACGTGATATTTTTCTTCCTACCAAATAGGTAAATGATTATTTATTTCTTGAAATAAGGTAATTATAGAGATTTTTTCTACCAAATAGATAAATGTAAAGATTGTTTATAAAATATTTAATTTTTTGTAGGTATACAAATATTATTTATAACATATTAACTAAGATACTATTTAAGAAAAGAAGGATTTTGATAATTATATATCTCATAAAATATTCTAATCAAATGGTAAAATCTTTCACTTCTTAATTAATATGTTAATTAGTCTTTTTTCTTAATTAAAGATTTATAATCCAAGTATCCTAAAAACTACTACATCAAATTATAAAATATAACGGAGTACCAAAATAGCTTTCATATAAAAAAAACCCAAACAATATAATTTCATCAAAAAAGTACATAAAAAAAGATAAATATTTTTGGAGGTAAAAATATCCAAAATACACATTTTTCTGAAATATGTCAAATATAGTCAAAATAAATGTCTAAATGTAGTATAAAAATCTACTAAAGCAGTTTATTAAGTGTACACATACAAAATTACATTTGCTTAAAACGAGTGACAGAGATACGTGAAAAAAAAAAATAAAAGGTTTTGCGGAGTGAGTAGCACCGATACTTTGATTTTGATATGGAGCATCGTTTCTCCTTCAATGCTCCAACATTCCGATTTAAAAAAAAGGGTAACATCAATGCTCTATTTGGAACGGATAAAGAGCAAGTTTATCCATTCTAAAATTTTGGTATTTTTTTGTGCAATTTATGAAGTTCATGCTACAATATGCAACCCAATCCAAAACTTTGGGATATATTTTGCAAATTTCCCAAATAGTAATAATCATTTTATTTGGTGCTCTACCACTACTTATAATATTTTTTTATATTTTTATTTTGGTTGAGGGCACTGTCCATGAGAGTCGAACCGGTGATCTCTGTGTACTACTCTTGGAGGCTTAACAGTTTTAATTAAATGTATGAAGGCTACTTATAATATTTTTGGTTATAGCTTGAAAATGATGATGTTATGCTTGAAATAAATGCTTGAAATAAAATGGATGTTAATGGAACGCGAACGAGTTTTGCCATTGACCAATGATCAGCGATGACTCATTGACCCGGATTTCGTCTGGCCTCTGATTGGTTGGTTATGACGCAAAGAGTGACGTCATTTAGAATTAACTAAATTTCATTGTCACGTGCTCGATAGTTTGCCGGTCAATTAATAAAATCCTAAAATAGTACGTGTACCTAATTCAAGTCAAACCACTTTTATGATGTGAATGTCTTCAATTCTTCATCGTAGTAAACTTTTCACTTTAAAGGATTTGAAAATCATACTCCGTAATAATTAAACTCTTCGTATAGCATTATGGAATATGGAGTAGTAAGTAAATGTTGATTTGTTAATTAAGTTTTAATCGTGTATATAGTGCTTTTTGGTTATTGTAATGTCATTTTTTCATTTTAATAAATTTTCAAAGCAAAATGGGAGGATCATACACAAGAGTGAGTATCTATCCGCTTGACGCATCGGCTCACTGGTTGAACACACATCATAAGTGTATCATGAGGTCTTAGATTTGAGACTTCAAGAAGGTGGTCTGCCCTATTTTCTAAAGAGTTAGTTAGTAAACAATTCTCATCCCTTACGGATGCTCTAAGGGATGCTCTAGACGAGTCTAATTAGTATTTGAGGCAACTATAATCGCTTACTTTATCAGAAAAGACAGTGAGTCTCTACTCTATAGTATCCAAAAAGGAATTAGTGCTCATTAGGGGACATCTTGAGAAACCAAAAATTAAATCCTTAAAACATTCGAGGTATTTTACTGTTAATTGTTAATAGTTTTTTAAGTAGATATTTTTTTATTAAATTATTTAATAAAGAAATTACATGACAAAAGAATCGTAATTTGAAAAATACTATACTTTAAGAATACATGAATTGCAAGTTCTCTTATTATGGTTTGATTTATATTTAATGATATATGCATACAAGAACTCTAGAATTTAAATTTTCTTACAAATTGTTTTCTGCAAGTTTGAGGTGTTCTTTTCTCTTCATGATCGGTTTTGAATCTCTTATGATTAGAACTTTGAGTTTAATCATTTTTTGCTAAAATTTTCAGCTATCGGGCACCATGAATGTGAAATTGGGATTTGTCGTTGTGTTATTCACCCCCTTAGTCTAGCATATGATTAATTATAAAAATGTTGATAAAATAATAAGATATCACTTAATTTGTGATTAACTATTTATATTAGTAAGTGTAAAATTTGAGGGTAACTTTTGCTTCAAAAATCCAAATTCTTATATTTAGGTTCAAGTTAATTAACCCGTTGGGTTGATCTGAACGCGCGACAAAACGGTAGTGACCCGACTTGTTTGAACTTGATAAACTTATGACCTGATTGAAATGAGCCAACCTGGAGTTGACCCGAACCCGATCCACCTGACCCGATTGACAAGTTTGGATGCACTTCATCTACGGTTCATATTAAAAGTGCAATGTAAAGTGTCAAAAGTGCATTCAAATTATTGGTGCATTTTTTACACTTTGCGATGTACTTTCGATATTTTACAATACATCATAATATTTTCATTTATAAATGAACTTTTAATGCTTTATAATGCATTTTTACTTGTTGTATATTTATAAAGAACTATTCTAAAAGTCCTCCCTAAATGTACAGAGTTCTCGATTGATCTAGTTTTTTTAATTCGTTTAAAGTTGGTCTATGTGATTGGTTGTCTCTAACTCACCCTAAAAGTTGGGAGAGTTCGGTGGGACGATAATCTCGAGGTCGTGTGGATAAATGGGTCTTCCATACAAACTCAATGAGGTTCCAACCCAAAGTCATATGACAATAGGTGGAATAATTCATTGGGTTATATAATAAGAATTTTTTTTATATTTTTCAATGTGGTACTCTCCAACACACTCCCTAAAGTGCAACTCCCTAGACCAGATGGTGCTTGGACAGAATCCTCTGAATAAATCCTTCAAGGCCCGCGATCCAACCCAAAACCAATATTTTTAGGCTGGGTCGCTCTTTTATTGGGTAGACAATCTAAATGGGCCTACAAAGTCGGCAAGCCCGAAGACGCTATGAAACGAACCCACATCGAAACCCGCTATTGTACAATGATAAAATTTGATGGGTCGATAATTTGGAGGTCATGTGAGTAAATGAGTCTATCAAACAAACCCAATAAGGTTTGAACCTAAATCTATATGATAGAGTAATTATTTGTGCTACACAATAGGAGATCTACTGTAATACAATATAAATGAGAACTCATGTTTTAATTAAAAATTATGCCATGTCATCTGGGTTGAATAAAATAATAATTTTATTTTTTTTAATTATATTCTCCAAAAATAATCATTATATATAGTTGATATCATATCCAATATTTGATATCTTAAGATTTTTTTCCAAACATGAATTTTTTCTAACTTGATTTCTTATATGAATAAGAAAATACAAGTGGTTTTTTTTTATATTTTAACAAATTTTCCTTATCAAGTAGTATAGTTTTTGTCATTATTAATTCTTGAAACTTTGTGAATTTTTTTCCTCGATCATATGTCAATAATATATTTAATAATAATATAAATATGAAAATTGAATATAATTATCTCAAAAATAAAATTATAGAAATGCATTAATAAACACACACATATATATATATGTCAATAAGTTTAGACTCGGGTTTTTCGGGTTTGAGTTGTACATTTTCTAGTTAAAAGCAAATTCGTGTGAAAGTTCGATCTCAAATTGATTAATTCAGATTTATATATATTACTAGTATATGCTACGAGATTTGTACTAGTTTCTATTATATTTTCCAACAAAAAACGGCATTGTCACATGTTTTTAGTGCGTTGATTAAAAGAATTGGATGCATGATTTAAATTCTTGAATATGTATGTTAATTGCTAGTAAAAAATCTCTATACACATCTTCCCTCATTGCATACGTTACAACTATTTAAAATAACAATTTTACATTCGTTAGCTAAATACACATTGCTATTAAATTAATACATGGCACAAGATTAGACCTCGTGCTCTCAATATTTATTTTTTTCGATCGGATCTATGCTTGTACCATATACTTATTTTTTATTACAGAAATACAACTAACAAATAAAAAGAATGCAAAGTTACTAACTCTCGAAAGAAAAGGCCGACCACGACAAGTCGACAAGGTCGACAACAATATAGTTTAAAAAAATACAAAAGAAAATGAAAATGAAAAGGTCCACCGTCAGAGGAACAGTTTTTACCGATAAATAAATTACATATATCACCGTCTTTGTACTATGACATCTTCAAAATGTGTATACAATCAATGCACTAGCCAAATAAACATCAAAAAAGCACTTGGGAACCAGTGTGAACACACAATATTCAACTTATAATTGATTAAAATTAATAACACATTAAACAGCGAATTAACGATAAATTAATCTTTCACAAACCCCTGGATTAATGTAAATCTTGAACATAATTACGTTGAGATTGAAAACAGAGTCAAACTAACATTCTCCAAAGCTACAAAATATGGAGGTGCAACTTGCACATATAGGTTTGACGCTGACCAAATATTATTAACTTAAACTAAATACATTCCCCCGTTATTAAGTTGTCAAATCCAATTGGGCATTGCTACGTCGGCTGATTTTATCTAGTATTTCCATCCTTACCCCACTTGAGAGTTGTCCTTTGTCTCCCTCCTTCGTGTGTACATACATACATACATATATATAAACCACAAAATCCACCCAACTATTTCACAATTCAACCGAAACCCATGAAGCAGAATCGAACAAGAAGAGAGATTTCAGCTCAAAGATCAGTTCTTGCAACCAAAAGTGGCGAAACCGAGAGCGTCGAAGGAAGAAGGCGAAGGCTTGTCGATGGCGGCGGCTGAGGTTTTAGAGCCCTATAACATTATCATGCCGGGGCTCAACAGGAGGAAGGAGATGTTTGAAATGGTGTCGGCGTTGACCCATGTGGCCTCTGGTCAATGTCATTCTTCTTCGTCGTCGTCATCGTCATCATCTTCGTCGATAATGAGCTCGAGCTATAGCTCGTTTTACTCCGGCGATTGCTTTGAGTATGGTGTGAAGAGGTGGCGTGATGAGGAGGGTGGCGGTGGGAAGGTGAAGGTGGAGGAGACGGTGGTTGTGGCGCCCGCCACCAAGAAGTTTGGCGGCAGGTCCACCTCGGATGAGAAGTTCTCATTGAACTCCTCGTCAATGAAAGGTTAGCTTCTATCTTTGGCAAGAATGTGTGCTTGTTGTATGTATACATTCATTGCATATTTGCATGCAAACCTTTGTAAAAATTTAATAATTTTGTATAAACTACATCGAAAGGTATCTATTCACTTATTGTCTTTTTCTTCTCATATTGGATGAAAAATCAAATTTGGCTTAATTTCATTATTTTAAATTGATCAATGTAATCCGGTTTACTTATTTTGGATTTGTTTGATGAGTCATGAGCTCAAGGTTTTAAAAAGATACAATTTTCTAAACCAAAAAAAGTATGGTTTGATTTCCTTGTTATAAAGAACTACTATGTTGTTTTGTTGAGTCAAAGAAGGACATACCATTTGCTATAAAATTAAATGCAAGTGGATCTCTAATTGAGAAACACCTTATGTTTGTTTTGGCCGTTTCAAAAGCATATTTTAGCACCCTTATCCAATATGTCACATCACTTAAAATCATGTGATTATATTCCATAAAATTTGAACTTCCTACTAGTAATTTATTTACAACAAAACGCTTAAAACTTAAAAGTATCATTTTGGAAGTATATGTTTTACAAAAGATTTTTTTCTAATCTCTAAATTTGACCATATGACAGAATTCAAGAGACCCAAAACAGCAACAAATGCTACAACACCACCACCACAACAAGCATTCACATACTCTCCAACACCAACATGGAACAACTCCCAACCCCAACCGCCAAGGCTAAAATACAGAGGAGTCCGGCAAAGGCCGTGGGGGAAATGGGCGGCCGAGATTCGGGACCCGATCAAAGCGGCTCGGGTCTGGCTCGGGACGTTCGAGACAGCCGAAGACGCAGCGAGGGCTTACGACGAAGCCGCGCTCCGATTCAGGGGGAGCAAGGCAAAGCTCAACTTCCCGGAGAACGTCCAGCTCCGGCCACAATTTGGGAATCCTCCGGCGACCCAGTTGCCGGAGTCGTATTCTCCGGCGACCCTTTTGCCGGATCGGAGATTCGATCAGTCGGATGTGATGAATCAGATCGTGTTTTCTACCTCTACGGAGTCCTCTGTTTCGGGCTCCTCTTCTTCTTCAGTTCCCCTGTTTTCCTCTGTTTCTGATGTTCATCAACAACAAGGCGTTGAGTTTTGGCGCCAAGAGGATGGCGATTACGAAGGTGGTGGATCGGGGTATTCGTTTTCTAGGTGATTAAGATGGGAATTAGTTGATAGATGACACATTTTAACGCGATTGTACCGTTGCCATTTCAGATTATACGATTAATCATACGATTCTTTCTTATCCAATAGCAAGAGTTGGACTGGTCAAATAAAAATGTGTAATGTTTGTACCCGTACAAATGAAAATATCAGCAATCATTTCGGCCTTATGTCGACCTAAACTATCCACGTATACAACACTCGTCCGTTACAAAATAGTTATCTGCTTGACAAAGGGAGTTGCTCAAGCGGTAAGCGTCTTGTTCCATATCCACGAGTCTGAAATTCAACTTTAGTAGATGTTAAAAAAGTTCTCTTTGTAGACTCATCTGTCAGTGAATAACCAAAAAAAATAGTTATCTAGTTGAACATTTTACACTTATTAAGGAATAATTATTTTTCATATATTATCTTTATAAATATTGATTTAGTAACATTTACTACGCGCACGTGCGCCCACCTTTGTGAGATTGCGGTGCAAAATTTGCACTTCTTTTTCTAGGGGCATGAGGCATTTCATTGTTTTTATTATTTGTTTTGAGAGTACGCACCCTGAATAATTACCAGTTGTGGAAGGTCTAACTCTTAAGGCTGTTGTTTATCAATTTTTTTACGGTGAGTTTGGTTTTTCACTTAAGCAATTAATAGAAACATGCATAAATTTATAGGGAGAAAATACTGTTAGGGTACATAGAAAGTTTAGGAAAAAATAATTAGTATTTTTTATTGAACAATACTCCCTTCGATTCAAAATAAGTGTCGTTTTACATTTAAATACAAGTTTAAAGAAAAACAATAATTACACTCAAAAGTATAAAGTTTTTCTCAAACTTACGATCCACCACTTTTTCTAACCAGTGGATGAATGTCTTTGGTCAATAAAAACACATTCCAATAACAATTCTCATTACTCTCACCTAATTAATTGCCTAGAAACTCAAAACAACACTTAAAATGAATCAAAACAAGTGCTAAAAGGACATTTATTTTGAATAGGAAAAAGTATAAAAAAAATGGTGGAGACATACCAAACATCTAATGCAATAAATTACTTTATTTAATTCAATAATATTTCAATCAATTACTTTTGGTTCAAATATTTCAATCAATTATTAACTAGACTTCAGACAATACATCTCATCATTCAATATTTCATCTTAATTTAACTGATATCGTTCCCTCCAATTTTGAATTAGTAGGCCACTTATTATTTAAATTCATGACATTGAATTAGTACTTTTGACTATATTATGAGAGCAAAACAAATCCTAAACGTTATCAAAACCGTCTTCTGACCTCTCACTTCCGACACCTAATTGGGTCTTGACTTTGACCTGGTTTTATAGATGAACTTTAATGCCCAACTAGGATTTCATTATATTTTTTTGGTCAACACCAAGTAGGATTTCATTAGAAAGTCAAAATCAATTGGTCCACAATGTGCTTAACAAAATATCAGAAATCGTGCTTGTGGCTGAACTTTTTACATGGTTTCGAAAACATCCAAAAAAAACCACGTGTGGCAAAGAGTTTCAGCTGACTCGGTCTTGTAGGAAGAAGAATCACTTTTGGGTTTTTACTATTTTGCTCCACTACAAGGTGTGATTGGTTCACAATCACAGCATTTCCAGTATTGGCATTTCTTTATCAGAACAATAGTTGACCTTATTTCATAAGTTTCCAGAATTGTATAATTTAGAATCTTTGAACTTTACCTTAGTTCAGACTTGGTCGAATTATGTTTCAAGGTTTTTTGAAAATGAACTGACTAGTAAAATTACTTCTAGGGCATGTCATGTTTTCATCCTTTGACTGATTAACGATAAATTAACAATAATTTATTTGAGACCACAATAACATTATTTTTTTATTTATATTTGAAAAAAATTATCTTTAGATGAGTATATAAATCAAAACTAATTTTGATAAATTTCTATCCTACATATTATTTTGCCAACTTGAATTTATTTTATATGCTGTTTTGATGTACTCTATACAAGTGTAAACCATCTTTGTAAATGATAAACATGGTAATTACCAAATTTTGAGAAATAAAAAACCACCTAAATTCGTGATAGTTTTCAGAAGTTATGAACAAAAAAGAACTAGTACAAATCCCGTACCATCTACGTGTAATATAAATATAAACCCGACTTAATCGACCCGAGACCTAATTTTGATCTGAGCCTACTTTTTATTCGAGAATTTACAATTTAAGCCCGATAGACTTAAGTTCGAACCTATTAACCTATATATGTATTTTATTATTTTTAATTTCATTTCTAAAATCTATTATTTTAATTAATTATGAAGAATCTTTATTAAAAAATTGAAAAAATCACTTTTACCTAAAATAAATAACATTTAAATGAAAATTATATTTTTATATAAACATTAAGCAAGATATCAAAATCATTTTTTCAAATGATTCTAGCACGATTTGTCATTGATTTATATTAGGAAAATAAATTAACATATCAAAAATTAGATAAGATATTATAAAATATTACCATTATAAAAATAAGATCATTATTTTATTCAGCATTGATTACATGGTGTAAATAACATATTTTTTATTCAACGTTGATGAGGTGACACAAACTTTAACAAAGACATAGGTTCCGCTTTATACAGTATTATAGTAGATGGCTACAAAAATAAATAAGAGAAAAGTTAAAGGAAGAGTGGTGTGTGGAAGTTAAAAGGAAGCGAATGTGAAAGTTTTTTTGGCTGAAAAATAGAGAAGTGGGCTGAATTTTATTTTTTGGTTGAAAAAAAAAGGTTGAATTAAGGACATGTGACTGAAGGAGGAGGTTTGAATGAGTTCATGTTTAAAGATATACTAGGAATATGTATTTAACAATTAACACCACGCAATAATAAGGTTCATCCAACAAATTTTAGGAAGCCTCGTATAAAATAGAATAAAAATTTTACTTATTAATATTGAAAATTTCTAGACTGTATAATTCATTTTCAATTAGAGGTATTGATCACATTATCTTTAACTTCATTTACATCAACAACATTTATTTATAAAAAAAAGAAGATATAATAGATAGATTTTAGTTTAATTTGAAGTGGATGTTTCTAATATAGTTATTGTAAATTTTGATATGCGTAGTGCAATATTCATTAATAAATCTATCACCGTATAATAAAACAAAGTGCATTGTAATAAGTAATAAGCCTAAACTTATTAGGCTTTTTCTTAAATAACTTAGATTACTTTATGTTAAAGCTTGTACCTTGCTATTATTAGACTCTTACAGTGTGCCCTTGGGGCACATAATAGAAAAAACGTTATTAGTTTGCTACATTAATTAAGGACATTTTTTTAAAACAACATATTTAGGATGTTTTATGTAATAAGTTTGAAAATATTTGAGGCTCTCTCTCAAAATGAGGCCCTATACTGTTGCACACATGCCCTAGTTGCATATGGGGTTGGCCGGCCTTGACAATATGTCAATAACATATAGATGAGAGTAGGTACCTCACAATTGCACTATAAAAGGAGCGAATGGATACCTAAACAATCCTAGAAAGATCATTGATGCGGAGTAACCGGATAGGAACCGAGTTAGGAGCTCGGAGAGCTCGAAGAACCCGATTTCAGATAACCTAGGGTTAGTGTGGGGATTGGAAACACCAACCGAGAGGTTTACCTGTACTTGAATCAGTGATTCAAGATTGAGAGATTTAGAAGAAGAGATAGTGTTTTCATTGATGATTCTGACAACGATTACAAAAGACCCTAAATAGGCTTCCATGGAAATTACAAGTGAACCGGGTTCTACAAACGAGCCGGACTTTGGGAATTTAAATGCTAAACCGCGAACAAAAACACCTAACATTTACTAAAGGTGGCCTCATTCAATTTTGCCCTATAACAATCATTCAAATGGATGAGAGGCTACCTGTGGCCATGCGCTAAATGGATTGTTGTGAAGTGATTGTCTTGTACATTTTGAAAACAAAGAAAAAACACATGATGTGCTCATATAATTTCCTTTCACCGGATCCGAAAATCCGTTTTTCTGATCTTAATTAAGAGTGGAGAATGCACACAACTTTGTGTCAAAACCAGTATGCCTCTTGGAATCGAAAATATGCCTAAACTTTCGACAAATTCCTTCTAATACAATGTTGTCAGGGAGCAAGTCAGCATGACACCATCTTATGGACATTCGACGAAACCTCCATGAATACTCCATCTCAAGAAGCCATCAAGAACCACAACCAAGAATTCTTTTGAAACCGTGATTATCTATTTTTCCCTTTCTTTTTTCAAAGTTTTATATTACATTTTATTGGGCTTGCTTAAAAATCAAGAAAGTCTAAATCCTTGGGCCACAAGCCCAAAAACAAGACTCAAAAGAGTTTTAATTCTTTCGTTCCCTTCACGTTTTCAAGGTTTGCTTGCAAAAATAAGCTAACGTATGTGTATGTGGTATCATCTTCCTTCTACTTGTGTTTTCTTTCTAGTGCCAAAAACTTGTTTTTGCACAAGTTCGATGGAGAATAACCGATGAACAGGAGATCTACTAGTATACCAATTAAAAAACTATATAAGCATGGCATGTCAAACCTGACCCTAATCACATTCTAAGGGACCTCAATATTTGAAGAAGGAAACAAGGATCCCCTTTTACAGAGTAGTCCTAGAATTACATACATAAAACAATCAATGACCTCAAATATCTGCACCCGGATACAATGTGGAAGAAATATGCACATCAATTCTTAGTACCTTCAGCTGTTGTACATATATCGGTACGCGAAAACACAAATACCTTCTAGAATTGTCGGACGAATATATATGATCGGCTCTTCCCCAAAAAAGAAACCTGAAAGCATGGCAAAGAGTCTTGCTAAATCTTTGCTCATGGCCTGAATTTGTTGAAATGCAGTCAAAGGAGTCTTGATTTACAACTAACCTGTTTTCTGCTGTCACTCTCGCCCCGAACCTATAGAGTTGAAGGCCTGCGCCTCAAAGCTACTACTACCTCTTCTGGGTCTAGCAATGTGAGCTTGAAGTTCAGGATCCATGTCGTAGTCATCTTCAGGAGACAAGTGGGCTAAATGATCACTCCCTCTTCTTTTATACTCGTCGGCTTCACTGACGTTATGGCGTTGAGATAGTTTATAGATATCCTCTCCCATTTCTAAATCATCAGCCTCAACTTTGGTTCGGCGGTCTTCACTTGATTCTTCAGGATGGTCTTGCATTTGCCTCCTTGCCGGCCTTGACGCTTCTTCTTGTACAAATGCACGGAGTTTGTTCCTTGAAGGCTGTGTTTTGGCGAAGAACACTTCCACAAAGTTGTTGAAGCAACCACGATCAAATGCGTTTTGGATATTGTTTGCTCTTGATCTGAAGTTCTCATACGTTGTCTGTGATCAAAGTGTTTATAAAACAGTGAGTTGTGGGTGCAATTGGACTACACAGGATAATGCATTATTTGCATATCCTACAGTCTAAACATACCCTAAATCTAAATGTTATTTTTAGTGACTACGGAAGCACCCAATCGAATATTTTGTTTTCTGAAAGCACACCACAATAATAGATAACCAATCTTCTCCATAGAAGTAGGGGGGAGAAAAACAAAGCATGCGAAAATACTTGTTTTCTTTATAAAACAAAAATGCTACTGAAAGGTTCAGGGAGTAGACGGGAGAAGAAGCAACTAACCTGATTCCTGCTTATGAGATACAAATGGAAGCCAGTCAAACCGCCAACAAACCACAACGAGATGAAACAGTACAGCATTAGCACCACTGATGCTGGAGACTTTTTCATCGCCTTCCAAACGGTTCCGTGCTCATCCATGAGGAATTTGATGTACACAGCAGACATAGAGAAGACAAATATGCAAAGAAGAGTTGAAGAAGATATGAACATGAAGAAGTATCGGTAGTTGCGCTGCAGCATAAAAGACAAATTAGAAAAGGGGAAAAAAAGCAGTCAATTTGATCTCCTCTGTCAAATTCTGACATAACAAAATCAGAAAATTGTTTTTCTATCCAGCTTGATGTTCATAAACAAAGCAAACAAAAGACTAAAAGCTCACTTAGTAAAGAATCCGCTACAATGATTGAAAGCATACCTTTCCAATACACTGGCCAACCCATGGGCAATGATGATCAAACTTGTCTACACAATTGTTGCATATCGAACAATGAGAACAGCGAGGTGGCCGATATAGCATGCACGTTTCACAGTACTTCATTTTAACAGGTATGCCGTTAACCATGGTTTCTTTAGACCGGGGAAATTGCAAGCTTGGCGTAGGCCTACTGCCTGCCTCTCCAGTTGACGCATTCTCGTAAGAGAACTCTTCTTCTGGTGGATGTGAATTACGAGGAATGATACCTGGGTCCTGAGCTGAAGTACGCAAAAGAAGTAGCAACACCTGTATAACCCAAAATAATTTCTAATAAGAACTAGCTAGAAAATTTAAAAGCTGAGGCGAATGTAAATCAATGTCCAACAGGTATTCAGTATGGAACTAAAGTCTATTATTATAGAAATACATAAGTCCAATGAAAAAGATGAAATTTTGAGCAGCAGTAGATATTTTTAAAAAGTTGACAAGGGAAAGGACTAACATAGATGGTGAAGACAATAGCTACCACCAGAATTGCATATCCGGCATTGTAATCTGAAAATTTATGAAGAAGATTCCTTGCAACAAATATGCAAAAGATGATCGAAGGTACAGCTATAAGTGATATAGTTGCATAAAGCGACCTAGCATCTGGTCCAAATATCAGCCTCCCCCCGCACAGGAATACCTACAGACAAGAAAATGAAAGAGAAAGAAAAGAGATAAATTAATAACAGCTATCAGTACAATACCGAAATTAAACATCAGTGAACAGAACTCCACAACAAATCCACATAAGCAGGGGGATATCCAACATGATTATGATGGTCAACACTTAAGAGACCTAGCAGAAGCGAGTCAGTATGCATAACGATAAGAGACCATGTTCGAAAAATTATAGAATCTATGTATGAAGACAAAAGTCTTATCAGGGATTGAGTACGAACATAGGACTGTTCTTTTCCCAGTCGGTTTCATCAAGGAAACACATCTAGACAAAATTTGAGTTCATTCTATGTCACAAGATCAGCCAATCTCACAAGTAAAATCTTAGTTGAGAAATCTGAAGGAGGCAATTCAAACAAGATTCCTGTGGTTGAAAACCTGAGTTTCAGTTTGCAGATAATCTTGTAAGTCATTTATGGTAGCTAAACTGCTAAGAGCGAAAAAGAAAAAGAAGATAAAAGAAAGATCCTAAAGAGTTAGTAGCAGCTTGTCAAGAAGCCTTCTGATTCAAACATCTCAATCACAATCCATTAATACCCATCTCAAAAATGGAATTCCACAGAGCATTAGCTCATACATCTCTATATTTCTAGTGGCCACATTTGAGTATTCCATTTTTAGTTTCACCTCCTGCAGTCATTCCAAGATCTTGGATTGAGCTTGAAACTTAAGCTATCTACCAATTCGGATGGTGATCGTCGTCTTCACCAGCTAATCAATACACATCACAGGAACTCCATGAGATTTCTGACACATGCCTAGAAACAACTACCCAGCAAGCTCTCACAAACAACCCCAAACCACAAACCTCTATCAACAATAACAGATATGAAAATGCAAATCTTTCTCACACACCCACCAAAAACCCACGAGCAATTCCAAACCACACAACCCAGAACCACATTCTTTCCAAACCAAGACAACTCATCTCTTCTAGTTTTTGGACCCAAAAACTTCATCAAACTAGCACCATTAACCAAAATTCCCCCAATTAGCAACACATTGAATCAAACACTCCCAACTTCCTCAATTTCCATACATGAAACATCACTGATCCAAACAAATCAACAGAACCCATACTGGCACATCTCAAAACAAACAAACCCAAAAGCAGACAAGAGCAAAATTAGCAAAGAAAAACCAAATTACACACAGTATTGAAACCCCTAAAATCCCAAAAGCAAAAACCCTCATACAAAACAGTACACACTACTTTTTCTCCAAAAAAAAGGGTACACAAATGATTGAGCAAGAAGAGTAAGAGCTACGCACGTTGTTGCCCTTCCAAGCCTGGTACACACGTTTGCGCTCGCCCGCCATGAATGATCAGTGCAGAGAACCGCTGCTAATCAACCAAATCCAAAACCCCAGATTCAAAGCTTGTAGTTCGTAATGGCTACAGCTCATTCTCCTCCCCCTCCTCGCTCTCCTATGCTCTAGTCTTATCCTTTTTGTATTCGGAAGGTGGGAAAAGGAGGGGCGAAAAAGCAGTTTCCGGGTTCAAAATCAATCGATTGCAACAGCTGATGAGCTTTGCTTTGCTCTGCTCTGCTTGGGGGTTCTCTGAATTCTGATTTTCTACTAATTTGTGAGCCCAAATGGTTTCAGAAATTCACAGAAAAAAGGGGAGGAAAAAAGTTGGGGAGAAAAATAATCAAAGGTGAGAATGTTCTTGGGGGTTGACAGCAAGAGAGAGAAGGGGAAGAGGAATTCAAAGTGCAGGAAATTCTAAATTGGCCACCGCCTGACGATTTTACCCTCCGGGTATGGGTCGTGGTAGGGGTATTTCGGGGATTATGGCCTGAGTATTGACTGGACAGTTGCCTTTGCCAGCGAATCTTTAGGGTTTTGTATTATTTTCATGCCAAAAAGAAATTCGAAATATATATACTTTCCGTAAATAAGAGATTCATTTTGTTAAAGGTTTACTTTTTACACATGTTTTTTAAAAAACTAGTTGAACACCCGTACCACGTACCGATAATGTTCATTTTTTTCTTTAATTTGTGTATTACTATAGTCTATACTATATATTAATCCTTATATATAAATAGATCAAATGGGAATTGAAAAGTTAAGTAAATTAATATATATCTTTTATAGAAAAAAATTTTAAAGATAGATAATATTGTTTCAAAGATAAACATTAGATGAGTAAGATAAAGGATAAAATTAAAGATTAGATACTTAAAGAAATTTTAAAGATATATAATCGTATGCCTTTAAAGATAGATATTTGATGGATAAAAAAAAAAATAAAGTTAAAGATTAGATAATTAGGAAAAAAAATATAAAATTGTTAATAAAGTGGGGCTAGAATTAACGTGGAGGCTCGAAATTCTCCGGCTTTAATATATAGTATAGATTGTCCAAAATAATCTGTGCATTTCCATAATATTCTTCTAAAAATCTCTTCTATGTCACATTGAGACGTAAGTCAGTATCCGCCCATATAGCTTTATAAGCCGTCTAGGCAATTATATAGACCGTTTTGACGCTAAACGTTCCTAAATTAAATGAAATATGAAAGTTTATAAGGAGGGAATTAAAAATGGGGTTGACCCAATTGAGAGGGGGCTTGAACTAGTACTAGAAGAGTTAGCATGGCTTCCACTCTCTTTTGGGTTGGTTTCATAATGTATTTGTTTGATAATGATATCATTATAGTGCAATTGCTTGATTAAAAGAAGGTTAATTATGTCCATGGCTTGAATTAGTGACGTAATCCCTACATTTCTGAAACACAAAAAAGAATGCTGTGTCTTGGGGCTGCTGAGCTCATGATATTTGGGGATCCATATAATATTCTTGGGAATTTCCTCTTCATTTCGTTTCTTTTTTTTTTGATCAAACTTCATTTCGTTTCTTTGTCCAAGACAAAAATGTGCTCGTTTCTCCAATTGGCATGCTTAAAAAAACATATCCACGGCTCAATATGTATTTTCTTATGCTAGGACCTTTGATTGGAAATGGTGTTTTTATTAGGCAAATCAAAAAAATAAGCAGCATGGAGTTTTGTAGATATGAACAAACCAAAGTCACGATTATCAATATTAATCTAAACGCACCTTAAGAAGTATAGTATATATCTTTGATATGTAAACTTAAACCTTATCAGGATTAATATTAGCATATTCGATCATGCCTTTAATTACGAATATACATACCAGTAGACATCGTGATTGAGAAGACGAGTATGATGGGATCCGATCCGATAATCACAATACACCGAGCAATAAAAATCGCCTTCTCTCTCTTAGTCTCTTAACCTTTTATATTTTCGTGAGTTATGATATACGTGATGACCTAATGATTAGTCTCTAGTCACTTAAATGGGTAGAAAGAGGGGCCAAAGTCCTCAAAAGATATATTTCAACCTATCATCAAAGTTGCTCGATTATAAAGATATATTTATTATTATATCAAAGATAATCAAGAAGTATCCATTGCGTTAGCTGTGTATTTCGTTGGGCTCAAGAAACTTTACACAATAGAATGTTGTGTAACATGGATTTTTCAGTTGCGTTGTCTAGCGTCAACGAAGCATAAAGGGTTATACGAACACACGAGACCAGCAACGGGGAGGCGGAGCGGAGAGGTGCCGAACGGACGCTAAATGAAGTCGAGGCCAAGGCTCATCATGCATGTCCAAGTGGGGGAGCGTGGAATGTGAATAAGTTCCCTTTTCCAAATTGAAGGACCACATGGAATGGAAGAACAGGCATGCACAAGAGCTAGGGCCAATGCCCAACAACTCATGAGAACCAGCCTACAAAAAGGCCCTGCAATTATTAATTAGTCACTAGTCAGTAACAGATCAGCGGATACAACCAACTCACAAGAATCATTACACGTACAATGCAATGCAACTTGTATAGTTGTATGTATGATATTGTATCCCTTTTCCGCCGTCCCGTTATAAATTGAATCATTAGCGTCAATTTATAAGCCTATTTTTTTTTTGGTCTTAAATTTATAAGCCTATGTAAATGAGTGATATCATCATACAATGACAAGCTAGCATTCTCGAGCGTTATTTCTAATCACGCTTTTGACAAATACGATTCTTAATTGGTAATAAATCACTAATCTACACATATATAAATGTACGGGGAGGTTGAGTTGTGGGCCGTTCATTTTACAAATTTACTATCAACAGTGTTTTCCCTCATCACGGGCCGTTCACGTTTTGATTCGTACACCTCCTCCTTGGTTGCAATTTGCTTTGCTTGTCTGAGCTCCACCTCCTGCTTGCATGTTGCTTTGATTCTCTATGCTCCACATCCTCGTCTCTGTGCTCCACATCCTCATCCTCATTCCTTTTACTCTTTAAGTATCGAAAGTGATCGAAACCCGTCGTCTCCGCCAACTGCGATTCGTGCCGGCTGCCGAACTCCACCAGGAGCTCCTCTTGGTTCCTCCTGCTCCTCTCAACTTCCTGTTTCCTCGCCTTCACTGCTTAGTGACATCATTCCGTTGGATTGCTCCGTCTATTTCGGAGTTAGGGTTTACACTTTCTAATTTTATCCCTTTGTTTTTTCAGAAGTTGCTCAGTCCGCATCTTTCGGGCGTAGTCGGACCTCTTGACCAAGCTGTATCTTGAAGTCTGGTCTTCCAAGGTAATCAGCTGCTTCACCATATCTGGATCATTCGGTTCCTCATTGTGATGGTTCCTAGGGTTTGTGTTTGCTCTTTTGCTCTTTGAGGATCTGAATTCTGAATTCGCTTTTCATCAGCCCGCTCGCAAGTTTTCATCAGCCCGCTCGCAAGTCTGTGCTCCACATCCTTTATTCCTTTGTTCTTGTTTCAATTTTGAGGGTTCTAGGGTAGGAATTCATTTTGTGTATCTGTGTTCGCTTTTGGACCTTGAAACAGGCAGCAACCTCCTTCTCATGTGTGGATGCACCTTTTCTTGCAGCCCAGGTGTTCGAAGAAAGTCCTCCATCAGGGGAGCACCGACCTCAATGTCAGGTTGCTCTTTCGTGCTACTTTATGGGATTATAAATTGGTCCTTTCATTTTCTTTGACCTAAATGTGCAGGTTTCGTAGTGGATTTCGATTTTTTACGTGTTTGGATCATATGCGTTTCAATTGATCCTTGTATTGTTCACAATTCTTGCTTCTATTGCTTTTCGATTGGATTCGACTCCTGTTTTACTAATATTGTTGTCTACAGATATCTTGTGCAGATAGTCAGATTCTTCTTGTAAAGATTCCTTCACTGGAAATCTTGAAGTCCATTTCAGGAATTAAGGTTTGTGTAGATCTTTTCAATTTGCAAGTGCAACAAGTCTTCTTAGCAGCTAGATTATATGTCGATCAATCTGCATAAAATTTTTTCGATTTCGGACAACCTTGAAATCCTTTTATTAAAATCTACGTTTTCATTTAGCAAGAACTTGGAGATTAATTTTTCTTTTCCATTTGAATGATTCTTCCCAGAATTACTTGGACACTTCTATTTGTTTACTCTGAAATCTTGATAGTTAGTATGGAAGCAAATTCTTAATTCTATATTTATCTTGAATTGTTTGCTGACATTGCTGTAATGTTGTTAGTCATCAGTATGCCATAGATTTTAATATTCTAAGATGTACTGGTTAACTTTTGCAGCTTCCTCGTTCAATCTTGGACACATGCAATGGATTTTCTAATTTCCAGAGGAGTTTACACAAGGCCAAAGGAGGCTACTCACTCTAACTTTCAAAAGTGAGGCTGAAAATGTAAGAGTTGGATGTTAATCAATTGGATTTTATGAAATGAAACCCATTATTTATATAACCTAAAATAAGCTTGTTCTTTGCAGAGAATTACAACCCCAGAGATTATTGAAGGTAAATGGTTCCAAACAAATTATGGGCATACGGTTGCAGTGGCATTTTTCGGGAGATGCGGCTCGAACGATGATCAAGCGAATTTTGCTTTTGTTGAGGTCAGAGTTGAACAAGATAGAAGCTCCACAAGTTTCAATTTTTCTTTAATACAAACATAACAATTTTTTAAATTGCTCTGAATCTGTAACCAAATGCAAGATTTGGACTTTGGGTTCTTCCTTAAGGAAGAACCCAAAGTCCTAAACCTGATTGCTAGAGGCTTGATCATGAGGAGGCATATTTCAAAGGGATGGCTGTATAAAAAGGAATAGTATGTTGAGTGCAACTTTTTTTTCTAATAATATGGCCTTATATTGTCCTAAACCTGATTTCATAAGGAAAATGATCAAATATTTATTTTATGAAGACACTTGTGTTATTTTGATGCTAAGGATCCATGTAGATTCCGTTTTTCATATGAACAAAATCACTTGCTGTACTGTAATGATATCAGATGTCAGGAAATAAGCTTACAAGTGTGCTTATTTTTCTTTTAGGTCGCTTTGGGTTTTGTAAATTCAAGCTCCTGCTCCACCATTTTCTTTTACTTTTTCTCAATTGAATTTCCTTTTTCTTTGAAGTATGTGTTACCATCATTTATAAAAAAACTTGTATCAAATCATGAGTAGGTCTGTCAATTAAGCTTTGAAAATTGGAGTTTAAGTAATTCATGTGTAAGATAGTGCTATGTTATGGATGAAGATTATGATTGCATCTTTTTTTTGTGTTATGATTGCATCTTTTTTCCTTTATCTTTATCTCTGTGTGGTGATCATCAGCATAATCTCGTAGGGTAACGGATTTCAAGAAGAGAAACCACTTACTGGACCTCTAAAACAGAAGAGAGTATCAAAGATAGGAGCAGCAGGATTTTATTTGGGGTGGTAAGTTCTGTTTTTTCTGGCTCTAAACCTTTAATCTGAAACAGGGATGCTTAAGAGAACTCCTGTTTTCATCTGTAATATGAATCCTACATTCAATTCAAAATTATTATTTGCGAACTTCTATTTCGGCTTGGTGCATGTGGCTGAATTCCATGTTATTCTTCTTTTCAGCTAAGATGGTTGCGCAGCTGGCGAATTCAGACTATATTGATGCTTCAGTGCTTTTGCATCCATCCTTTGTTAACGTGGATGACATAAGAGGTTTGGTTTTATTCTCTCATAGCTGATTACATGTGAAACTTTTTTAGAACTAATATCTTGCTCATCCTCAGTATTTATCAGTTTGGTTTAGTTTGTCTGCCCCTATAACATCTGTAACTCGTGTACCTTGTTCTGCTATCTTATTGTTTCATGGTGTTTTCCGATATTTTTTTACATGCCAAGATTACTGTTTTTACTATCCAAAATGCTACAAGTGTTAAGGCTCACTATTTCAGTTCTTGGTGTTGAAAAAGATGAAATGTCCCCACCTGAGCTGATTAAACAATTGAGGACCATCCTGAATGTGAAGCCTGAGGTATGAGCCTAAAACATGAGAGTTTACTTATTTTTTCATCTCATCGGGAATAATATATGATATTTTTTGCTTATACCTGGCGAGAATCAGGATTCAAGAAAAGGTAAAGGTTGACTATTGAATAAGATGAACCTAGAAGTACCGAGCTGTAATATGCTAATTAAATGGAGTTCTTTTCTTCATATATTTTCCATCGAAGTCCCCTTGGGAAATCGTGATGTCTTGTTTGCTGTCATTAAGTTTTTGCACAGGTTCTTGCTAAGGGTCTCCCATGGAAACTTAAAGATTCACGTGTCCAGGAGATTGTTCAAGCAGTAAGAGTTCCTTTCTTGCAAACAATTTTGTCCAAGGGAAGTTGCATTCACTAACCAATTCCAATATTCTACACTTTCCTTCACAAAGATAAATCATACTTTCACTTTTTACTCGGATTCTTACAGCTTCTATTCATCTGTGTTGGTCAGATTGAAAGCAACACAGATAGCCTGGTAGATTTCACAGAATTTGTCTGCAATTGTCTGTGCATCAGATGGAGGAGTGTGACCCGGTGAAGTGGCAGCAATTGTCTCTCAGTAGTTACCAAGCATAAACCTTTTGAAGCCAAAATGTACTCACTTAGAGATGGATCAATAGTGAACCCATTAATAGATTTTATTCCCCCTTTGCCTGTGTTGCTTTCATTCTGTTGTGCAACATAATCTCCATAAGCAGTTTTACAACTTCATTCACTTTATATTCTTGTGCTGATAGAGACTTTGCTAGATCAAAAATGGTATTCATATGAATTATTGTGGCATGCTAGGATGATGTAGATATTAGGTTTACATGGCTGGTTGTAATTTAGCAGTACCCAATATCATAATGTCGTAAAGATTATGATTATGTTTTTTTAATTGATGACCTAACAAAGCTTTCAAATAGCCTTCCCGTGCGAAGCACGGGACCCATTTCTAGTAGCTACAATATCATGGATGATGAATTTTTGTAAAAATATTACAGGACACTAGAAGACTACGCCCGACAATGTCCGGTTATGCAGATGTATATTTGAAGTTGAAAATTGTTTAGTTTTTATTTTATTACATATCTCTAACTAAATCAAAATTTAGAATTAAAAACATGTTATAATTGTTATTAGCTATCATTGAAATGATAACCGTGGACGAGACATTAGTTGACTCCCTAACCCGTGAATAACAGATGAATCGGTTATGTAGGAAAGATTTCATATGAATTATAGGTGAGATCAAATAATTTAATCGAAAATGAATTCGATAAGATAATATACTATAATATAACTTAATCAAAGAAAAATGATTTAAAGCCAAAAAAATACAGCCTTACGTGTAGGTACGAATGCTAGTGCCAAAAATTAATATGGTAAGGTAAAAAGCAAGAATTATAGTCTCTATACATTGGGCCGGGTTGTACAAATGTGTAATTCGGCCCACGCACAAAGCCCAAACAAGAAACAAAATATGACCGTTGGATTCCTACAAACCCTAACCCCAAATCAGACGCCTTCACCTCTATATATCCATCCGCCACGTTCTCATTTCCCATATCCGCTATGCGTGTTCTTCGTTCTGCGCTTGTCTTCATCTTGAATTCTTGATATTTCCTTTCGCTCGTCTGTTTTGGTTTCGTAATTTCTATCTCTTTGCTTTCAATGGCTGGTTGAGGATGATAGAATGTAAGGCTTGTTTCTCAGAGACATTCGCAGTTGCCGCCTAAGTGCTTTCGCCTCCGCCAGAGACTTGAGAGCGTATGCTGCTTAATTCCTTCCTTGGATATCTGAAACCGCTTTCGATTTCAAATCTCTTTCAATCGCTCGAGCTTTCCATGTGATAAATCCGATTTCACCTAGGGTTCCTGAAATCCGACTTTCGCTTGATTTTCGAATTCTGTTAAATTGTACTCCAATTCTATGGAGTTGGAATTGCTGATATAGAGATGAGATCGATGATGATGAACTTTAAGGCTTGTTTCTCAAGAGAACATTCGCAGTTGCCGCTTAAGAGCTTTCGCCGAGGCTTGAGAGCTTGTGCTGTTCATATCCTTCCTTCGATGTCTGAGATCTCTCTCTTTCTGCACTTTTCCCCCTTTTTAGTTTGTGCCTTAATTTTACTGGTTTTTCGAATTTTGAAATTGTTAAGTGATCTGGTTGTAGAAGTGGCTGATGATGAAGACATGATAAGGCTTGTTTCTCAGAGACATTCGCAGTTGCCGCCTGATTGAGCTTTCGCCTTTCGCCGGGCTTGAGAGCTCCTGATGCTCTGTTCCTTCCTTGGATGTCTGAGGCCTCCTCCCCAAGCTCTCACTCAAACCCTAGTTTTCTGATATTGGCTTAAATCGCTTCCCAACCCCAAATTTCCATTAAACATTGGAATCTATATTCTAGCGTCATTGGTTTCAAATACTGATAAAAACGTTTAGGCTGTTAATATTACAGAATCTCCTAAAAGCGCATATAAGCAACACTTACTAGTGAGATTAATGACTCATATGACCTGCAACTACTAATTTCTATCGGCCGATCAACAATAACGGAAAACTCATTACAATCACTCTTAGAATATCTCACCAAGGCATGCTTGATTAATCAAAGGCGATATCGTTTAGGCCGTTTACTAAGTGCATTTAGGCGTGATTTGATTGTGAACGTGAGTTCCTAAAATTCAATCAATTTTTCTACAAAGGGTCATGAACTCAATGGACTCTCAAAAGTTACATATCTAGAATGAGTTTGCTTGAGCATGATCAACTCTTGTGGATTCAAAGATCTAGAGTTGAGGGGGATAAGAACACCATGCTCTTCCACTTATCGACTATCATAAGACTAATAAGGTCTCAGCTCTGAAAGATACTGATAATAATTGGATTTGGCGGTAAACCACTTTGCAAAATTGTATTCCTCTTATTAATGATGAGAAGCTGCAAGAGGTGGATAACCCTGCTCTGTTTTTATCAACATAACTGGGCCAGTGTTGCTGATAATGTCATTTCTCTTTCCTGAAAAAATCTGCGACTAGCTGCTTCTTTACATTGCTAAGGTGTGGATAACCCAGTGTACATACCGCCCGATAGCCTTACTTAATGTAGCTTTCAAATTAGCTACGAAAAACATTGTTAACAAACTGAAACCATTTTGCCAATACCGCCCAATGGCCTTGTGTATCATTGCTCCGACTCAGTCTAGCTTCACACCGGGAAGACAAACTATGGACAATGTTGTCATTGTCCAGGAGACTCTTGCTGAGGCCCATCTTCCTCAGCACCTTACTCAAATCATCATGATGTGCAATCTTTGGGTCACACTAATATTTTGTGGAATTGACGAGGTGGTAGAAGAGCTTCCATGCTTCAAGGGGAGTTCGTCAGGGCGCCCCTCTATCACCTTTATCTTATGGAACGTTCGTCTCAAAATCAGGGAGCGGTCAATGTCGATCTCTGGCAACCAATTAAGTTGGCAGCGTTGAGCTGTCTCAAATTTTCTTTGCCGATGACTTAATGGTGTTCGCTGAGACCTCCTTAGATCAGGCTTCCATCATCAAGCATTGCTAAATTGACATGATCACAAAGAAACAAACTGCCTCCTTAGTCCTTCATTTGGAGATGTATTCAACTTGGGGCTTCCCTCCTTCATAAAGGTCTGTGCACTGCTGTCGGTAATTGTGAAAAAACGCTTTTGTGATCCCATCGTTGGATCGGTAAGGAAGCTCTTGCAATCGATCAGATTCCGGATACCTGGCTGGGATCAACTGTGGCTGAAATGTGCAACTGGAAGTGGGATTTGATCATCCCGTTTCTGCCTCATCACATACTGCTAAAAATTCAAGCGTTCAAAATTGTTGACAACTCTCTCACTAATGTTGATAAGGTGTTTTGGGCCAAGACTTCGTCTGGCCTGTTTTCTACAATTCAGCGATGCATCTTCTAAGGCCAATCAATCAATTATGAACATCCTTTCTCAAAAATCCAACTTCCGACTATAGATAGCTATAATTTTCCCCTTTATGTATACGTATAAACTAACTCCTAAACTAAACCAATTCTCTCTGTTAAGAATAGATTTATTTAATTATGTTATTTAAATCAATATTCTTCTTTGACTAGGTTATCTTGTTAGAGTCAAAGCCTCAATTCTAGCTATTTGTTTAGATACACATGTGTTGTAAGAGTCAAATCCTCAATTCTAGCTATTCGTTTAGATACAGACGTGAGTTTACACTCTCCACCTTTGTATAAGTACTCTTGAGAGCCTTCAATAATATTTACGTACATTCTTCACAACACACAAATCTCTATACTCTCCTCTCCTTTGCTCTCTGTTCGTGACATAATGAACTTGCGCAAGTTCCGTTGCATTAAGAGAATTTTCTCAAATTCGACCCCAAATAAAAGAATTTTCTCAAAAATTTCATCCCTCGTGGTGAATGAGGATGATTTCGGGTTTGCTTTCAACGACAGCGATTTATCGGATCGTATCCTCCATCTTAAGATCGTCCCGGACGATCAATCTTCTGTTGGAGTCCAAATACAAACTTTGTACATAAGTTCTCTTATCCTAGCTTCAAAAAGTCCCTTCTTTTACAGGGTACGTTAATTTGTTATAACATATATATATTTATCTTGGTTGTTGTACATACGTACGTACTGAAATTAAGTTGCTATCTTTAATTATGCTCACAAGAGAAAGAGGTGACTTTGACAATCAGTCCATCTGGTACGTGTACATATGTAGCTAGGGCTGTTCATTGGACCAAAACCGACCCGAACCGAGGAAATCGAACCGAACCCGAGAACCGAACTCGGAAAAAAACTGGAATCAAAAACCGACCCGAACTGGACTGGATCGGTTCAGTTCGGTTCGGGTTTTTTCGGTTTGGATTCGGTTCTGCCCGATTGGACCGAACTGTTAAATTGGATTTTTTGTGATCCAAATAAAGAAAAAAAACCGAAATCTGATCCAAACGGGAACCGAACCGTTTTTGGACCGATCCAAATAATTGGACCTAACTGGACCGATCCAATTTACTACCTATTCAATTTACTACCGGTTAACCCACGACTCATCTAGGGTTTTTTAAAAATATAATTTATATTTCGGTTTGTTCGGTTTTGGGTGGAACCGACCCGATCCAAACCGATCCAACCCGAAAACCGAACTTATGGGAACCCAGAACCGCGGACCGACCCAATGTACCTTGGATCGGTTCGGTTCTTTGGATTGGATCGTTTTTTCCGATCCAATGAACAACCCTAATGTAGCATTAATCTTGATCTTCTTAGTTTTCTTTTGCCACACGTATGTATATATATTGTTTCTAATTCTAACTAGTTGTATCATTATGGTGAGCAGAGGAAGTAACTTTGATGGAGCTTCTACACTTTATGTACCGCAAAACCTTACGCGTAACGTCGGCCCCTGCGTTGTTGGATGTGTTGATGGCCGCGGACAAGTATGAGGTTAAGTCTTGTATGGCCTATTGTGTCCAGCAGCTGATTAAGTGTCCCATGTCACTTGAATCAGCGCGTTCGTATCTCAAGCTTCCTTCAAGTGTTGTAGATGCCGAGATAGTCCAGCCACTGATAGATGCATCCAAGCGAGTTCTTATCGCACATTACAAAGACTTCACCAAGTAAGTTGATTGTCAGCTAAATCAATTCGTCGATCGGTTACTGTTTTTTGCATCGAGCATTTGTGTTGATTAAGTGTTTCACCCTTGTTGTTGGTCTTTGAATTAGGTCTCAAGATGAGCTGATGCATTTGCCTCTTCACGTACTAGAGGTTGTTTTAGGCGGTGATGGTCTACAAGTAGGCTCAGAAGATGATGTTTTCGACTTTATCTTGAAGTGGGCACGTGCACGCTATAGCAAACCTAAAGACCGTCGAGAAGTCCTCACTGAGCGCTTGGCTCGGTTCATGAACTTGCCCTACATGAGTTGCTCAAAGCTGAATGAAGTTCTAGTTTGCCCTGACTTTGACAACGAGCGAGTATCAAAGCTCGTGCTCAAAGCCCTCTGCCCCAAGACTACTAAAGGCCCTTATAGGCACCTAGCAACCAACAATTGCAATTTCCCTGGGCGCACCTACAATCGCCCGCTTGTTAGCGTGCTGCATCTTGAAACTCCTTGGCCACATTGCGTCGTCTACTTTGACCTCAAAAAACATGAATGCGCAAACCTGTTCCCATCAAAAGAAGTCCATTCTCAAGACTTCCTCCTTGGTGGTAGGCGGTTCTGTCTCAGGGCAAAATGCACTAGCGGTAAGAACTGCTTTGGTCTATTCTTGGTGATGAGGGGAGGAGATTTAAGACCTTGCAAGTTAAATTTTGAATTCGGAGTGATGAAGAAGTCGTCGAAGAAGTTTAACAACAAGTGGGAGTGCAACGACCATGACATGAATCTCAGCTTGGGGTGGTCGAACATTTTCGGAATCTCGTGGACCGACTTCATGGGCGACAACAGTGAGTATTTCATCGACGGGGTCCTGCATCTTCGAGCCGAGGTTATCATCCATTCCAAAGCTTAGACACTTGTGCCTATAATAGTGCTCTATAGGGAACGACTGTAATCATATGTTGCTTTGAATTTATTTATACTATTCTCAGATCGAAGCTAATTGAGCATGGTTTTTATGAATTACTAGTCGAAGACCCGTACCATGTACGGGTAATGACCATTTTTTCCATACTCATATAAATTATATGAGGATTGTTTTAATAACTAAAAGATATAAACTATATTAGATGTGTGTAAAAGATAATTTTCGATGAGATCTTAGTTGGTTAACAATTTTTCGTTCTTGGTCAGAACTTGATCTCTTAGTACGGAAAAATATGCAAAGAGATTATAGCTTACATAATTTTCCATTTTGATATGTGATCCAATTATAGTACACAATTCTATTAAAATTTTGGTTAATAATTTTATTTTGTTAATAATTGTTGAAAAAAAGTCAAAACCAGGGTACAAATTGTTATGCGCTTAGAAAGTTATTCGATAAAGTACCCAGTACCATGTACGGGTAATGTGATTATAAACCCAATTTAATATATATATATATGTTTCATTAACTTCTTCGATAAGAAATAATATAGATATATTGTTAAATAGAAATTAATTATATATATATATAACTTCAAAGATTATTACATGATTTTATCTTAATTGTTTGTTTGAAAAGATAAGAAATTTAAATTTAATAGGTAGGAAATTAGGAAATATAGATTTAGTGTAATTAATCCTATAATCATTCTTCGAAGAAGTCATATCTAATCGGTGAATTATTTTTTAGTTAAGATGTTAAAAAATGATCATTATTTTGTTAATATTTATATTTACGTCATCATAATTTTATAATGATGCTAGTATTTTATAATTCTCCAACTTTTGTAGAACTTGATCTCTTGACGGACTTATCGCTTAAATACTTTAGTTAAATCAAATTGTACACATGAATGGAACAAATTAACATCATTTATTATAGCTCATAAAAATATGTGATCTTTATACACGTTTTTTTGTACATAATTATAAAATTATGTACACAATAGTTATGCAATTTTCTCCACCATAGTTATGTACATATAATCTTTGAGATGTACAAATATATAAGCAAGCAATATTCTAACTACCTAATTGGTGTATATAGAAGCAATGTCAAGATCATTTATAAACTACCTAATATTCTAACTACCTAACTAGTTGAAGACCCGTACCATGTACGGGTAATGTCAATATAAATCTGACTTAATTGTTTAGAGAACAAATTTCGATCAAGCTAACATTAAAATAAATACTTAAATTCCCAAAACCTAATATGTTTGTAAATAATGTCACATTAATACATAATATAAATAAATTAATGCTAACTATCAACAATTTGAAATAATGGCAAAAAAATATACCACATTAGCCGTCTCGCATATTGGTTTCCCTTTCTTGTCCAAAACCAGGACCTTCAAATAAATTAATGCTGAAAAAATTACATATTGAATGATTAGTTACATAATATTCATTAATTATATATGTAATGATAATAGATTGAAAAGGCGTACATTTTCATCCATTAAAACCAATTGGATTTCATCGATCTCAGCTGAGTGGTATGATACGCTCCATTTGCGAATAATTCGACATCGAATTTTCCAAGTCTGTTTGCTCGCATCAATAGTGACAATATCATCGTACATGGATCCCATTTTCAAATCCTTCAAAAGTACAAAATAATCTTAATGTAAATAGAATTTAACTTCAGTTAGAGAAACACTAAAAAAAATATCAATATGTACTTACACGTAGATAATGGAAGAGAAGAAATCAATGTTAGAAGTATTCAGAAAATACGAAGTGTTTGGACAATATCTATACATGTATATATATATAAACTCGGGGGTACCGTGTACATATACATAATATACATAATTTCTTCGGACTCATGGGGAATAATTAAGGTAAGGTAATATCACACGGGGGATAACAATAATTTCTATCTCAATTTTATAATAAAATTCGACCTATTAGTAACATATCACACGTGTACATATATCATTATATAAGAAAATTATGTATGAAATAATTACTATTCCATATAGTTAATATTGCCCCATAATCTCATACCTTGTAGAATCGATATGTATGAACTAATTATACCATATTCATTGTGTATTAGCTTTGTATCTTTTGGACAATATCTTCCACATAATTATGTATCAAAATAAAATTCGGACAGATATTACGTGGGCAATATTTTGGGAGCAATATCTTTTGGACAATATCTTCCATATAATTATGTACCAAAATACAATTCGGATAAATATTCTCATATACTTTTTTTGCAATTTTGGGATCATTCATATTTTTTACAGTATTTCTTCCTGCAATTGTTGAGGTGGAATTAATAACATTTTTTTATACATGGTTGATGAGGTGGCGCAATTTTTTCAACAGAGATGGGTTCTGCTTTATACTGTATTATGGTGATTGAGCAGGCAAATTAAGATTGTTATCTTTTACTGATGTCATCTTCTTCTAAAATAACCATAGGCGTATATCACATATGCCATCCTCCTTCAATTTGCTGATGTAGCATACCACACCCTAATCACGTACAATAATGATCAGAACCATGAACTTGATTACCGACTCCCAAAATTATGATAAGTCCAATAGTATACATTAAAGATCAGGATTTGTTACTACTGAAGTTACCATCTTGTCTCCAATTTCGATTGAATTGAGAGCAAAATAATGGGAAATTGCATTATTTAACCGTCCCTTATTTTAGACTTGTTGCATTTAACTATCCCTTATATTATTTTTTGTATTTAACCACCTTTTATTTACAAATTATTGTATATAACCACCCTTTATATTTTTTTCTACACTTAACCACCCCTTATTTACAAATAGTTACACTTAACCACCCATAGTTTACATAAAAAAATATTATTTCCTCTATTACATGTTCCGGTTGGTTCATTTCGGGTCGGTTCACCTCAAGTTCGTATGAATTTGAATTGACGTAACTATTAATAGAATTAATGTTTTTTAATTATTATAATAAAACAAAAAATATCATTTATGTATCTATCTTACTAATTAGATTATTCAATTATGAATGATATACTATTTTTACAAAACAGTGTTTCGGGTAGACCCATTGATTTCAGATCGGGTCTCGACACAAAAAAAAAATTGTACAATGTTAGAGGAGTGTTAGGATTCGAAAATATTTTTTTAGTTTTGGGAGATACAATTCGAAAACTAAGTTTCATGATCCAACTATACAACTTAAGAGGAGTTTCATGATCCGAAACTAAGTTTTTTCAGTTGGGAAGTACTATATGAGCTTAATAATTCTTTTATTTTTATAAAAAAAAAAAATTAAAATAAGGAAAAAAATGTCATTTATTTTTGAGAGAATACCATTTTTGTCAAATGGGTGGTTAAATGCAACTATATACAAATAAGGGGTGGTTAAGTGTAGAAAAAAATATAAAGGGTAGTTAAATACAACAAGTGTAAAATAAGGGGTGGTTAAATGCAAATTTCCCCAAAATAATTTAACAAACAAGTACAAAAAGATCGACTAACCCGCCAATTAGTTGATGTCATTCTCACACCGCAAAAAAAAAAATGACTAATGTGCAATTTTAGTAGATTATAGATGTATTTTTTCTGTAATCTATTCATCTCCTAGAAATGAACAATTTTAGTAGAGCTAGCTGTTGAGAACGTACTTTTTTTATGTAAAAATTGATTGATAAGTATAATGATATTGATAATATTTGTGATCAGAAGAGTTGAGCTATCCATTTTTTAAAAGAAAAAAATGAAGTGTTTTTTAAAACATTATAAATATTCATTCATTACCTTTCGAAATGAAATATAGTCGGTTAATTTCCTCTTGGTATATTTTTATATGACCTGAAAAATATATATTATAAACAAAAAACGATTGTACATTATATGACTTAAATAAGAATCATATTTAAAATAATAATGTTTAAAAAATTATTCTATCGATAAAACTAAGTTAAAAAATATCATACATATTGATTTAATGTACTATTTTAATATCTATAAATAGATTTGATATATATAGAAGTTTAGATGTACAGATACTGTTTTGATATGAATATGATTAAAGTATTTATATTTTTATCATATACAGTAATAAATAAAAATAATTTATTTAATATACAGCGATGTCTCTAAAAACTAATTTAATGTACTAATTTAATTATCGATAAAACTAAGGGCAAAAAATTCCATTCGCAAACAAGCCGGGAGGAACGGGCGCGAGGGCAGCCTGCGCGGATTGGCGCGAGGGGAGCCTGCGCGCCAGCTAGGGCAGACGTCGTTGTGGGGGCGACTCGAAGGTGGGCCGCGCAGGCCCATTGCGCGCTTGTCGGGCCGGGTCGAAGGTGGGCCGCGCAGGCCCATTGCGCGCCT
>OZ002730.1:3905558-3946821 GCA_963924305.1 Polygonum maritimum
ACATCGAAAACTTTCAAAGTGGAGAGATTTAGAAGATATTATATAAGGCCTAGAATGTTTGAGTTGATGTTTTATTATGAACTTAAAAAATGAATTTATATAGTTTTAAAAATCTATTGAATTTATATATAATTTAAATTTATGTAAATTAAATTTAATGGGTATTTTACTAATTTTAGCTATAATGGGTATGTGTTAATTTAGTTCGGTTTACCCAAACCGAATCGAGATCCAAACGGACCTCAGTCGAAAACCAAAGTAGTCTAAAACATGAATCGAGTACTAAACCGAACTAGCTCGGTTACGGTTAGATTCGGTCCTTTTCAGTTCGTTGGAACCGACGAGCAATCCTACCTCGTGCATAGGCCCGTCACGCGGCGCGACGACTACGTCAAATTCGGCAACAGACGATAATGCTCGACACCGAACGAGAAGTTTTGCCCCCAACCAACGCTCCACCAGGTAGCCACTGCACGATGGCCACCCAATCGGCGGCATTCCACATATAATTAAAAATCCAGGGCTCGCGTGAGCCCTGGATGCGCGCATATCGAGGTGGCGCGCATCCAGGGCTCGCGCGAGCCCTTGGTGCGCGCCTCGTGTTCCGTGCCGCCCCGATTTCCTTTTTTCGGTATTTTTCATAATGACTATTTTGCCCTTGCACGAGCCCTGGATGCGCGCGAGCCCTAGATGCGCGTAAATTCGGGTGTAATTACAAACTTTTGCTGGTGCGCAATGAAACAGCCTTTAATTAATACAGACTAGATAATTTAAACCTTTTCCAGGTCTGAAAAAATAAAAAATAAAAAACAGGACAAAACGATAATTCAATTTGCGGCGGCTACAGAATCTTGCCATTTCTCTGTTTCTCGGAGGTGTCCTTTCCAACAAATAAAGCTTTCACCTTTCTCAAAAATCCAACTTCCCTTCCCCTCCCTAATTTGCTAACGCTTCTTTCAATTCACTGAACTATCAATTTAACCTTGAGTTTCCTCTTTTTAATATCTGTTTGATTTCCCCAAAAGCTCCCAAGCCAAACCCTAAAATGTTCGATTCAGGCACACAACTAGGGGGGGCCTAATTACCTCAAACTCTTATGAAGATTAGCAAAGAAGTGAGCGTTTACACCTTATATGCCCAATTCAGAGGCGGGTTTCAGGGGATTCAGCGAATTGGGTGGCTTACACCCTCAGCGTTTCACGTATCAGTTGTTGGTGTATTGTGTTTTTGCTTGTGGGTTAATTCTGAATGTGAGAGGTGTTCAAATGGGTGGTTCTCATAGCTTGTTATGGTCTTCGGGTGGTGAAGATTCCTCAAACAGGGTATTGTTTGTGCCCGGTTTGAGAAATCTGGGCAATAATTGTTTTCTGAATGTAGTTTTGCAGGTAAATAAATCCAGTTTCTGGAAGCTGCTTTATTTGATTTTCAACAAGTGGTTTAATTGTTTAGGGTGTTTTGCTATAGGCTCTTGCTAGCTGTGCAAGTTTCCGGCTTTTCCTGGAGGAGAATTTGGAGGAATTGGATTCAGAAACTGGATTGAATGATGAACAAAGTGAACGGCTACCTCTTTCAGCTGCCTTGATTTCTTTGTTTGAAGGTACCATGAACAAGTTTACTTGTTTGCATTAGCAAATTGAGATTACATTGAAATGAAGGATTGGTAGTTTTCTAAATAATGAGGGGTTTCATGCTCATGCTCATACTTTATCATAGTATGAATTTCATTGTTTTGCTGTTCTAATCTCCAAGTTGGATGATTTTGCCGGAATATGGTGATAAATTGGTAATGTACTGATTAGCATACATCTTTTATATATAGAGCTATGTGTGCCTCAAGATAAAAGGACGGTATTGAATCCGCGGAGTGTGATGTCAGCAATGTATCTTTATATGCCACAGTTCCAGCTGAGGGATCAACAGGTGCAATCTATATATAGCAAACGTTATATTGACCCTGTTTTTTAACATTTCATAGCATGTGATGATGATGCCAAAGTGATGAAATTTGTGAAATGTCAAACCTGATGAATGTTGGCATATGTAGGATGCAGCAGAAGCATTTCTTCATCTTCTGTCCTGTTTAAGAGAAGAGTTTTCGGAATCTTATGTTCCCAATCATGGTTCTTTAGCAGATTTGAGGAACATAACGTCTGCTAGTGGTAGGATTGTCACCCGGGAAAGGATAGAGGATATAAGTGAGCCAAAGAAGTGGAAGCAAAAATTTATTGGCCCTTTTGACGGGATTCTTAGCAGTTTCCTCATCTGTCAGAGCTGTTCTTCTGAGGTTGGGTTCCTTCTGTATTGTATACTTATATTAATCTTAAACAAGCTTTATAGGTTAAGTGTCTTATATCATAACCTTTATGATATTTCAATATTGATTTGCTTAGATTAATATTTGCATGCCTTGTTGCTCTGTGCTGCAGATTTTGCTGGATTATAATTCTTTCCACACCTTATCTCTTTCACCAGCGGTTGATGCGTGTGCTTCCATTGTACGTGGCATATGCTTTTTTGTGATGCAGAAACTCTTTATTTTTATCAATTTTATTCATTATATTTAGACATTTGAATACGATTCTAGGTTGATAATTGCACACTAGACGATTGCTTGAAGAAATTCATGGCTGCTGAGAGAGTTGAAAACTACCATTGCACTCATTGTTGGCATCTCGCTGCAATGAAGTTTTTATCTTTGTCAGAAGGATATGAGGTTAAGCTTCTTAATACTAACCTGTCACGCCTTTCCATATTATCATAATTAACTTGTTTCTGAATTATTTTTTTCATTGTTGGGGTGTTGGTACAGGAAGAAATGAGAAAGCTGAGACGTTGCAGTGAGCAAGATTCCTGCAACTGTAGAAAGCTACCATCTCTTCAAGGAATGAAGTGGTCAGATCGCTTTTCACGCACTGTTAAGCAACTTAGTATCGTGCGTTGTCCAAAGGTAATGTATATTCCTTGTTTGAATTTGATGAGTGTGAACCTACCAATATAGAAAATAAAACAAAGGGTGATGTACATACAGAATGTAGTCATTTATTCATTTCTCCATCGAGAATGCTAAATGTAGTTTGCTCTCCATGCAAACCCAGACTGATCATGTACTCAACAGATTTTGTGTCTTCAAATACAACGGTCTTCAGTGAATATGTTTGGGGAGCTCATTAAAAACCAGGTACTTCATATGATGCTTCTCTGGTTATCATCAACTTTTCTTCCCATTCTTTTTCCCTGTGACCATTGATTGTTTATTTTCGTACTAAACATAAATAGCTTTAATGCTAATTGCCTGTTTATTCCTTGTGCATATAATTTTCAATGAATACAGGGCCATATTTCCTTCCCCGTGATGTTGAACCTATCACCATTTGTGAATGTTGGAGTTGGCATACGAAAGGTTCTAGGTGATTTGCCGATGCCAGTAATGCAAGAATGTTTTCAACCTATGTCCAGCCTCAGCGAGTTGCAAACAGGGCGGATAATAAACATGATCACAGGTCTAGCCGGAGAAAATAAGCTATTCAAAACAGCGGATGACCACATATTAGAAGGATTCAATGACAAGTCTCATGAGAAGGTTTGGACTCGAATTTTGTTTGCTACGTAAACCATAATTGTTTTACTCATCTTGAAAGTGAGGAAAATAATTTCATTCCATAACCACATACATAAATGGTAATACAAAAGATCCCCAATATTTTATCACTCAGATGTCAGAAGATCTATGTTCTGTACGTACTAGTGTAAGGGCGCATTTGCATCATTAAGTGTAATCCAAACAGACCCTAACTAACTTCGGCATTTCCTCCCTCGTATTTCCAGGTACCAAGTCATTCTAAACCTCAAGATAATAACCACACGTATCGTCTTGTTTCGGTTGTGGAACACTTTGGAAGATCAGGGAGCGGGCATTACACGGTATATAGAGGAGCAAAGGTCAACCGTGGCATGGATCAAGATGCTAACGGGTCAACCGATTCTCCTCTGCAGTGGTTCAGTGTTTCAGACTCTGTGGTGCATCCAGCTTCCGAGGAGCAAGTTCTTGGTGCTGAGGCCACATTGCTCTTCTACGAGAGGCTCTCATGGAAGCCCGACTTTTCAGAAAATGAACCTTGATCAGTGTGCAGATTTACGATGGTTGGCTCGGAATTAACAGGTTCCAACTTTTCCTCCTCCTCTGCTGAACTTGGTTATGGTCATTTTCATGATTTGGTTTGAGATAGGGCGTGTTTGGCGTGTGAAGCGGATCGGTGATGATATTGTTTGAAATGCTACTGAATTTTGGAAACTGGCACTTGTATAACAAACACACTTTTTTTGGGTATAGCCAAACATGCATTGAAGCTTTGTTTGTGTGAAGTTGGAACCCGTTAGCTTGTTGATCAGATCTTAGAAAACCGCCATTTGTTTGTCGATACAATAAGGTTTGAGTTTCGGGTGAGTTTGTAAGATTTGATTAGCTTGATTTTGATTATTTTGTGAACAATTGAGATAGAGTTTTCTTATGGGTTTATCAATAATAATCTCTATATAAAGTTTGTAGTTTTAGACATAAACATTCTCTCGAGCTTCTCGGGGTAAATGTGTGTATTCCGACAACTATTTTGAAACGGAGTGAGTATTATACTAGCAAGCACAGTGCACATTATAACTTTACTTGCACTTCCTATTCTTAATTATCTGCTTAGATTAACTTTAGTTGTGATTATGAATTGGAGTCTTCTTCCTAGCTCGTGTGTAATCCATCTCGAAAAGCCCTTCTTCCTCATTCAACACCATTCCTTTGCTTTCTTGTGTGTACGTTTTCTTGCCATATTCTACACCATGTTCTATCTTCACCTTCCTTGCAACTACATCATGACCTAGCAAAAGCTACCATATTAAATCAAATGATCGAACAAATCAATTCAAACTCATCAACTAATTAACTACAGGATCAACAACAATTAATGTTTCATTATAATCTTCACGATACAAGCTCTGAAAGGTCAAGATATATGAAAGAGCAATGAAAGTAGGAAAAAACGCAACACACCCTTTGCAAAACAAACAAACGACAAAATCGAAGAGCTCTTATGAACACATGCAAATGATAAAATCTTACTTGCAAGTGAAGAAAAGGCCAAGAACACCAAGAAGACAAGAAGTAAGAGAGTAGTAAGCTTGCATGGGATTTCTTTGGTAGCCATGGGAAGTAAAGGACGCACGTACAAATCGATTATATGGTGTATGCATGTATATATATGTGTGTCTGGCAAGATGGGCAAAATTAACACTTAATTTATTTAATAATTGCAAACATAAATCGATTAACACTCAATATGAATATGACATTGCTCTGCAACCATGAATAATGATGGGACTTGGATGAATGAACATGGTATTTGTATGTAATTTTGGCCATCCTGAAAATGTGTTCATGAGGTCTTGGAAGAGCCACATATCTTGAGCTATGGGATATTATTATTATTTAATTTATTTATGAGATGTTGAATTGAACTTGCATCATTTTCCAAGAGGTCTAGTGATGTTTTCAATTAGTTGTAAGAAAATGTTGGTGTGTGTTTTGTGTTGCTCTAACGAGAGTGTACAAGATTTTAAAGGTGTCAACTTCAAGGTCCTACAAACACATTAGACGATAACGTACACTATTTGATACATCAGTAGACATCAACTAATAAGGCAAATGCTACAGAGCTATCTTAATTTGTCCTGTTCAATCTGAAACGTTGTCTAGCCGGATATGGATTAATATGCAAGTTTATGGCTTCGTTCCTTAATCCATTATTAAATATAAGAGCCTTTTTTTTTAATTGTATTATCAACCCTAGAAGAAACTAAAAAGGGGAGTAAGGGATAGAATTGTACTAGTATAATAATATTTTAATGGCCTATTTCCAAATTAAAGATCTTATCTACTATAATAATACAATTCAGTATAAAGCGGAACCCAAGTCTTTGTTAAAATTTGCGCCACGTCATCAACCCTGAATAAAATAATAATTTTATTTTTTGCATTGATTTTCAAAAAATAACTTATATATCTTCTTGATATCTTATCCAATTTCCTTATGTATACTTAATATCTTACTCAATTATATCCTTATATGAATAAGGAAGTTGAAGTGATTTTCTTTTATATTCTTACATTTTTTCTTATTAATTAGTATACATTTTTGTCATTATTGAATCTTGAAGAATAGTGAAAAAATTCCACATGTGTCAATAGTATATTCATTAATAATATAAATTTGAATAGAGCTATTTTTAGAATTAAAATTGTATGAATAAAAGTATATATATAGGTCAACAGATTCGGACTTTGGTCTATCGGATTTGGCTTATAAGTTCCCGAGTTAAAAGTGTATTCGTATCAAAATTCGATCTCAAATCGATTAATTCGGTTTTATATTTACATTACCCGTACATGGTATACGGGGTTTATACTAGTTCTAAATAATGTAGTTGGTATGAACAGACCCTGTATGATCTGTTTTTTAATACGAGTAGTGTGTACTAAGGACATTGTACAGGACTATGTAATTTAGATATTAAATCTCAAAGGGAAAATAATTAAAATATATTTTAAAAAAATCTAGATAATCTTTAATAACTATATCTAACAAACTCTTTTTAATTAAAGAATCCTAATATATATGTGTCAGTGTGTCACATATTAATACGAGTAGCCGTGATTAGTACATTTTAATTTTTTTTGGTAGAACGTGACTAATTAATATTTTAATTTGACTATATATGTACCCATGGACAATCAAGCCTATTTGGAAGGTAGGATTTGGACGTGTGTAGCCATCAATCAAAATTCAAAACCAAACTATATGTATATGTACTACCCATGCATGGCATGGACAACCGATCGACATATGGTTTGAAATGCATGTAAAGTCCACGTGATCATCACGCTTTGTGGGCACACTTTGCTAGTTTGCTCTTCTTCAATCCACATCCACACCCTTTTGTTCTTCTTAAATGCACGTCTAATCTAATCTAATCATCTATAAACTCTTGGTTGTCATATCCATCAATCAGTTTGGTGAGTATATGTACGTATTCCAACTTAAAAGTGAACGTATACTCCAAACAAAGCTCAAGGTTGTTCCTTTTGTAATTGTCATTTGTTTATCCGGCCATGAGATATCTTGAACAATCCGTCATTACTTCTTTTTTTTTTTCGATCAAAATCCGTCATTACTTCTACAGTTCTACCTTCGCACTATTCAAAACAATAGGTTTGTTAAACTGATTTTTATCATTAATCCAACGTCGTGATGACTTTGCTAATTTTTCGATTTTTTTGTTGAGCTATATATGGCCTCTTATGGTGTATAAATAGCTTGGACGCCAAGACAGAAGTTCAATTCATCGATTTCGCAAGTTCTTTTTAGTTGTATATGGTCGTCCATCTCGACATTAAGAAACCCTACATGCATGTTTGAGTAGGGCTGCGCATTCGGGTTAAGCGATCCGGTCCGATCCGAAAACCCGGATATCCGAAAAAAATTTCTTGCAAAAAGCTCGATCCGTATCCGGCCGGATATCCGCTAAAAATTATCCGATTGGATCGGATATCCGGCTCCGGATATATATCCGATCCAATCAGATAATTTTTGAGAATGTGGGTAGCATGTTTATGACTAATATATACAGTATTACCCTCAATTATCCACCTTTCTCATAAACTTTATCTTTTTAATTTTTTAACCCTATAAAATTATAATTTTTCAACTTTTTATTAATTACTGTGTCAACCGCACTTTGTTGACAAACTTAATGGAACGGATGGAGTACTTTCTTGCTGCTATAGTGGGCGGCCGAAGCTCTTGTATTTTGTTTTCTACTAATAGGGTCGATCGGGTCAAGTTTAGGTCGGGTCAATTGGGTCGAATTCAGATCTGGTCAACTAAGGTTCGGGTTGCGTCGTTTTTGGATCAATAACGGATCACATGTTAATTAGGTTGGGTAGATAACAGGTCTCAGGTCGGGTCGTTGCGAGTTTTGGGATAGGGTCAAATCAACCCAACTGGTTAAGGCCATATCGAATTTTTTACCATTAGTTAAATAATATTCTATTTAAATAATACACTATAATAGGGAAATATTATATTAATATATTTTGATAATAGAAGATACTATATTTTTAAAATAAATTTTACATATTTAAAATTATACTAAATCATGTCAACCCAACGAGTTCGGGTTGGGTTGAAATTGGGTTCAGGTTCACCTAGGACGGGTAAAAAACGGAGTTCAAATTGTGTTGAAAATGGGTTTAGGATCTAAATTTTCGATTTAAACCCCAAAATTTTGGATCAAGTCAGTTCGAATTTACGAGTCAATTCACCTTTTAACATGTTTTAGTTTTAACATGTTTTAGTAGTAGCAAGGCAAGTTACAAAAAAATGAACGGCTCAAGATTGTGGAGTTGGACCTTTAGCAATCGGTCTACAGGACCGGACTTATGCTTTCTAATCAAGGTGCCCATAAGTAAACTCTTAGGCTCCGTTCGTTTCAACCTGGTTTATCAAATATAAGACATTATTTTGGAAAAGAGATCTCTAGAACAAACACATTTGCTACTTCACCCCATAAATTAAATAGAAGGGCCCTACTTTCACTTTATTTGTTACTCTCCTCAATAGACCTTGTTTGGAGAAAAAAAAGCACTTTTTAAAAATAATAGCTTATTTTAGATAATCTGTGTGCTGTCGAACGAGCCCTTAGTTGTGGAAACAGCCGATACCATGTTTATTGGTGAGGACTAGAATGATTCTCGTTTCAGGGTCCATATCGGTGTGTCTGGAGTACGAATCCCTAGAAATCTCATCCGTAGTGATCCCTTTTGTCCCATTATCTTATATGTTCCTACCTTCTAATTGGTTTATGTATTTAATTATATCTAGAATTTAGAATTTTTATTTACTTTTTTTTATATATCGACCAAATACAATTCAGGGACATGGAGGTGGGACATGTATCGGGACAAAAGATTTGCTTCGGTTTTAGGGTTCGTACGTATCAAGCATTTTCAACGAAACACATTTCATTTTCGTTATATTTTTTTTCCTTTTCTATTTATAAATTCTCTTAATAAATGTTGTTAATAACTATTTTTATCGAATTGTGTTTTCCCGCCACATATAGTCAATATTATCATTGATATTAGAATACCAATTACAGATTCTCACGGCAGACTCATCTGGTTGCCGGCAACAGATGGTGTCTTCTCGATCATTCTGCAACATCGCTCTTATCTGCTTCAACTAACCCTGGCAATAACAATTTTGACTGGATTTGGAAATCGAAATTACCACCTAAAATTAAGAACTTTTTATGGAAATCTTGTGTTGACTGTCTTCCTACGACGGATAGAATCAACCGATTTTACAACTCAGTACCAAACCTGTGCTCCCTTTGCGAGCTACAAGATGAAAACCTAAATCATTTATTTTTCCAATGTCCGTTTACGAAAGCTATGATCTTTCGACTGCAAAAATTATTAAATTACTCCTTCCAATTAACTACCTCTTATACTTTCCACCAAAACATTCAAAAAACACTGACAAAAAACAAAGACACAACACCACTTGCGTTCCTATGGTGGTTTGTTTGGGCTCATAGAAATGCAAAAAATTTTGACCCAAGAAGAATTAACCCAAAAAAACTGCCATCTGACTTGGCATTCTCGGGTGCTTTAGCTTGGGATGACTGTAATAGTACCAAGAAACAGATACCAAACAGGCCTAAAAGGAAAAATCATATGGCCTGGAAAAAACCTCCTCCTCAATGGTATAAACTAAATTTTGATGCATCTCGACTTAAAACTGGAACAACTCATGCTGGTTTTATTTTAAGGGACCACAATGGATTTATTCGATCTGTTGGACGCCAACAACTACCTTCGATGACAATAGTGCAAGCAGAAGCTACAACCTTACTACATTCTCTAAGGAGCATTGACTATTCTCAAATCCAGAATCTGATAATTGAAGGAGATAATCTCATTGTTATTAATTCTTTAAAACGCCTTTGGAAAATACCCTAGGAACTTCACTCTATTATAGAGGACATTAGAAATCTTATTTAAAGATCATCCGTCGCGATGATTTAGTGTATCCTTGTAACTAAAAGGTGGCCTAATTTTGGCTTGTTCGAGCTAGTAGCTCCGCAATTAAAAAAAATAATCTAATTATATTGTGTTTTCAAAGAAGATATTAAAATAACATAAAATTATTTATTTATTTATTTGCAAAAATACCTAAAATGACATACTTTAGTTAGAGTGTGTTCGCCCGCCGTAGTACTAGTGCATCCACGCTTCCTCTATTCTCCCGCGCCTTCCCTAAATTCGAACACCGCCATTGAAGCCCATCTCCTCAACCCCCTCTCTCTCTCTCTTCCCAATCAATATGCCCCAACCGATCCACGTCGACATCATCTCAGACGACGACGACGAAGACAACGGAAATGGCCGAGTCTCCACTCCTCCATTCCCCCGCCGGCCAAGCACAATTTCCTCCCGAAACCCTACCATCGTCATCGTCGACGACGATCCGACTCCTCAGAAATCCAAAGCTCCTACTTCTACGCCCTCCTACGTCGCCGATCCCCCCTTAACCGAGCTTTTGAAACGCGACGAAGCGTCTTTGCTCAATTGCGTTGCCGGTATCTCTCGTAACCCTAGCGCTGGTCCTTCTGGTTGCTCCGACACCAAATTCGCCGGGGAAGGTTAGTGCTTTCTCTACTTCTGCTGTGTTTGGACATAGTAAGGTCAAGTTTTGGTTAAATTGGGGACAGTTTAATTTGTGCCTTGAGTTTTTGATATGTGGTCCAGGGTTTAGTTTTGGTCACTCTTGTTAAGTGTTTATAGTGGTGCCTTAGGAGTGGAACTATGATTTTGCAAGCCAGTATTTTACAGATTGGTCTCAGTTCCCTTTTTTGGCTTACATTGTGTTTCCAGGTTTTAGTGGGTTGATATGTTTGGAGTCTGATAATGAAGCGGAGGAATGTGGGAATGCTGTTTGTGCAAAGAATAATTCAGGTACCGATTATGATTTGGGTATGGACTTGGAGCAACGAAGCCCTATGTTTGATCATGGTGAGTGAAAACGAAGGCTTGACGCTTGAGTACCAATTTGTTGTGGAATAGTGGGTGATGAGCTTGTTTTGCATAATTTACATGATGAGCAAAATTAAGTACCAGCCTATATCATGTCTAAGTAACTCTGGTGGCGTGTTCAGGGAATGGAGATTCATTGTACAGATACAACGAGATATATTCACAACCAATATATTCGCAGCCAATATCTGTGGAAGATGTTGGTCCTTCTTCTAATGTGAGATCGTTGCTGCCTTTATTGATTGTCTTACTTTCTCAATACCGTATTGATTGTCCATAAGTTAATGGGATAAATATCTGTACCAATTTCTTGTCAAATCTTGTTTTTTTTCGGTTTTCACCTGTCCCACTGAGTACTTGCTGAAGTCAAATGTTCGTAGTCATTTTGTCTTCTACACTAGGATTTAGCTGTTGCATAGACGTATCAGGGTGTGATTAATTCAAATAATATATCTATGGTCATTTCATTATAAAGCTGTGTTAATATTTGTAGTTGTTGGTTATTATTTGTTCCTTCATGGCTGATTATAGAAGTCTTTTGAGGGAAACTATACTGAGCAATGTGCATGTAAAAGGAGCTGCTAATCATATAAATAGAATGACTTTTCTGATTGGAAGCTGCACAAGGACAACAACAGGACAATAATTACATCATGCAACACCACACTAGGTGTAATGGACTGAAATATTCACGTTGTTTCATAACGAATGATGGCTAATTCTTCTCTTATGCATTTTTGTAGGATATGGATTATGAAGAAGATAATCTTGCAGCAGAAGAAGAGTTGAATGTCCCTGCACAGATAGGTAAAAGAACTAAAAGAAAGAGCCCAGATGAAAATGCTGCAAAGAAGAGGATGACTAAGGAGGAACGGATACGTTCTATGGAAGAGAAGAAGCAAAAGAAGGAAGTGTGTCTTTTGTCTCTAATCTTTCTGTAGACTCTCTGATACATTCGTATGAAACAATTAACCCACTCCCTTTTACACAGCAAGAGAAGTTGCAAAAAGCAGCTATGAAGGCTGAAGCTGCAGAACAAAAAAAGCTGGAAAAGGAGAGACAGAGATGGGAGAAAGGGAAATTAGCATTGCAGTCCATTGTGGCTCAAATTGACACCAAGGTTATTGAATCAGGGTCTATTGGAGGTATTCATGTAAATTTACGTTGGAGGTTATTGAATATCTTATCTGGAAGTAATTTGTAGACCTGGAAATCCCCACCTAACTGATGAACCATTTGTTGAAAAATGATCAAAGATTTTTTTTTCTTGTTACAGGTCATCTTCTCACTAGGTTTTCTGAGAAAGATATTAAATATCGTATAGCTTCAAATCCAATTGAGAGATCAATCATGTGGACTTTGAAAATGCCTGAAGAAATTGCTCAGGTATTTCATGTTTTTGGCTTTTATTTGAGTATTGTAAACTTGTAGAGAAATTGAAGCATGACTATATATACTTGTATTCTTGTGACAAGATCGTATCACATCTCGATATTATTATTTTGCTTATCTGTTTAAATGTTGATTATCCTTGTTCAAACTTTACAATGTATCGTTCTATTGATGGACCGAAAATGTGTTGATATGAGAATGCTGTTTTGCTGCAGCTTTCATCCAAGGGACAGGACATTTCTTATATATTACTGGTATATGAGGCTGAAGAATTTTGCAAACTTGTTAACAACGGGTCCATAAAGGATTGCATATCTTCTATTCAACGGCTTTACCCCTCTTACACGATCTGCTTCTTGACAAATAAATTAATGTCTTACATCAATAAAAGGTGAAATTTCTATTAGCTTAGTTTCTGCTAAATGGTACAGATTGGCTCTGTGGATATGTATTTGTTTTTTTTATTTGAAGTTTTGAAAAACTAACAATGGTTGGTAGCTTACTGGATTGACATCTGCAAGCATTTATGTATTGTTATGTTGCTTTGTGTCTTATATTTATATGAGATTCTTATCCTCTTAAAGTTAGATACCAATGAGTTGTGTTATTTTTTTTGCTAATTGTGTGTTATAGACTCTCATGCCAGTAATTTGAAGTGTAAACTATACTTTGGTGCTGCAACAGGGAACAGAAGGAATTTAAAAACCCAGATAATGGAAGTGGTTGGAGGAGACCATCTATTGAGGAGGTTTGAATCAGTCTTATTACATTGATTTATAAGTTAAGTATTTTTACATCTACAAACTGGGCCACATCTCAAGAAACTTTGCTTTCTATTGCAGCTTTTTGCAGAGCTAATTACACATTATGATAAAGTACATTCAAGACAGTGTGTAGATGAGGCTGAAGTGGCTGAGCATGTTGTTGGATTAACAATCAGCCTTGGTACTTGCCAATTCAGGTAAATACAAGTGTTTTTACTTTTGAAAGACAAAGCTTCCTTTTCCCCATTTGTTTGGATACAAAGGATCTCCTAATTTCAATTGTTCTATGAAAACCCTTAACGTTTTCCTTTTCACTTAACGTTTTTCTTTTCAGTCAATTATGGAAGAGAGGGGATCACTTAATGTGACTATATTATTACTATATAGCTGATAATAATTATTAATGCTAGTTAAAATTGGATCCTTGGTTGGTGACTTCTTAAAAGGTCAAGTTGTTACATATTGATGATTAAAGAGACTGGTTTCATACACTAGGCTATGCTTGTTTAGCTATATGCAGTTTTCATTGCTTTGTTCGTTTCACTTTGTCTCTTTTAGTTAGCACCCTTAAAGCATTAGTTAGAACTTAAGTTGAATTTGGCTGGTTTCACGAGCGTATATGATTTACATGGCTTGGTATGAAGCGGACAAGATTCTCCTGACAAAGGGTAATAGACTAATAGGTAGTATGACAATTCTTGTAGCACTAATTTGGCAAAGTGAACTACCTGTTACCCATCTATCCTAGTAGCACAAACAAACTGAATAATAATTTGCATTGTTTTTTATTCTATTACCAATCTAGGGTTTAAGTTTTTATATCGTATAGCTGCTTGCTAGTGTTACTGGGATGTTTCACTGAAATAAGATGTTTGTAACACTATTTTGCTTATATTGCAGGAAGAGGCTGACATGGCTATCTGTAAGTGCTAATGGATCCATTGTTCCGAATGATTGTCCAGATAAAAATCTAATCAAGCAATGTCCGTGGTAAGTAATATTCCATCTTGTTTGAGTTATCATCTACCAGGCAATAGCAAAGAGCTATTGGTCTGTAGATATGGGTCTAACTTCTGGTCACTCACTGGATTTTAAACACTCGGTTGGTTATATGAGGTTTTCATCTACAAAGCTCAGCTTATTGTCACATGATTTGCTGGGTAAAACAATTTTTCCCAAGTCTGTTGACACCACAAGTATGAGATGTATAAATTTCTTCTTGTTGTATGAGATCCTTCTGTCCTTTATGCTAAAGCCCTTTGCGTTTGCCTTGCTTCAAAATGTATTCCTGGTCTGTGTGGAAAGTATACCATTGATGCAGATCCCCAGCCTTAATAATCAAGCGTTTAGAAGCCTCATTCTTTCTACTTTGCTTGGACAGAAATAAATGTCGATTCTTTGCCATTTCAGGTTGAAGGCATTGGTTGCCATTCCAAAAGTACAACCCAGGTTTGCTATTGCTATATGGAAGAAATATCCTACCATGAGATCTCTGTTGACTGTGTACATGGATCCAACAAAATCAGTGAGTATTTTCTGGCAATGGTCTCTATTGTGCATAGGACATTAAATAATTAACTTAGATATTTTTTTATGCTCTTGAATTCAAGCTAAGAAAGTTGCAATTGGACTGTGTTTTATAATTACGTGCACTGGATAGAACTTAATTTTAGGCAATGAAGGCATTGCTAAATCATTCTGCCTTTCCATAGTCTGTTTTTTTTTTCCAAATTTCGGAGGTTTTTACAAGAACTTTTAAATGCTTGACTTGCATTCTTCATGAGCTGCTCAAGTCTGTTTCCCATGTTTGATCAAGCATCCTTTTTAACAAACACAGGTGCATGAGAAAGAATTCCTTCTCGAGAACTTGATGACAGAAGGCTTGGTCGGTGGTGATAGAAGATTAGGGGAGATTTGCTCAAAGAGGGTCTACAGGATACTCATGGCTGAAAATGGAAACTCTAAGACTGACGATGTTGAAAACGGCGCTGATTTCTTTACAGACAAGTGTTGACAAATTAGATTGCAATGTCATTGGTCATATCTAATCACCGATGGCAAGCAGGTGTATATTGCTCTATGCCTCTATCTAATTCCATCTTTTGTGAATCTTCATGTAAATGTGGTTCTGAGAGATTGATATTTATTTGTATTACTCCGTAGTTGCTACCAGTAGGCAGATGACCAAAAGTTCTTATGACATCTAGTTTAAAGTAGATTCATATAAAGTTATTGCAGTTTGAATAATTATGTGTCTTGTCCATCTATTGAACTTGGCGTTTAACATGACAACAAACTTATCTGAATACCGAAGAAAACTGGAAACTAGTGTTTTTTCGGCGCAATCCTAGTCCATATGTACACTGTTTCTGTCCCCTGAACATCTGAAAGCTGTGTCCAGAGAAGAAAAGAAGGGTTGGGTTAGTGGTGATAGGATTTTAGCTTAAACAGACCACAAGATGTTGCGAATTATGTCAGATAAGTTGGCTTAAAGATAGATAGGGTTGTGCTGTGCCTTCTTGGATTATGTCAAGCTGTTGTAAGCTGTAACAAGCAAATTTTTTGTTCAGGCCTGCCCAGGCTCTTCTGTTAGCATTTCCATCTTGAGCACTGATCATTTATTGGCATTGCCATCTTGAGATGCACATGATTTGTTCAGAAAAATATGGTGATGAACATCGATCTCTAACCCGACTGTTAGACCATGCATTCTTTTCCTTTTTATGAGAATGATAAAGCGCCCCATGTTCTATCAAGAAAAATCTGGTATCTGATTAATCTTGCATTCTTGCTTGATGGGTAAATGACAATTTTCCAGAGAGTGCTTAGCTGATCCCTGATGTATCCTTTTGGTTTGTTTTGAAACGAGTACTTTTTAAATTGAGTTCAGCCTTTTGTTTTGATAAATTGGCAGTCACTAATCATAATAATAACGATTATAGACCTCAAAACCATGATATGAGCCTCTATAGTGACTTCTTATCATGCTATCTTTTATTTGATAAAATATAGCAAAGTAACTTCATCTTTCTTTTTCTGTAGTTAGTGCACAGTATCATCATTAGTTGTGGAGTTTGATCATTTCCAATGAAGATGAATGGTGATGACCCCATACCCCTTTGTGATCTGTCTAGTTTATACACAAATGGAAAAATGTTGTTTTTCATATTGGGTTTTCCATTGAAGCTGTCTTTTGTGGACTTGCTGTACTCTAAACCCCTTTTCTCATGGTCCCTCATCCTTAATGGATGTAGGACCCACCTTACCATTATCATACAGGATCACAATTCATTAAACCAAATTGCTGTCATGTTCTTTGCTTACTTTTATCATGCTCCCATCTTCTTTCATCATCATTCTCCACAATTCCTGAGTTTGTGATCAGCCCACCATGAAAAAAGCCATTTTTATCTCCAACCCCACCTAGAAAGGACAGGCAAAAGCTTACTTTTATTATAACAGATACTAGTACAGTAGTACAATTGCTGTATTTCACAGATTGGCCTTGTAGGACTTGGAAAAAAAAAACTAAGTTCATTTTCCTGCAGTGTTTAATAGAGATCAAAAGCTAGCTAACCCTCATCATAGCATCAGCCGATTTCCTGTCTGTGTTTATGTGGTTTGCCACCTTGCTCTTGTGAATTACAGTATTTCTTTCATAGTGCCCCACGTGGTCCATAACAACTGGCCATTGCCATAGTTAGGCTTTGTTTGGCAAACCCCTTTATAATGACATCTACACTATATATTAAAGTGGAGACCTTTCGAGTCCCAGTTATGTAAGTGACAGTTCGGAAAGACATTATTTGTAAATGCATACTTGTTATGCCAAAGAAGGCCTTAGCTCCTCACTTTAAATTTGCACTCACAAGGGCCATGTACTTTGGATCATCTTCTTTTTTTCTTGCAGTGCACCGTGTGTGTGTATTATTGCAAAGTGGGCGTGCTCACAATATAGTTCTCTGTTCTTTTGTCTACTTTGATCATGGAGAAGAGCAAGACATTTCCTGATTACCCAGCTTCGTATGTCAAGGCGCGATATGTATTCGACGATCAACAGGTGAAATCGTACAGCTTCAACGGCCCAAACGGAAACGGAGACGAGTTCGGATTGGAGGGGAATCCCGAGGATAAGAGGAAGAAGAGGGTGGCGTCTTATAATATGTACACTACTGAAGGTAAGCTCAAATCATCTGTGTTGAACAGCTTCAAGTGGATCAAGAGTAAGTTTAGGAACGACTATTTTGATGCTTAAGACTGTATTTATCTACTCTTCTCATTCTCTCATGAAGATCTGTCTCCAAGTTTGTTGGGTCTAAGTGTTTGGATGTTTTTTGTTCATATTATGGAGTGTTGTTTTCATGTTAAGTCTTTAGTTTTAGAGTAACTTGATCACGCTCATCCTGTCTATGCTGAGTCTGGCTTGCTCTTTAGAGGAGTTCAATGCACAAGATGTTAAAACTCTGTTATGATATGATCTTCTTGGTTAATGCTCTAAAACTCCGTATAAGATATGCAATGCAAAAAGGAACCCCCTCTAATTGTTACTAATTATGTTGCTCCAGTCCATAATAGCTTCTCCAAGGGAGTTCAAATTCATTCACAGGCAAAGAATTGATACAAATCAGCTGTTTGCAGCTTCCAATAAATGCATTTTCAATCAACCGAAATCTTGATGAATAATAATAATCCTACATAGACAAACCCACGACTTATGGCTAGCAATACATAGAAAATACAAACACCCCATGTTAACACAACATGAAGGGTTTTTCACAAGTGCCCCCACAATTTAAATGAACCTATTCTGTCAATTTTGGAAGAAAACAAATCCCTCTCCCCAGCCACTGATCTACCCAACCCACTTATTCCTCATCAGAGAAGTACAGTTTCATGTTCTGCAGGCTTGATTGCAAATCTCCGAAATTCGCCATTGAAATGGATCTCCTTAGGATATTTGACTCTTTATCGCTTTCAACATCAGTGTGTCCCTTAGTTGTAGTTGGGCTGTCCCCTAAACAGTGAAGATCTGATGGTGAGAGAAGAAGACGAGGATTTCCCACAACCTTGCGTCGTATCACATGGGTTGGACCGTTATCTACACTCTTCCGTGCCTCCTGTCTACACAAGTCTGCCTTTGCATTCTTTTCTTGGTCCTGGGGACAACCAATGAAATGTGTTATATAGAGTGGAAACCAAACAAATTTTGTTCATGACCCCTGCTTTGTTGTCAATGCTTCTGAATTGTAGTACCCTAAATAAGTTGGCCGTGCAAACGATAATAACAACAGCTTTCAAGATACAATCATAGAGATGAATAGGGTGTCATGTCCCCCAAACGAACAGATACCATGAATGCAAATACATTTCATCTAGACTTCTGTGATTAAGCAAATGTACCTCTTCAGGTGGTCCAAAATCTCCAATGGATTGTTCAAAGGCAATGCCACCTATCCTTTGGATATTGCTTTTATGAGTTTGTTTTTTTCTTATATTCTTCTGCCGCCTAAGAGTGAAAAAAGAGTAACACAGAATAAACCAACGGTATAATCCTTAGGAGTAATGTTATGCCAGATAAATATTGCAGCATTTCTAAGATGGGCACATAATAGGAAGCATACTTTTTGCACTGGTTAGTCCGAAACGTATTGTCTTCCACAGAGACCACAGGCAAATCTGAAAGGTCACATGCCAATGGACTTGAACTAAAGAACTGTAAGCAGAATAGATACCAAACTTCATAAACTTTAACCAGGAAGGAAATGAGTCAAAGAGGGCACTTCTTTTTGTTAAAACCTTATCTTGGAGGGTCGAAGCAGCTGTGCCACGATCAGCAGGCTCCAACGAAAGGAGAGTGGTCAAGAGACCAAATGCAGCGCTAGGTGTATCCCGGAATACTTCTTCAAATCTGGGCTCGTAATGTCTAGGCAGTTTAAAGTTTCTTGGTAGCTTATTTCTTTTCACATAATCATCACTGGGTGTACCACACAGCTTGAAAATCTTGTGCAGTTGCTCAACCTGAAAGGTTTAGAAGCTTGTCAACTTGACATTTGCTTCAATAAAGCCAAGAATTCCACAAATTTCTTTCTCACATAAGAATTGAATAGTAATCCACTAATTTTGCAACATAAGCCATGAGACAGATAATGGAACTTCTAGCTAAAACATATGAATGCATGAAATTGTGTGAATGAGGAATTGGGGATCTTACTTCTGTCCGACCTGGCAAAATTGCCCTTCCAAGTAACATCTCAGCCAAAAGGCACCCAACACTCCATAGATCAATGCCAACCCCATAATTTGTTGAACCCAAAAGAAGCTCAGGAGCTCTATACCAAAGGGTTACAACTCGGTTAGTCAGGGCAGATTTAGGCTTGGGTTGAAAAATGTTTGCAAGCCCAAAATCTGCAATCTTTAGGACCCCGTTTTCACCAATTAGAAGGTTGCAACCTTTTATATCTCGGTGTAATACTCCCATCTCATGACAATGGCGCAGCCCTGCAAGTAATTGCAGTATATAACACTTAACCTGCAGTGGGAATACAATATTCAACTTGATAATCACATCTATTTGAGTAGCTAGAATTATTTTGATCTTAAACATCCAAAAACTTTACTTTTCTAATAGAAATTTTAACCAATAAAGTGTAGAGCTCTTAGTAGACTATTAGAAGGCAAATTTACATCTGATATAACTATTAGAAATGTTAATTTACAATGTATTTCAGCAATTCTCCTCTTTTCAGATTGGCTTCACCTTTAGAGCAATGAAGCCATTTAAGACTCGAATCATATATAAGCAAGCCAAAAGTAGTTCATAAGTGGTCCACTCTATTTCTACCTCATCCATTGAATCTACAAGGCTACAGTTATAAACTCCCATTCACCTACATAATTTAGCAAAAGACGCCATTCTCACCTGGGGCTCCGTAAGCCTTTCTTCCGGCCGCCTTATCACCTTGTTCAGATCAGTCTGCATGAATTCAAACACCAGATATATACAATACGGATCCCTTGACGTGGCTATCCCCTCAAGCTTGATAACATTGGGGTGATCCAGCTTCCGGAGTATCAAGATCTCTCTAGCCACAAACTTGACAGCTTCAGCTCTTGAAGCATCAAAGCTGATCCTCTTCAATGCCACAATTTTCCCGGTGTCCCTATCGCGCGCTTTGTACACAATGCTATAAGCTCCTTGCCCAATCTGCACCATCAAAAGACACACATGAGCGAAATCAAGCCAACCTAAATTCAAACCCAAAAGCAATTATGATAGGAATCTGCACTCCTATCACCTTGGCTAGTTTATGATAGGAATCTGCACTCCTTGGAACCAAACCAGCCAGAACCTCTCTAGGAACATTATCAACAAGCCAAACAGGCCAGCCGTCTTCCCGAATACCGCCGCCGTTACTCGTTCCACCCTCAACAACAACAACCTTGTTCCCCTCTCCTTCCTGTTTCCCACCACGCCCCAACTCCTGCGAAACAGCACACCGTTGTTGAGCCCGGTTCGCTCCGCCAATCGGGTTCCGCCTCCTCCTCACGCCTTTCGCACTCCGATTCCGGGGCTTCCACTTCCCAAACCCACAGGCGAACGGCGTTTGAATGGGCTGCCTATGCTTGGTCTGAGCGCACCCCATTTCCCACCCCCCAATAGCTCAAAGATCAAGCCTTTGAAAACCTAATGCGAGTCCCATCTCGATTCCGATCGATACCGTGAAAAAGTGCGACAGAGTGCGTATCTTGGCCGGCATTTCCAGTTGAAATCGTCAACCGAGTGGGCCAAGTATAGCTATAGCTAGCGCTGACTACTGATTCAAACCCCTCTGCGCACACTCCCTTTGACGAATTCCTTCCTAAACACCTGGATGAAACCCCTCGCGATTAGCTTTCGCCGATTGCGACAATTAACCTAGCTGTGAAATTGGACGGAGAAATTGAGGAGTGATTTCGCGAATTGGAAGCGGAAGATGAGGACGAGAGCGATGAAGATCGGAGGAATCGAAGGATTAGGAGGAGGAGTTGCTAGGGATTTGAAGTTGAGAGAGAGAGAGAGAGGAATGGAGAAGGGGGATCGGCGGTGTCGACTGGCGGGAGCTGGGGGGTTGGTATGGTGGGGTTATCAGTATCACTACACTGTTTTTGTGTGTGTGTGTTTTTTTTTTCTTAATCTTTCGGTTTGAAATGTTTTCATTGCCGCCGGTGTACCAAGAAATAAAAAATAAATAAATCAACGTATAAGCTAAAAATTAAAGATACATAGGGTTAAGATTTAGGTCTATTTAGGGCTGTAAATGAACTGAGCCGTTCGCGAGATATTCGACGTTCGATTCGATAAAAACTCGTACGAGTTTGGCTCGAACTATAAACGAACCGAGCCCGAACAACTCGATAAGATAAACGAGCCGAATCTGAACACTTAGAAACTCGGTTCGTTTGTTCGCGAACAAGCTCGTTAAATTGTTCACGAACAGGCTCGGTAATATGTTCGCGAACAAGCTCGGTAATATGTTCGCGAACAAGCTTGGTTATGAATAAATATATATAATATATAAAATATTACTTTATTAATGATGTTTTATTATATTTTTATATCAATAATAATATAATATCATTTAATTCTTATAAGAAAGACATTTTGTTTGTGTTAAGTGGAGACATTTTGGATGATGTTTGACTTGTTAGTTTTGTTTATGGAAAAAACATTTTTAGAGACTTTTGTAACTTTTATAAGTTGGCTTATGTTATGTTATACTTATATTAAAATGGTATGCTAGGTGTGTTTTGAATGAATGTTCAGGTTGTGTTTTGGATGAAAATTTAAACAGGTTAGCGATCAAACAGGCAAGAGTTCGTTTAGTTTGTTCACGAACGTACTAAACGAACCGAACCCGAACAGCTCGAATCGAGCCCGAGCCCGAACATGCTTCTGTTCGATCGAGCCGAGCTTGAACATTGAAATGTTCGGCTCGGCTCGGTTCGATTACAACCCTAGGTCTTTTGGACCTCATCCGTAAGCAGGGGCGGAGCGAGGGGGGGTCCTGAGGGGTCCGGTGACCCCTCAACCCACCGGCGAATCGATTAGTATACCGGAGGATGTAGAAGACTGCCGGAGGAAATTAGGGCCGGCGAAACTGTGTCCGTCGCTGGTCTGTAGAAGAGGTTGAAGACAATCTTTTTTATTTTATTTTAAAGAAACACTCAAAACGATGTCGTTTTAGGCTTTTTTTTAAAAAACACTCAAAACGACGTCGTTTTAGTTTATGACAAAAAAAATAAAAAATAAATATCGCAGCCAGCCTTCGTTTAATCGCTTCTCACGCAAATTGCCAATCGCACGCGGCACGCCCCACCGGCCACCGCCGACGTTGCTCCTGGCCTCCACCGGCCACCGCGGCTCCGCTGCTCCGCTTGCTCATCCCGGACTCCCGGCCGGCCGGCCAAATATCCGTATATTTGCTGAATTGCTGTCAATTGATGGTTTGTTTAATTGTTTAATTGGCCAAATCCGGCCAAATTGTTTGTTTAATTTGACCTATTGATCGTTTGTAGTCCTAATCCGACCCTAATCTGGCCAATGCGGAATTCAATTGTTCAATTCAATTGTTTTCAATCCGGCCCTGATTTGTTTAATTGTTTGCAAGATTCAATTTTTAGACTTTATTATCTAGGGTTCCAAAGTTCAATTCAATTATTACCTAGCTTTGAAATTAGACTACTATTAATTATGTAATAAATCATAGGTTTTTATAATTTAATGTTTATTGTTTATAGAATTGTTTAATTGATTGTTTAATTTAGATCATATACTGTATAAATAGATTAAAAAATTATAGATTTTAGAATCTCGTAATCGCTTGTATTTTATTAACCATTTTTGTAACTATTTTGATTTAAAAATTACTATAATATACTATTTTATTTGTGACCCCCTACAAAAAACCTCTGGCCCCGCCACTGTCCGTAAGGATGCTTTAGGATAGTGTCTCTTATCGTGTATATGGTCTAGCCTAATTCCTTTCCTCATCAGAAAAGTATATATAGGGTTGCTCAAAGGTTCGGGCAACCAGTAACGACCGATTTGACCCGTAAATTATAGATTGTGTACCTGGTATGTAAATTACGTTTCGGATCACAGGTCACCTTTTTTTAGAGTTTATGGGCTACAGATCGACCCGTAATTTTTTTTATACAAGTTAATACTATTGAACTTTCGATCTTAATATGTCTGATTTGGAGTATTACATTAGAGAAAATACAACCATTTTTTACATTTCGTGGAGCACTCTTACTTAATGTGTTTTGTGTGATATCGAAACTTGACGTTGTCTGTGTTTTGTTTGTATGACATATTCTTGTTTTTGATGTTTTTTTTTTTGAATATTTAACATATTGTTTGGTTTAAAACTAGTAAAAGAAAAAAATTCATAATAAAATGAGCCAAATGGGTTAAAAATGACCAAAATTACTCATTTGACATGATTGACTGAGTCAAACGGGCCGACCCATAATAAAACCCGTAATACAGGTTGCGAGTCAAAAAAAATTCAATTACGGGTTATCGGGTCGACCCGTTGAGCAGCCCTAATGATACATGTTGTTTAACTTTGTTATCTTTATGGTCGAAGGAGAGACAATACTCTTCGGCTCCTTAATGGAGCATTTTATTACAGTAATTAAGAAAAAAAAAGAACTAAGTGTTCATCATAGCGGGATAGTCTGAACTCTTACATCATTGAAAAGCAAAATAAAAATCCCCTCAGCAGAGCACCTAATACATGAATACCAAGCAAAAAAGAAACGCTAAGGACGCAAGGCGATTCACTACGGAGTTCGCCTCGCGATACACATGACAAAATTGGCCAATCCCTATTAATAAAGCCTTGATAATTAGATGTCAGGTTAAATAGAAGCTGGTTCCGGCTAACACCGGAGTTCAAGAATTAATCTTCAACAACTAGAATTAACCCTAATAGACTTCCGCCTGCACTGGCCTTTTCAGGTGCGCTTGAATGGGAAAGTGTGAATACCCCTATTAAAAAAATACACAAAACAACTCCTAAAAGGAATAAGCATTCTGCCTGGAAAAAACCTCCTCCTAATTAGACCAAACTTAATTTTGACGCATCCAAATATAATAATGGTGTAACCCATGCTGGGTTTATCCTACGAAATCAATCGGGATCTGTCCTGTCGCTCGGTCGCCAGCAGCTCCCATCAATGTCTGTTGTTCAGGCGGAGGCTTCCGCCTTACTACATGCTCTTAGAAATATTGACTGTTCTTGTATTAACAATTTGTATTAACAATTTAATTATTGAAGATGATAATTTGATTGTTATTAATTCTTTAAAACGCCAATGGAAAGTCCCTTGGGAATTATACTCAATTATAACTGATATTAGGAACATTATTAAGGTAATCCCCCATGTTTTATTTTTTCATTGTTTCAGGGAATCTAACGCTGCTGCCGATTTCCTTGCAAAAAGACATGTTAATCTTCAACGTCTTACTGCAGCCATCCAACTGTCATCTCCGTATCTTTCCGTTTCTAATTTGCCTGTAACACAGTCAAGGTGTTTGTTGAGTCAACAACCCTTGCTGTTTGATTTTTTAAAGATCATCTGTCGTGATGATTTAGGCTATCCTTGTAATAGATAGGTGGCCTAATTTTGGCTTGTTTGAGCTAGTAGCTCCACAATAAAAAAAAAAAAACAACTAGGAGAGGAACAGTAGTACAAAAGAACCACTAGGTAATAACTACGAACACATGGTATAAATGTAAATGTAAGTCCAAACCAATAGTGCAAAAGGAAAAATAGATGTGTTGATCATTGAACAGATCCATTAAATTTTCAGAAAAATATAATGGATGTGTTGGATCCATAAAGTTGGAAGTGTGAATATATTTTTGTGTGGGTGCATGGCTGAGAAAGGAGGACTCTATATATTGAAAAGTACTAGTTTTTTTATTGGAAAAAGAATCTAGAAAATATGTGCATATATTGAGAGCATATGAATTAAATATTAATTATTATTTTTTCTACTAGAAAATATAAATTATTACAAAAAATATTCATTTTTTAATTATATATATAATTTTTATGCAAAATGAAATTGTATAGATAGAGAATTTAATTTTATACATTTTTACAAAATTAATAATTTAAAATTGCAAATAAATAAGTCAATAAATCAAGTTTTACGTTTTTTATATTTATTTTTTGTTATTAAATCTTATCAATTGAGATGATTTTTTTTTTTGAACGGGTGAGAAACTGAGAATTAGGATAGCCTAAGTATAGGCTCTGTAAATTCAACCTTGTGGCTTCGTCGTCGGTAAGGGTCGAACCGGAAACCTCCAACCTTGTGGCTTCGTCGTCGGTAAGGGTTGAACCGGAGACCTCGGGTTCTCCCCTTTGAGGTGTTACCGCTAGACCATATGCCTTTTTGGCTTTGTAATTTTTCCTTTTTTTTTTGTGAGCCGAGTGCTGTTAATCTTTTTGTTTTTTTTGGTCAAATGGGGTGCTCTTATCTTATACGGGGTATCATATAATCAAACACGAAGCCATCAATTTAGGGTTCTTTCCCTTTCCTCAAGGTTATTTTTGATCGAAATTTCTCAAGCTTTCCTAGTCCAGTTCTTGTTGCCACATCTTGTTTTGCTCGTCCCCTATCGTCGCCTTCGTTTCACCGCCTACCCCAAACCCTAATACATCCCTTGGAGCGTTAATTTGGTGGTATACTACAATGGGGAAGAACGAATTCCTTACCCCAAAGGCGATCGCGAACCGAATCAAAGCCAAGGGCCTACAGAAGCTCCGATGGTACTGCCAGATGTGCCAGAAGCAGTGTCGAGACGAGAACGGGTTCAAGTGCCACTGTATGAGCGAGGGCCACCAGCGACAAATGCAGATCTTCGGGCAAAACCCTAACCGGATCGTGGAGGGCTACTCGGAGGAGTTCGAGACCACCTTCATGGACCACATGAAGCGCAGCCACTGCTTCAGTCGCATCGCCGCCACCGTCGTCTACAACGAGTATATCAATGACCGCCACCACGTCCACATGAACTCCACCCGCTGGGCCACTCTCACCGACTTCATCAAGCATCTTGGCAAGACGGGTCAGTGCAAGGTTGAGGAGACCCCCAAGGGCTGGTTCATCACCTACATTGATAGGGATTCCGAGACCCTGTTTAAAGAGCGGCTCAAGAACAAGAGGATTAGGGCGGATGTGGCTGACGAGGAGAAGAATGAGAGGGAGATTAAGAGGCAGATCGAACGCGCTGAGCAGCTCTTGCCTGCCTCCGCTGAGCCTGTCAAGGATGCTCCTTTGGCCTTGGTCAAACCGGATTGCCCCGGGGAGAAGATCGCCTTCGCCCTGGGCTCGACGGCTTCCAAGATTGGTAAGGACAAGGCGGAGAGTTCGAACATGGTGTTTGATGATGAGGATGATGAGAAGCCTTCCAAGTCGGTTGGAGGGAATGCGTCCAAGTCGGCATTGGATGACCTGATGAGGGAGGAGGAGAAGGCGAAGGAGAAGAGCAACAGGAAGGACTATTGGCTGTTTCCGGGGATAGTCGTCAAGGTCATGAGCAAGGCTTTGGTGGATAAGGGGTACTATAGGAAGAAGGGGGTTGTTAGGAAGGTCATTGATAAGTATGTGGGTGAGATTGAGATGATTGACACTAGTCATGTGCTTAGGGTTGATCAGGAGGAGTTGGAGACGGTGATTCCGCAGATTGGTAGTGTTGTTAAGATAGTGAATGGGGCGTATCGTGGCTCGAATGCAAGGCTGCTTGCGGTGGATATGGATAAGTTTTGTGCCAAGGTGCAGATTGAGAAGGGCTTGTATGATGGGAGAGTGATTAAAGCTATTGAGTATGAGGATGTATGCAAAATTGCCTAGTGATACTGTCAATACTCTGCAAACAGTATAATAGCTCGTCTTTCATGTTTTTGCACTTTGCATTGTGGTTTCAACTTCCAACTTCAGGTTCTTTTTTGTTTAGATGTAATACATTGTTTATTGTAATCAAATGCAACTTTTGCTACTTTATCTAATGGTTACAGCTTCCGATCCTGCCAAATTGACTTACAAGATGCATCAGATCACTGATTTTGTACAATCTTGTGGATCTGCTTTGTATCTTGTCTCTTCTTTACAGATGTACGTATCTGGTTGACTGTCATTTGTGCAATCTTTTTAATGATTATGTAGATCGTGCTTGACCTGAGTACTGTGGCTGGCCATTGATTATGTGGGATAGTTGTATCTTTGGACTGATTTATGTGGGGTAAACTTGTTCCCCAATTTAAATTTGTTATTCTTTTTCTTAAGCAAGTGCAAAATTCTACTAGTTTGCTGTAATTTCCTTCAAGTGGCACTAGCAGCTAAATATTTCACTAGGTGCAAAGCTTCTCTTCTCCCTTCATTGAAGAACAAAAATCTCATTCAACAACAATCTGAAGATACCTGATAGCAATGATAACTTATCTTTGCTTGGATGACTTGCAATAATGGTAATTAACACAGTTTCAGTCTCAGCCTCCGTGACAGTGGCTGAAGCCAAGCTCTCCAACATGGTGCCTTAGGTACCTCTAAAGTTTCTTTCATTCTATCTGCAAATTCTGATGTTCCTTACTCTTCAAGGTTAGTCTATGTTTGTATTGCCTATTAGAAAGTTCTTTTTGCTTCCAATTTTTGGATGTAGGAGAAGAAGTGCTCTGAATCGGGGTTATATTGAAATTATGTACATCTTCTGTGTTAACAGCTTTAGTTCTGCCCATAGTCTCTACAATGGCGAAGGTGGTCATTGAGCCGTCGCTCTTAACCGGGTCTACAGTATCTAAGAGAAGGTAGGCATTAGGAGAAGTTCTAATTTCTGCATTTTCTTCTGCCAGTCACATTGACGTTTTGGTTAATGTATGCTTTGTTTTGGTTAATCTACATTTGTTATGTAACTTATGTTATGCTTTGTTTTCTTCTGCCATGTTTCTGTCTTGTTAAACGTTATCATCTCTTGTTAGATGTCTGAAACTTGATTGTTATTACAATTCTAGATCCTCTTGTTTTTTTGATAACGGACCAAACAGATATCATTCACCATTGACTTTCCCCTATGTTATCTCAGTGGTGGTAAATTTATACAAAGTTGGATCTGTGCGCTATTAATAATCCATCATTCATGTGTTCCTGATTACCTAGCATGTCTTTTTGGCCGTCCCATCGTACCCTTTTCTATAACTGAGGCATTAATTTTGACCATCTTCCTGTTTACTTCGCATGAACCTAGATTTTGTTTACAAAATTTTGCTTCATAGGTCAGGATTAGTCATCGGGTTCTTACTTTTCCATTGGCCAATGAGAGTTGCCTACATTCTACTGAAACCCTGGGTGAAAACTACACCGAGAGGGTCTTACCCTCAATAGTCCGTGAAAATTTGAAGGCTGTGGTTGCCCAATACAATGCTAGTCAACTCATATAACTCAGAGAGAGGTAAGTTGTTGTTTTCTATAACTTAGAAATTCTGATACTATTGTAAATTTAGATGCACTTGACTTCCAACAAGTGCATTATGAGTTGAGAATATTATCTGTTCTTTTGTAGAATTTCAGCAGGGAGATCAGGAGGATTCTAGTGGAGAGTGCTTCTAAGTTCAATATTGCATTGGATGATGTGTCAATCACGAGCTTGACATTCGGGAAGGATTTCACTGCTCTGCTATTGAGGCCAAACGGGTGGCTGCACTAGAAGCTGAGAGTGGGCCAAATTTGTTGTCAGGCTGAATAGTACAAAAAGAGTGCAACCATTAGAGCAAAGGTAAGCTAGCAAGCGAATGGTCTCTTACTAAGCCTTCTAGATATATATGTTCCAAGTTTATCTCTTAGATTGGTGATCTTGCTGAACTTTATGCTCAGGTTCTGCTGTGTCTGTTTGTTTGTATTTTATGTCATTAACCTTGATGTATTCAGTATTCTAATGCCTTTCTTGCGTGTTCATATAATTTCCAACTCTGTAAACAAGGCCTTCTTGAGCGCTGATGATTTGTTGCTGAACCTTCAGGATCTACCTCCAGATGTTGCGACCAAGATGAAGTGACAGATTATATCTATAGTTGCTTCATCATGCCATTTCTAACAAAAACATGCAAGAACCAACACCAGCTATTTGTCATTAGTTGTTGCTGTACTGCCATTGATTTCGTTGATCCGGTCCTTTTTGCCATGTAATGATATTGTATCCAATTCAACAATCTCATTTTTCTATTAATTCAAAAAATACATGTGGTGACAAGAAAATTAAGCTTGGGATACTCACCTCCCATGGCTCAAAGCTAGCCATCACAAAAATGGTTAAAACCTTATCCCATAAAAACTTCAAGCTAGATGTTGTTTATTAAACCATTGACATGATCGAATTTCTACATCAGCTGGGGCATCTACTTGTTTTGGTGCATATAATTTGAGATAAGCACTTGGCTAGAAAGTGGGGCCAAGCATGACTTGGCTAGAAAGTGGGGCCAAGCATGACTTGTACAAAATTTTTGTGATCATGCACCGACATTCCAAATTAACCAGACCAAATATAGGAGGGGTATACATAATTAAATTAAGATATGGATATTGGCACATTGCATCCAACTTACAATTAAAAAGTATAACGTTTGTTTTATTTCATTCTTAATTTAGATAAGCTACATACGAGCATATTTTATATTACTTTATTTCCTTCTTAATTTAGATAAAGCACTTCATATTATTTTCTTTCATTTTTTAATTTGATAAGGACTATGTGAAAGACCCGCAATGTGGACAAACGATGCTTTTAGTTCCACAATTGTTGAAGCTGTAAAGTCTAAACTAGGAGTTTGTCTTTCTATATGATTTAACTTCATCCATACTTTAATCACGACCAACACTCAAAATACATACAATACATGTGGACAAACGATGACAAAAGAGAAAATGCTCACCCTTTCCTTTTCCTGTGTAATAAATAGAGATTAGACACCTAATTCATTCATTTGTTAGCAATAAAAGCACAACTAGGGTAGATATCAATGTCCATTGTGTTATACAGAAATTTTCATGATCTTCTTCCTATATACAAATATAAAGGAGAGAATATCACAAGGGTACATAACAGTATAACACTATCACCAGTCACCACCATCTATCAGCCCAACCAACCAAATGGAAACCCTTTTTCTCCCACTTCACCTATAAAATGGAGATTCATGACTTGGACCATCTGCATTCATGTCCATTACTGAATCATCAAAACCCGGAGACTCTGCTTCCCGGTTACTGGTATCCCGTGGGCCAGCACCTGGTACCTCCATGTTTGGATGATGATGATGATAAATGCCCTGCGCTTGGTGAAGATTCCCACGTACAGGGCTCGAAAGAGCGCTTGAAAAGATGTTCTTGGTTTGGGGATCAGATAGCAAAGATCGAGCTCCCGTGTTTATTGATGCCAAAGCAAAGGGATTAGCTTGGCCATGGAAGACTGGAGGATGCAGGGTTGCTTGTTGTTGGAAAGGAGCCCTGGGAGACATCGAGGGTTCCTCTGTTCCATAATCCAGCTCACGCTGTGAAACAACATAAACGTAGAAACTAAGGGTGGGTAGATTTATAAAAATCAGTCTGTTAGGTGAAGGATTTATAAAGCAGAACCCCACAACAGGAATAGAGAATTAATGTTACGTTAAGAGGACCCATGGGGCTGTTGCAACTTATGTAAGCCATTTTGATGGCCCCCTAGAAGGTTGTATCTAATAAAAATTGATTGTAAAATAGTAGATGCTGATTTTTACAAATTTTCAGTCAGAAAAGTATAGACTGTTATGAGTGAAGACTGGGAGCATCTATTTAATCTTACCTTTAAAGAAACAAGATGGAATGACAAGAATTCATAGTAAGATACGGGCAAACTGGAGCCAAGTTTAGAGAAGGCAACGGGCCAAAATTGAAAATCAAATATTCAGTCACTAAAATGGTATTCAGACTAGTTGGGAGAGGACTGCCTTTATCTACTTAATTAGCGAGCCATTGAAATTTACATTCGATAATCAACGTCTGAATGTATGTTTTAGCACATATAGACATAGAGTGTGCTACAGGATTCTCAATATCAAAGCTAATGATTTAGGTAATGTGCCATAAAGGGAGTACAACTATTGACATCTTCTTACAAGATTGAAATCAAATATCACAGATGCTGAGTCTAAAGTCTCTACACAATAGCTTCAGGTCCTAGTACCCACTCATACAATGGCTAATTGCGTACTACATATTCATACAAGGACATTTATGATTCAATAGACATCCAGACCTATATTGATATTAGCAATAGTGCTTTAGCCTATATGCAGAAACAAAACCATACAATAGCTTCAGTTCCTAGTACCTACTCATACAATAGCTAATTGTGCACTACATATTCATACAAGGACATTATGATTCAATAGACATCCAGTGCTATATTGATATTAGCAATAGTGCTTTAGCCTATATGCAGAAACAAAAACCATACAATAGCTTCAGTTCCTAGTACCTACTCATACAATAGCTAATTATGTACCACATAGTCATAAATGTAGTTCCTAGTACCTACTCATACAATAGCAAATTGTGTACTACATACTCATACAAGGGCCTTTATGATTCAATAGCCATCCAGTGCTCTATACAGATAATAGCAATAGTGCTTTAGCCTATATGCAGAAACAAAACCAAATTCAGGCACAATTAAGCAACAACTTAATGCCCAAGAAGCACCATAAAACTCATGAAAAACAGCAGTCAATTATTATAGCTGTGAGGAGCCTATCAGGAAAAAATAGTCAAGTCAGATGGTATGTTTTACAAAAATACCAAGGCAACTTCACGTCGCCCAATAGACATGCAAAAAAGAGAATGTTAAGACTTAAGATGGTGATACAAACCTGAAGATATTGAATTATGTCACCATTGGTCACCCTTGAACCCTCTTCTTGCTGTTTCAATATCAACTGGTAAAGCTTTTCCTGCAGAAGAATGAGAGAAGGAAAGGCATAAGTAACAATGCCTCCTAAGTTAAGAAACCATCCAGAAGGGCCAAGTTTTGCTGGTGTAACTTGGATTGCATCTAGATAGACTACTGAAAATCAAGTAGCATCCTTCATAGAGCAGAAAGCAACAAATTTTCACAAACATTTGCTATCTAGCTACTAATAGCTCCCCTCCACCAAACTTGTGTTACACCAGCAAAACTCAAAATTGTTTATAGAGAGCTTCAATGAGTAAAACTAAGCACATTCATGTCAGATTCTAACTTGTAAACCGCACATCATCAAGTTTTAATTTTGGACCTCTCAATTCTCAGTGAATCAATCAACAAACATTTTGCCAAAAACAAGATTTTCCACCACACACCAGGCAACAGCAACACCACTGTCACTAATCAAATTAGCCAATTCATCTCCAACAGACCATAAGCAAACCTATAACTACACAAAACCTAATCAATCGGCTCATCAGATTAAACCGATGAGCAAATTGGAAGAACAAGGCGAACAATTGAGAGAGGGAGAGGGAGAAAGAGAGAACCAGGGCATGGCGTTCGCCGGCTTGAAAGGAGAGCTTCTGGTGGTTCATAGCCTGGGAGTAGAGGTGGGAGAGGGAGTTGGCGGCGGTGCAGAAGGTGGTGTACATGGTCCGACCGATCTCTTCGAGGCTGGCGGCGTCGGATTTCCTCTTCTTCGCCATGGAAGACCTAGAAACGAAGAAGCTTTTTTCTCTCCTTTCTTTCTCTGCAAAGAAAGAGAAACTTCAAATGGGGTTGGGGGTGAGAAATAATATATGCAGCTCTTTTAGGTTTTTTGTACGTTGGTTTGCAATTGCAGCTCCCTCCCGAGCTGTATTGAACCAACCCAGCCGAGACGGGACGCCGATATCCTTCCACGTGTCATCCCGCGTGGACCTCCCGACTTTGCCACTCACACGTGTCGTCCCGCGTGGCAGTTTTTACTCCGTGTTCAACTTATAATTAGTGTAGGGCCGTAGTGGGCTTGGTTAAACGTGAATAAAATACAAGGCCGAGGAGCCCAGTCCAACGGTTAGGTATTGCGAGGAACCTCAAGATTGTCGTTTTGACCCCTATACCCGTCTAGTTCGAGTAGTACTAGAGTAGAATTTTGTAATACTATAATGTATAAATTCAGTACTAATATTCAATAATTTAAGTGGACTTGTTAATCGGGCTGTGTTCAGATTAAATCAAATTCAATCCGATAACGGATCAATTGGGTTAGATTTTGCGGATTTCTAGATTGGATGGATCAACCCAACAACTCAATGGTTTGGATTTTTTACATTTATTTAAATAATATAATATAGTAACAATATTTGTATACATTATTTAAAAATAAGATATAATATGATCTTCAAAATAAGTTATATTTTTTAAAATATAATAAATCGGATCAATACAAGGGATTAATGTTTCAATCCAATGAGTCTGGGGATTGGGTTTAAATTGGATTCCAAATTGAAACATATAATTCTTTGGTTGGGTATGATCAGGTCAGTCTTTGACAAGTTTGAATTTACATTAAGTTTCATATGTTATGTTTAGTCTAAAATTAGTTAGTAGTTTCAAAGTTTTTATCTAATAGAGTATGTTAGGCTGTTTTATTTTTAAGTAGAGCTTTATATGTTATGTTTATACTAAATTACTAATAGTAGCTAGTAATTTAAATAATCTAATAGCAGTTATTCACTAACATTAACATTTTTAATTATTTAATTCTAATCATATATTTTTTAATTAGATGTATAACTTCATTGAAATATTCTATTTACAGATATAAAGCATTATATTTATCGACAAATGACTAAGTACTTTGTTTTATACTTAGTTCTTCTTGATATATCACTTTTCTATTAATTAGAGGAGCATGATTAGTTAGCATGATCACGCAACCTACCAAAATCTAAATGCAAAGAGTAAGACGTGACAAAATTGGTTTGTTTATATGTATTCAATTGGTATACTACATTGTTAATTAACATACATACGTAAACACACACAAATAATTGACAATGTTTTATCATGTATAAGATAGAATATGTTGTAACATCATTTTGAAATAATATTAAATATTTTTCTGTTATCGCTAGTTTTTTAAATCAAATATAGTTGGTTAATTTAGTATTACATAATTATATAATAAAGGTATAGATTTATCAAAAATATCATGGTAAAAGATAAAAATATTATATATTTTAAAGATTATAAATATATATATTAATATTTTTATTATAAAAGGAATACAAACATCTCATTATTTATTCAATATTAAGTGGGGTTAGAGTATTTATCTTGACATATTATGTAAATATAGATATTATTTTGATATTAATACATAGGGAATAAATAAAGATATTTGATTTAAACGAACCCGCGGCCACATGGTGTGAAATCCCCACGATAGGTGCTAATGATGATTCCGAAATTTGTCGATAAAAACAGTTAGACTAAAGAACGGATTTGATCACCCAAAAATCGAACATGAACGAGAAATTTGTTTGTTAAATGTTCACGAATCTCTCGATTTTGATCGTACACTCTTCGGACTCGCTCTCGTTCGAGTGAGAAACCAAAGATCCTAAATCTTCATTCTTCACTTTTATGTATAGGCTGAAAACGAGGGGGTGTGAATTTGACTCTTACCAATGATCCAAACAGACCCTACCCCTAAAAGATCAGCCCTCATTTTCAACAACCTAAATATACAACAAGAAAGAAAAGTACACCTACCACGGAGGGCTGAATAAACTAATCATATAAATACATACCCTTCTCAGTTGCCTTCTCCAATCTCCGAAGCCACCAAACCCCACGCACCTCTACCTTCCATTGAAGAGCCGTCCAACTACGCCTATTTGTGTTTCTTGGTCTAGCGGGCCTGTCCTATAACAGGGCCCAAGTTCGTTCAACTCATTTTGTTTTTGTGAGGAAAGATCATTCAAGTCAAACCCATAAACAATCAGGACTTACTTGATCGACGTTCTCGGCAGAGAGAACCCTGAATCGTTCATCGCCGGCATACAAATTCGTCTCCAAAGTTTGATCGGTTCGAACTTTCATACTGTCTTTCTTGAATTGAATTTTGTTTCTAGTATCTCGATTGAATTCTGTTTGTACTGTCTTTCTTGTGAATAGGGTTTTTGAGTTTCTTGTGAGTATCTATTTTGAATAGATCTGGATCCGATAAAGGATACCCACTTTCTTCCTCAGAAAAGTATGGGGTTTTATGAAGTTTAGATGTATCGTATTTCATTTTTTGGTTTGAGTACTACATCCTAGAGTTAATAAGATGCCTAAGGAGCAAACCATGCAACTTCAAATTACTGGATCTACTATGAATTTGTCTCTCTAGGGTTTAGCCTTTGCTGTTAAATTTCCTCGAGAGTTAATGGCTATAAACGCTTAACAGGATTTGGTTTACTTTAGTGGTTTTAGCGTAGTTGATTGTAGTTTCCAGTATGACTAGTCGTGGGTTTGCTTTCTTGAGTCTTCCATGCTTAGTTTCTCTGCTACATATCTTACGGAATTGCTCTGTTAAGCACTGATGATGATCCAACACTTAATGGTAGTTGGGTGAATGTAAAACCAGAGTTCATTTCAGACTATAGTCATTGTACTTCTGCATGTCATTGCAATTTTTAGTGTTGGTGTTATTTTTCTGGAATTCTTATAAGATTCAGCACCTGGAATGTGATGATGATATGCAACTGCGTAGACTTCTTGTCCTTGTAATATTTTTTCTTATTGTCATGCAGTATGTTTTGTCTGGATTCCTTTCCTTTCTTTTGCTCTCTTTGCTACTGTTAAAAAAATATGTAAACTTTGTTTAGGGTTTGTTTGGTATCATTGTGAGTTTGCAGTTTTTAGCTTTCTTGTATAGCTATGAATAATTAGCTTTAAACACATGTTAGTCCTCACTTTAATTTTCAAAATATTCATCTTCTTACTGAAAACCAGTAAAATCTGTTTTTTAGTATTGCAAACTAAAAATGCAAAGGTGAATTATGTCCTAAATTGTCCGCTATTTGGTGAAGTTGCAAAAATCTTGATACGTCCATTACTTCTTTGGGTTTTATTTATCATGGTAATTTTCAATGCATTTGCAAGAACATATGAGGGTCTGGATCTTCTTCTAACTCTTTCTGTTCCCTTTTATGTGATGCTTATGTGCTTTTCCTCAGTAATTATATGCTTTTTTCGAATGTGCAGTAATAATGTAAGAATTTGATACACCATTATCAAGAAAGACAAGATTCTAACTTCTTTTGGTTTATCTGACAGGCATAAGAAAAGACATCATGGCAACACTATCAAAGATTTCAACACCTATTGGAACATCAGGAGAAGGGCTCAAGTCTCAGTCTGCTAGAGTTCCAAGGCTATCTATTAACATACGCAATAGATATTGTGATTTCAACACTTCTAGCCTGTCCGTTTCCTCCCGCTATGCTTCCTCCTTTCGCCCTTTGATGTGAGTCGTCCATTTATAATCTTATTTTGTTTTTTTTTTTACCTCAAATTCTTTTGTAGCTCTTGCCTGTCATCTTCTATATTCATATTTTGTTTGGATATAAGATCTGATAAATGGAAAATCGAAATTTATCTTCTTATTTTCTTTTTGCATACGGGAAATTCTGAATAGGATTAACGACTGACTCATGATAATCACTTTTTTTCTGAAACATGCCAAATACAATTAGTTAATACCTGAGTAATTTCTCAACTAAAATTCGCAGTGTGAGATGTTCTTCGGGTGGAAACGCAAAGCCATTGAGTAGAACAACTCTTCATGATCTATACGAATTGCAAGGCCAGAGTCCCTGGTATGATAATCTATGTCGTCCTGTTACTGACCTGCTTCCACTGATTGCAAGAGGTGTTAGAGGTGTTACCAGCAACCCTGCGGTAATTACTTGCTCACTTTACACAGTCTTGGTTTCCACTTATTATTTTGTGCTGATTCTATCTGCTTACTACAGATTTTCCAGAAAGCAATATCATCTTCCGATGCCTACAATGACCAGTTCAGGTTATGTATCGTCATTTAACTCCCTCTTTGGGTTCTCTAGTGTAGAGTCTCTTGTTAGTTCAGTTATATTAAATGGCTTCTGTACATTAACAGGCAGCTTGTGAAGTCCGGAAAAGATATCGAGACTGCCTACTGGGAACTAGTCATCAAGGATATTCAAGATGCATGCAAACTCTTTGAGCATGTTTATGATGAAACTGATGCCAATGATGGCTATGTCTCCGTTGAAGTGTCACCTTTACTGGCTGATGACACATCTGGTACTATCGAGGCAGCCAAATGGCTTAGCAAGGCAGTCAGTCGTCGTAATGTTTACATAAAGATTCCCGCAACTGCTCCCTGCATCCCCTCAATCAAGGAAACTATTGGAAACGGCATTAGTGTGAATGTGACAGTAAGCTCCCTTCATCTATCTTTTTGCATTTCATTATATTAGTGTGGGTACGAGATCAAGTATATACTGCAAAGTTGGTAACATGCATACCAGTTGAATGACCGTGCTAGTGGCTCTGAGTTACAATTTTTCTGGTGTGTCACTGATGATTAATGATTATTGGTTTCTCTGAATGTTGATGAGAGACTTGACTCTTGTTTCAACTGTTTGCATTTGTATAGCTTATTTTCTCTCTCTCAAGATACGAGGCAGTGATGGATGCTTACTTGGACGGGCTAGAGGCATCGGGATTAAGTGATCTCTCCAAAATTACCAGTGTAGCTTCCTTCTTTGTGAGCAGGGTGGATTCTCTTATTGACAAGATGCTTGAGAAGATTGGCACCCCTGAAGCCCTTGATCTTAGAGGAAAGGTAATTACAGTATAATATACTCTCCTTTTCAAGATTGGCATCATTCTTTTTTATCGGGAAGTTTGAATTTTGTGGTCTGTTCCAGGCGGCTGTGGCTCAAGCAGCTTTGGCCTACCAGCTGTATCAGAAGAAATTTTCCGGTCCGAGATGGGAGGCTCTGGTTAAAAAGGGCGCCAAGAAGCAGAGGCTGCTCTGGGCCTCTACCAGCGTCAAGAACCCGGCCTACCCCGACACCTTATACGTGGATCCCCTCATTGGCCCGGACACGGTGAGTTGGCTCATATGTTGCTTGAACATCAGAAACAAGTTAACAATGTGTTATTGAATAATAATAAATATACGGGGGCTTTGTTGCTTGCAGGTTTCAACCATGCCCGATAACGCTCTTGAAGCGTTTGCTGACCATGGTACTGTTGCAAGGACAATCGACCAGAACGTGTCGGAAGCCGAGGGCGTGTACAGCGCCCTAGAGAAGCTGGGGATTAGCTGGGGTGAAGTGGGTGCTCAGCTCGAAGCGGAAGGCGTGGACTCTTTCAAGAAGAGTTTCGATAGCCTGCTCGGGACCTTGAACGACAAGGCGTCTTCTCTTCAGTTGACTACGCCATAAAACCCAGGTCCAAATCTGAGGCAGGGATCTTGATTCAAGAGTACAAGAATAAAATGGGGGCTTTGTGTCATGTTGCTTGTTGTAATGTTGCGGACTGGTAATTGGGTCCATTTGTGTGTGTTTTGTCCAAGTTGAGTGACTGATAATTAGATGTTGTGCCCTTTGTTTTGATCCCCACTAAACCTTTTTGATATGATTGTGTTGCTAGTTTGCTTTATTGTGTGGCAATTTTACCCTTCTAAATGCATCTCGGACTCGTCAACCTGTAATTAGTCTCTAACATCCATTTCCTCGCTAAGAAATGGTCCAAGTTACGGGCCTCGTTCGTTTTGCTTATCCAAAACCTTATCAAGTCGGGCGAGAGTTCTCACACGAAACAATGTGCTTGTCCCCAAAAGAGCGGTGGTTGATGGTACTGGTTATTTATTTGCTTGTCACGGACATAAGTAATTGTAGGTGGGTAATTTACCGCCATAAATAAGGATAATATTTCCGCCAGCCAGGTAAGCATATCTAATAAATATCTTTATTGGCCTATTAAATCCTGGTAGTTATCCAATAGTTGGAAGATTCTATCTTATTTAAGAAGATAGAATTATTGATTGGGCTCCAAGGAAGAAACCCTAGCCCTCTCTCTCCACTATAAATACATGGCCTGGCCATGTGGAAAAAGAGGGAGCTACCACAGAAGAACTAACCCTAGAGGGGCTGATAATCGCTCGCCCTGACTCTAGAGGGGTTGATCATCGCTTGTGATCGCCCTAGCCCTGCGCCTTTCTCTCTACAGTTTACCCTTACGAATACTCTACTGACTTAGGCATCGGAGGTGGATTAGGGGGTCCCCGCCCCCTTTGTCCATTGTTTTGCAGGTTATTGAAGGTGAAGGAGGCTTGGAGAAGAAGGACATTGAAGAAGGAATTGAGACCTGTACACCGACATATTTCGTGTACTAACATTTGGCGCCGTCCGTGGGGAACGAACAGGTTTTCGACCTTCGTAAACCCTACGAGAACCGATCTGAGGAGGCTATGGATCGCTTGTCCACAGGCCCGGATCGAGATAGCCGCCGGACGAAACGGCGAAACAACCCTGGGGCAATCGCGCCATGCGAATCGCGCAATTCGCTTAGCGCAGCCCCAGACCCGCGACCGCGGGTCCGTCGCAAGCGACCGCGGGTCCATCACCCGCGACCGCGGGTCAGAGACTGACAGGATTACCGCTCATGCTTCCGACTCACTTTCCGGGAGCTACGCTTGTCGGATTTGGACGATCCACATATCGCCGGAAAGAGGAGGAGATAAGCTACGAATTATCTTCAGAGGTCGAAGCAAGAATCCTACTCGAAGTCAGTCAAAACTGGGCACGAACAGCACAGTCCAGAAATCAAGTTCTTTTGCCCCGCGCTGCGGACGAGCGCGCGGTACACCTCCGGCCCAGTCGAGCCCTTCACCCGGCTCCTGATTAGTGCCGCGCCACCGATCGAGCCGCAATACATGGAGCCGGATAACGTAGGGGCGGCGGCACCCATTGGTCCGCACAACGCGATCGATCGCTAGAGCCCGTTGCGGGCGAGCGGTCGGTCCGATCCTTTGCAACGGCGCCCATCGGCCCTCACGACGCGATCGATCGCTAGAGCCCGGTGCGGGCGAGCGGTTGGTCCAATCCATTGAGGTGTACGACGCAGGGGCACGACGAAGCAAGTGTTGGATCTTGGGAAGGCTCGGAGTCCACCGGGGCAAGAGATCGTGAGCATTATCGTTCGTCCCTTCGCATCCAGGAGCCTTCGCATGACCACGATAGCTCGCCAGCCCACCAGAACGGTGCGCGCGGAACGAGAGAGTCGGTCGGGCTGAGGAATGCCGCGGGACCAATGAGCTATATGACGGGAAGAGATCGGGCTCATAAGGTCGAAGGGCTTGATCGCCGCTCAACGATCAACGCGGAACCTACGACGCTGTAATAGTCCGTGTGAGCTCCACGGTAGTCGGAACAAGATGATTTAAGAAGCGATGGGAAGTAGACTCCGAATGCTACGTTTCTCGTTCACACATCAGAACCGGAAACTCGCTGCATCCGGGTCGAAATCGCGCCGCAAGAGACCGCAACCTGTTTCACGGACAGGATGGCGAGGCAAACTTCCGACCAGTCGTCCAGGAACTACGCACATCGGAATCGGACGATCCATATATCAATGGAAAGAGGAAAGAGCGATCTTCAATCCATCTTTAGATGACAGCCCCAGAAATTCTCTCGAAGAGGGTCAAAAGGACGTCCGAAGGCTGCTGTCCTGCAGAACGCGCAGAACAGGGAAGCCTGCTTCTAGCCCCTCGTTTGGGAGCTAGAGACGTCGAAAAATCGCGGGCTTGGCATCTCTGGAAAGCTGAAGAAGTCGACTACAAATCTTCTCTTAACGTCCAGACCCAAGTCGCACCTCAACCAGCCCGAACT
>OZ002730.1:3947021-4111051 GCA_963924305.1 Polygonum maritimum
CACGGAATTACAACAGAGGCAATGCGAGACAAAGATGGCAAATCGTCACCGCGGCCCATGCAGGCATGATGGCGGTATCACTATTGCGCACTCTTCATGAGGCCCTCGCGCGGATGTTGAGTTGTTTGAAAACCTTCGCTTTTTTGTGCTCTTTCGTTTTCTTAAACAAAATCCTGGCCAGGAAACTTTTCGTTTTGTTTTCTTGAAATCTCAACAAATGACGCGCTCAAGGGTAAACGCAACGTTAGTTCATCATACTAACGGACTCCTGCGTATGCTAGCTACGTAGGGGATTCCCGCGATATTCGCTCGCGGTGGTACCCGTGACTACTTGTCACGGAGGTTCCCGTGTTTACGCTCACGGAGTTTTGTTCCCGCGATATTCTCTCGCGGTGGTACCCGTGACTACTTGTCACGGAGGTTCCCGTGTTTACGCTCACGGAGTTTTGTTCCCGCGATATTCGCTCGCGGTGGTACCCGTGACTACTTGTCACGGAGGTTCCCGTGTTTACGCTCACGGAGTTTTGTTCCCGCGATATTCGCTCGCGGTGGTACCCGTGACTACTTGTCACGGAGGTTCCCGTGTTTACGCTCACGGAGTTTTGTTCCCGCGATATTCGCTCGCGGTGGTACCCGTGACTACTTATCACGGAGGTTCCCGTGTTTACGCTCAAGGAGTTTGGTTCCTGCGATATTCGCTCGCGGTGGTACCCGTGACTACTTGTCACGGAGGTTCCCGTGTTTACGCTCACGGAGTTTTGTTCCCACGATATTCGCTCGCGGTGGTACCCGTGACTACTTGTCACGGAGGTTCCCGTGTTTACGCTCACGGAGTTTTGTTCCCGCGATATTCGCTCGCGGTGGTACCTGTGACTACTTGTCACGGAGGTTCCCGTGTTTACGCTCACGGAGTTTGGTTCCTGCGATATTCGCTCGCAGTGGTACCCGTGACTACTTGTCACGGAGGTTCCCGTGTTTACGCTCACGGAGTTTGTTCCCGCGTCGCTCGCGCGGTGTTCCCGTGTTTACGCTCACGGACCGCGATATTCGCTCGCGGAGCCCCCATGATATTCGCTCATGGGGGGTGGGACCGTGATATTCGCTCACGGGGTTTCTCATGATACTCGCTCATGAACGTGCAAACGTGCCCGTCTCCTAATCCATATAAGTCACGCCAAGTCAATCCTAGAGTACCTACGTCTTAGTTGCATAACTAAGACGTAGGTGGGGCATTTGTAGGTGGGTAATTTACCGCCATAAATAAGGATAATATTTCCGCTAGCCAGGTAAGCATATCTAATAAATATCTTTATTGGCCTATTAAATCCTGGTAGTTATCCAATAGTTGGAAGATTCTATCTTATTTAAGAAGATAGAATTATTGATTGGGCTCCAAGGAAGAAACCCTAGCCCTCTCTCTCCACTATAAATACATGGCCTGGCCATGTGGAAAAAGAGGGAGCTACCATAGAAGAAATCGCTCGCCCTGACTCTAGAGGGGTTGATCATCGCTTGTGATCGCCCTAGCCCTGCGCCTTTCTCTCTACAGTTTACCCTTACGAATACTCTACTGACTTAGGCATCGGAGGTGGATTAGGGGGTCCCCGCCCCCTTTGTCCATTGTTTTGCAGGTTATTGAAGGTGAAGGAGGCTTGGAGAAGAAGGACATTGAAGAAGGAATTGAGACCTGTACACCCACATATTTCGTGTACTAATAGTAATGATCGACCCATTTTCACAATAGTTGCCCGCATACCACCCTCTTATTGCGGCATCCGTCCTAGCCAAACAACCTTTACTGCATTTCGACACTTGGCATCAGATCTTTATGACACGTGGTGCACATTTGTCACTTGTCAGCCACATACAAGACCAAGAGAATGCTAAAGGCCTACAAATAGGGTGGTGTAAGCGGATTTTAGGGGGTCTTGGTTTGGCTCGGAAAAGAGCATAGAAATCGTAGTTTTGGACGAAAAATGCACAAAACATTCAAACATACTTTGATAGAAGTCATAGCCAAAGGTTTACGGTCGGGTTCGGTTGTCGGTAGATCGAGTATAAAATAATAATCGAAGGCGATAGAAACGAAATACAAATCAAATGAAACAATAATATGAATAAGGAAGAATTTACTATCTTCTTTTAATTATAACTGATCAACAAATTACAATCCATAGTTTTGGATCTTGGATCCAGAAACCTTCGGACTGATGCTCGGAACCCTACCGGTCGACGGTCTCCAACGATCTAATTTACGTGTGCTATTGATTACAAACTAGTATTAGTTCTCGTGTTTTCAAGATACGATTTTGATTGAACTAAAAATTTACTTTAAATTTTATATAAAGTTATTCAAAAGAATACGTTTGATACAAAATCTTATATTATTTTATTTTATTTACTTTACTTCTTATAGAATTTATTTTAATGATACATTATTTCTGTTATAATACATTCTTTTGAATGAATGGTGGAGATTTTTAGGATTGTAATTTTTGTGTAAGGAATGAATACTTATTTTTATTAATAAGTTTCTTTATTTTATCATAATTTTTTTATATAATAATTTTTTTTTATAGTTATATTGGAAAAATTCAAATGTAAATTATATATATATAATTTTTATACATGTAGAATCTACAACAAAAACTTCAACCAATAAAAAACACGTCAATTAAATGTCAACCAATCAAATTGATTCAATAAAATGATTATGTGGTCTATTATATCTTTAAATACTACTATTAATTTAATTATATATTTATATGGAGTTGGCATACATATTGTTCTATGTTATTATTTTAGTCTCCAATTTAGTATATAGTAAGATTAATTAGTTATATATTTAAGGAAACTTTATAGATTTAATTTCAATGATATATATTCTTTTATATTTTACATACACATGGGGTCTATAATCAAAGTTCAACCAATTACATTGTTTTAATAAAGATAGGTGATGCGGTCCAATGTGGAGTTGACACGTGTCATGATAATAATTATTTTTAACCTCCGCTTTACTATATAAATTATGATTATGATAATAGAGAAATAAAATTACAAGTCGTGGTTGTTATAATCTTGTGTGTTCTCTTCCATTTCAATGGCTAGGGAGCTTATTGTATATAGTTATAAGATAGAGGGAGCGAAAACAAGTGCCCTAGAAAATAGGCATGATAATAGATCATTCTTTTCAACCGGGCTTTGACTTGTTCTTTCTGAAAATAGCTCTTGAAGGTTGAGAAAAACGTGGCCAAAGTTGACGAAGTGGGTTCCGGAGATGTTGGATCTCGTTTGAACTGCTGAAACGTCAATTGTCGCTTTCTATTGGAGCTATTTGCCAGAGCTTTCCGTGACTATAGTCTGCAGCGACAGCCTCATAAATGTTGATTTTGACTATGATTCTCATGACATAGGTTCGAATTAAGTGAAAATATAGTTAAATATTTAGGGTACAACGACATGTTCCGTAAATGATTAGACAACCTTATTCTCTCACCAACATATATTGGGTTATTATTACCCATCATATGAGCAGATTTGTTACCGTTTGTGATCGACCATACATAGGAGCACATGAAGCTTAATGCACAAACTCTATATAGTTCTATCCTAAATTTAGCATAGGAAGTGTACCCCACCAAACTTATACATTAAGTTTGTTTTTTTGGTGGAAATACATTAAGTTTGTTTATTCTCAACTTTCAATACCAAAAAGCATATTCCAAGTCAATGTTCTAAAAATTCGTTCTAGGTCCCGTGTCAAGCGGTCGTCGTCCGCCTAACCTTTTCACCCATCTAGACGGTGCGCCTAGGATGTTAGGCGGCCCCTCTCCGCCTAAAAGTAGCCTAGGGTTTTTAAAACATTATTCTCAATAACTAGCTTAGAGTATAGGTAGCGACTGATCAACTGTTTTGATCTTTTAATTAAAAATTGATATCACAGTTGCATTATATTAACTTTTTAATTCAACTTTTTCACTTATGGACACGTGTTGTAATATGGTTTTTCTATTGTGTGCCCTAAGGACACACTATAAGCATAGACGGACACAGGGGGGGTCACGCGTGGGCCTGTGCCCCCCTTCCGTCGGGTATTAGTAGTATATATGTATATGTAATTTTAGTTAAATATGAATATATTTATCATTAATTTGTATTAGTATGACATTAAGATCAACTAGTCTAGATGGTTTATTGTCCAATTTTGTTTTCCTCCCACCAAGGTTCAATTCTCCATACAATCATTTTAATTTTTTATCCACATTTAATGTACTTTTCTCCAATTTTTCCCTATAAAGTAGTCATTTTTTTTGCATAAATTAGATGTCATACATAATATAATTTTTTTTGATAAATAAGTGACTATTTTTTGCTATTTTTAAGGTATTGAATAACTAAATTTCTCGGTTATTCTTGATTCGATTGAATCTCCTAGACAAGTTGTGCCTCCCCTTTGAATTTGTTCTGCGTCCGTCACTGTATAAGGGGCTAATAATAGAAAGAATTTGTAAATTTAAAATTTTTGTTTTTTAATCTTTTTTGTGATGGGTTCGCTATTTTCATTTTAGAAAACCCAATGAAAGATCAGGTCCATAATTGCAAACCCAATGAAAGATCAGGTCCATAATTGCCCTTCCTGATGACCAAAATGCCATAATCATTACACTATCTCTCATCTTTTAATATTTTTTTATTACCTTTCTCAACTGATGGTCAAAATTTGATCTATCACTAAATATGCTCTTAGCAACAATGATGTTGATGGGTGGTAACAACAATGAGCATATAGTTTACACCTTCCCCAGTCTAAGCAACTAGGAAACAAACCCAAGATCAAACATAGTCTAGATCACATTAAAGGTGTCATGAGCCATAAACGGATAAGCGCGCACATAAAGTCTAATATACCAACTTTAGAAAGGTCTAATATATCTTAAAATCGTAAAGAATCTACACAAACATTCCTAAATGACACTTTTAACACCATGCATTGTATAAAACTAAAATGCATTGCAAAGTATCCAAAAATGCATTCCTAATTTGAATGCGCTTTAAATCCTTTACAATGGGCTTAAAACATATCTAGACATCTCAACTTGTCCATTTTAGTCAGTTAGACACCTCACCTTTAAAACGTAAGCATTGAACACCCGAACATTCTAAAAACTACCTATTGAACACTTGTTGGCTGACACTGTGATGTTGTGCACTACACGCGCGCCACGTCACTTGCACATGGCGCCACATCATTTACACATGGCGCCACGTCATATTATTAATAATAAAATAATATTTAACTAATAAATTTTATTTAAATAAATTTACAAAATAATATTTTATTTAAATAATAAATTTAAGAATAAAATTTTATTATTTTATTTATTATGTAATACAAAAATTCTATTATTTTATTTATTATATAATACAAAAGTTCTATTATTTTTTTATTTTATTTTATAATAAATACTATTATTTAATAACAAATATTATTATTTTATTACTAAGTCTATTATTTAATAATAAAATATTATTATTTTATTACTAAGTTTATTATTTAATAATAAAAAATTATTATTTTATTACTATGTTTATTATTTAATAATATAATTTTATTATTTTATTACTAAATTTATTAGTTAATAATAAAATATATTATAATTTCTAACAGATCAGGTGAAACCACTAGGTTTCGGGTTTCAACCTGTTCAGACTCGGGTCAACGGGGGCGTTGTCGGGTCGTGGTTTGCTTAAGAAAAAAATAAAATATAAAAAGAAATAAAAATATCAAGGTACACATACATATTGCAGACAGAGTTATTTCGGGTTCGAGTTGACAAATTGCAGACAAAGAAATAAAAATCTCCGGACGAGGGCGTTGTTGGGTCGGGTTATTTCGGGTTCGAGTTGAGTCGGGTTCGGGTCGTAATGGCTCACAGGTCAAGAGTATCGAATTTTATACAATTATTAAAATAATATTTTATTATAATAATAATAATAAAATTCAACCCGTTCAGATTCGGGTCAACCGGTCGGGTTTGAATTTTCGGGTTGAAACCCAGATATTTTCGTGTTGGGTCGGGTGGGGCTTGCTTAAGAAAAAATAAAATAAAATCAAAATAGAAAAATAGAAAAAAGAATTTTATTATTAAAAATATTTTTTTTTATTTTCAACGTTAATGCCATGTCAACTTCATCACTCGCCCTCTGGTACGTCTATTACACTCACAGTGTCATGTCAGCCAACAGGTGTTCAATAGGTAGCTTTTAGAAAGTTCGAGTGTTCAATGTTTACGTTTTAAAGGTGAGGTGTCTAACTGACTAAAAGGGACAAGTTGAGGTGTCTACATATGTTTTAAGCCCTTTACAATGTATATATAACATAAAATCATAAATATATGATCGACAATAAATATTACTATATTTACCTTATATGATGCACCTGATTCATGCTCGTAAAAAGAATAAAAACAAAATAAGACACCAAACTTCTATACTAAACTCTTTTATTCTTTTTTCAACCAAAAAAAAAAAAAACTCTTTTATTCTTTTTTTTTTTTTCGTCATTACTAAACTCTTTTATTCTGAACTTTCAACAAGGAAAGAGTCTAATACACAAGCCCTTTCGTTCCCTTTTCAGAAGATCTTGCTTTGGTCACTTAATTACTCAATAGATAGCTTGATCAGAGGAAAGAAAACAATCTCTTTACCAGTCTTACGTACCATATTTAGGGTCAATGAGTAACAACTTTACCAGTCTATTAAATCAAGAATCTGCATCGACCTCAAACTTTATAATATAATATGCTAACGTTCAGTGCATGTCCATATGATATAGCTTTGGAGTTTCCATAAAATATAAAATGGTGTTCCATTGCTTGATAACCCACTAATTAATGCTTTAATTAAATAAAATAAAGACGTACGATCCAAACTTCCCGTTGCATCTTTAAGCCGAGCATCTTCAACGTTTAGATCTCTAGATATGTACCAAAAAAAAGTTGTAGATCTAAGATATAAAATTGGAAATACGTATTTTCTTTTACCTTTTTGGATACATGATGTGATTCCTTTTATTGAGAGGTTTGAATTTAGAAATTAAATGAGTAAGAAAAGGTTTTACCAAAAACTAACTAAATTAATCCTTATGCATGTATTGTTCAAATATTAGCTACCAAAGGACATTTTGGCTACCTTATAAGCACGTTTTTGCATTAACACTTTACAAGTAACCTTATATGTGACTTTATAAGATATTTTTGAGGTATTCTAATAAATACAATATCAACATGTCATTGATATTTGAGTAAAGGATTGTGAATTCCATTTCATTTGGTTATTTATTGGCAATATGTTTGTTAAGTTTTGGTCTCACGGTTCCTGTTTTGGCATATTTCGTCATTAGTTTTAATTCTAGGATTTTTTTAAAGAAAAAATCCGATTTTTAACAAATCCCATAAAATATTATTTACAAGATTAAAGTAAAACTAATATAACTAAATTCAATATCATAACTAAATTATACGTTGAAACTATATCCAAAATCATAAGATTAAAAAATAAAATGAAATCCTAAAATAACTAATCTATACTATATATTAAAGCCGGAGAATTTCGAGCCTCCACGTTAATTCTGATCCCACTTGATTAACAATTTTATATGTTTTATTTTTCCTAATTATTTAATCTTTAACTTTATCTTTTTTCTTACCCATCAAATATCTATCTTTAAAGGCATATTATTTATCTTTAAAATTTCTTTAATTATCTAACCTTTAATTTTATCCTTTTTCTTACTCATCTAATATCTATCTTTGAAACAATAATATCTATCTTTAAAATTTCCTTCTATGAAAGATACATATTAATTAACTTAACTTTTCAATTTCCATTTTAATCTATTATATATAAGAATTAATATATAGTATAGATTATAGTAGATACATAAATTAACGATAAAAATGATCATTACCCGTACATGGTACGGGTCTTCAACTAGTTTTATTAAAAATAAATAAATATTATGTAAAATTGTCACCAAAACCCCGTTATCAAAATCAAAAAATATAGTTTTAATTCAATTTCACAACTAAAATGGAGCCGAAACCAAACCGAACTAATGCCTAACGAACGTTACTCGTTTTGAAAGAGAAACAAAGTCAATTGACTCCATTGGGTGGGATGGTGGAATCCCACTCCCCGTTCAATTTCTCAAGTGGAGGGAATTTGGGTCGACGTTAAAACTGAAAACGACATCGTGTCAGTGAATTCCCCCCAAACAACCAATATTTAGAAAAAAACCAAAATTCGGAAAATAAAATTTCTAAAAAAGATAAATAAATAAATAAAAAAACACAAAACTTGTGTGCCCTCTTCCAGTTGACGTCTCCCTCTCTCTCGCACACTTTAATGGTGATTACGAAACCCTCGATTTCATAAATCCCTCCTTCCCCGTAGCCCCTTCCTTGCGAACCTGCAAGGTACTTTCTCTCCCCCCCGCCTCCCTCTTGCACTCATTGGAGGAACTCGTTGCTCGTGCTCCTCCGTCTCCATTCTCAAGGTGAACCGAGCAACCTTCACTTTTTTCTGTTTCCCCTCCCTTCCTTCAACAGATTTTGCTTTCATTCTTGCGATTTGTAGTCGTTATGTGTCGATTGAGCTTTCGGATTCGTTGTTTCGGTTGTTGCTCTTGCTCTGCTGGAACCGATTCGATTTGACTAGACTAGATTTATGCCTTTTTGTGCTATGATTGTATCATGATTAACAATCGGAATGTTGTTTGGCGTGATAAGAAATTGAATATGTTTGTGCTTGGAGGATGCAAGATCAGATGGCTGCTGAGCTTTTTAACTTGTTCATGTCCTTGTGAGATTCAATTGTTAGATGCATCATGTTGTGTAATCGTGAGTTTGGATCTGTGGTGCCAGGTCATCTTAGTGAAATTGTGTGCGTCTCATTTTGGTTTTATTTTGCTTGTCGTGCTCAATTTATGGAGCACATGTGTGCTTGGTGTAATCATGAGATGCGATCTAATAGAGGAGGGGTTCATGTTGCAGGAAGGGGGGGTTTAGCAATAAATTCACCTTGTGTGGTTGAAAGTAACAGAGCAGATCCAGTTTTTCGGTTTCCGGTGGCAGATTGGTTATTGATTTGAAGGCGTTGCGGATTGGAATAAATTACCGAAAATGTATTCCGAAGGGAAGGCTCAAAAGAAAGCAACTATGGATGTTGCAGCTTGGGCGTTTAATATCGTCACCTCTGTGGGGATCATCATGGTCAACAAAGCCCTGATGACAAGATATGGCTTTACATTTGGTGAGTTATAATTATATTATTATTGTGGACTTGCATCTGGCTGCTTTTAAATACTAAACTGTCTTGTTCTGTACTTTAAAAGCATGATCCGAGAAAGCAATAAGAAATTTTGTCTTTCCTCTCCACAATGAGAAAGCTTGCTCCCAGTTTGTTTCATCTTTACCAGATCTCTAAACTGAATAGAACAAAGCTTGGAATCTTCAATAATTTCGGTTTGTCTCACATGCTGTACTGATTTACCATGACATCCTCACCTGAGTTCAGTGAATCTTGTAACTTCAGAACCATATCATGTCTGCTTGTTAATTTGGAACGCTGATCCATCCCACCTACCTCATTATATAACTGATTTGCTCACCTATAAGCCTTTATGTATTGCGGTTATTGTCTTATTGATGAAAAGCTTTATCATAGACCATAGTATGTGACTCATATGCAGTAGCTTCCTGTAATTGAAGATAAAAAGTTGTACAATAGGATCAGGCTCACTAGACCCACACTGGACCTATCATCTCATTCTGATGTGTAAATGACTCTTCTTTACCCCTACAGATCCATGCCCATCTTTGTGGGCTAGGCCAAAAACTTGGTACCTTACAGTAATGATCCCTTCTGAATTGTTTTTCTTTCCCCTCTTATTTAACTGACTCAACCACTCTTTAGGTTGTTCTGGCCGAGCCTGATTTAAGACTAATATTAACACTTGAGGCTTCCTTTAACAGATCATGTGTGTCCTGACTCCTGAATTAACTGCAGTTGAGGTGTGAATTGTGAAGGAGTATAGAGAAACCTTCACACCAAAAAAAACACAACTTTATGGGTCCTAAAGAATGCTAGGGCATATTTCCTTGCAGCATACATGATTATATCTACTTACTTACAATCCTACATTATTTTAATCCCCATATCATCTCACCTCAGACACTCAACCTAGTTACACATGTTTTAATGAGCTTTTAGCCTATCAAGTTGCCTCTCTTCTGTGTTGGAGAATAAGCCTTACAAAAGTACTACTTTTAACCGACTGAAATTTGATTTTGGTGTTACCTTGTGAGATTCTAAAACCTTTATTTCACCATCTATTTTGTTTCTCGTGAATTTTTCAGTATGCACATTTTGCGTCTGATTTCTTGCCCTGACATCAATGTCCTGCCTTATTTTGCGTGCTTTGCAGCTACAACATTAACTGGTCTTCACTTTTTGGCTACCACTTCAATGACATTAGTTTTGAAGTGGCTGGGGTACATCCAGGCTACCCATCTGCCAGCAGTCGAAGTTCTGAAATTTGTTCTGTTTGCTAACTTTTCTATTGTTGGGATGAATGTGAGTTTGATGTGGAACTCTGTGGGATTTTATCAGGTCAGTTGCAAAAGTACATCTTGATGAAGAGATATATGTATAGTAATAAAATCCTATGTTACGTATAATATCTTTTGATTTCAAATTTCAGATTGCAAAGCTGAGTATGATTCCAGTGTCTTGCTTTTTGGAAATTGTCCTGGACAGAATGCGATACTCAAGAGACATAAAACTTAGCATATTGTTAGTCCTCTTGGGTGTTGGAGTTTGTACTGTGACTGATGTCAGTGTCAATGCCAAGGGTTTCATTGCTGCCCTTATTGCTGTTTGGAGCACTGCACTACAACAGTATGTAAGTCATTCTTCATCAGACTATTCTTTATGTTTCCGAGGCAGAGATTTGGTCAGGAGTTCCTTTCTCAAATTGCGTAGGAGGTTAGCTTTCCTTTAGGGTCAAGAAGGGCGTGGGAGGTTGGAACTTGCTGCAAAAGTCTCCTCCTCCATTAATGTTCTTAGTTTGTTTTGTTACTCAAGTTGATGTTCCCTTGGATCCATCCTCATGCGTTACCTCTTGAGCTTCTTCATCCCCCTCTACTGCATATTTTCCTGAAGTAGATGTCTTATTTTAAAGGGTTTGGATAGCCTTTTATATTGTCTAATGAATCCCCTAAGGCTATATTAATCTGTGATTATACTTCTGAGGAAAAAGTGACTTTTGTCTTTTAGCTTCATCATCGATTTTTAGCGTTCACCCTCTCAAGTAACCATCATATAACCTTTTTTTTCTGCACTCTGAATGATTATTGCAGTACGTACATCATCTTCAAAGAAAGTATTCTCTTGGATCTTTCAACCTTTTGGGGCATACTGCTCCAATCCAGGCTGCTTCCCTGCTGCTGTTAGGACCATTTGTAGACCAGTGGCTGACAGATAAAAGAGTCTTTGCTTACAACTACACTTCTGTCTCAGTGGTGAGTAAACCATCTTTGATTCCCATGTTTTGTTCACATCTTTTTGTTGGATTTGTTATAATTTCCTCTCAACTGCTGTCCTGTGATCATCAATATACAAGTCATAAATATGTTCAAGCTAAGAGCCTTTGTCATTTAAAAAAGAAGTTAATATCATATGCTTTGGATCTTGCTGTGTCTTAGCTGGGTCCATTTCAGCTCAGTTTTGGTGCTCGTTTGTTTTCATGAATAAAATACATGGAAAGTTTGAACGCCGTAACATGAGGAATTACATACATTAATGAGACTGAACTCATTGTTGACGACCTATCTATGTTATTAATCCATTTATGTTCCGCATTATTACTTGATCACTATTGCTCAGTGCTACTAGTGCACAAGATCAAGTGCAAATTGGGATGATTTCTTAACCATCTGTCTAACTAAAAAGGAGGGCATGCATCTTTTTGTGGTGAAAGAAAAAACTAATCACAAGTTCTTGATCAGTAGATTAGATATGTCTAAACCTTGTCTATGTACTGGATGAAGTGGGCTATAATTTTAAAACCCACTATTCATTTGCAATTTCTTTCTCCAGAGTGCCATCATTAGGTTTAGTTTTCACATTTGCTAAAAGAGAAGTTTGATTTTGGATGAATCTAAATGACCAATATTTTCTGGGCAGCCTATCCTATCCATGATTTCGTAAAATACATTATTACATCATTTGTCCTGCAAACTGATCTACATTAACATGTAGAAACATTTATTGTCACAGAGGTGATCTGAACAGTAAATTACTATTAATTTACCTATCAAATTTCTGATTGTATCCTGATTTCATCTCATTACTGTTTGCTGCAGTTCTTCATATTCCTGTCCTGCATGATTGCAATAGGAACCAATCTCAGCCAGTTCATCTGCATAGGCCGATTTTCTGCTGTGACCTTCCAGGTGCTTGGCCACATGAAAACTATTCTAGTTTTAACCATGGGATTCCTCTTCTTTGGTAAGGAGGGTCTTAACTTCCATGTTGTCTTGGGTATGGCCATTGCCATCATGGGCATGGTCTGGTACGGAAACGCATCCTCTAAGCCAGGAGGAAAAGAGCCCTGGAGCGCACCAGTCTCCAGTGCAAAATCTCAATTGCATGAGCAAGAAAAATTGCTCAATATGGATGAGGCTGATGCAAAGGTTTAGAGCAACTTTTGGTAGATAAGGATGGAAGCCGCTATATATTCATTATACCAGAGAAATACGCGGGATATACATGAAAAAATTCCCCTTTTTTTACGGCTTTTCCCCTTGTTATGGTTTACTAGCTTGTTATATTTGCGAACTGTAACAAATTATATTCTCATGTTACAATGATATTCTTTGCTAGTAATTTAATTCTCCTCCAACTTCTTGTACCATTTGCTTATAGTACACAGGCTTGCTTGCTTGCTTGCAAACAAAAAACTTTTGGTCATTCATTCAGTTCAGCCTTGTTTGTAAGCTCTTTCATGAACAGGTTTCAGGAGCAGCAGAAAAGGCTGTCAAAGAAAACTCACTGAGAAGCTGTTACATCAGATGATGAAACTGTGAGTTTTATTGGTTTGATTGAAACAGAATTACTTTTCACTGCTTACCCATATGCAGGAATTACAGTCATCATGCCAGACAAGTATTGGCCATGGATTTTTACTGCTGTTAGTACCAGGTGGGGTTCACACATTAACGTGCTACTGTAGTACTTTCTCTTACTGACTTGAAACTAAATTCATCTGTTATGACTTATGAGGGGTGGAAAACATTCAATGTGTATTTCTCTTATAGATATATCCTACCCCCACACAAGCTGAAACAGATTTTCATAGTTTGGGAAATTAATTGGGGTCCAGATGCTTTGCACATGAAAATATTAAAGGCACTGACAATTTGATGATACCCTCTATTGATGTATTGATGTATAGCCATTTGCCAATGGAAAGGTTTCCTTGAGTCTCTAACCTTTTAGGGGCGTTTGGTATAAAATATGGTATGGGAATGAGAGCAGGTATCGGTTTGAATGAGTATAGGGTTACAAACCCATACCTCATATCAGGCATTTGGTTTATTTGTAGGGATAAAATTTGGGTTTTTATATAGCAAATTTTTTTGGGTGTTTGAACACTATTTTTCTTCTCAAAATCTTCCCGGCATAAGGCTAGCTCTATCGGGAATTAATTCTCACTTCCTTCATCAAATTGAGCCTTCAATTTCAACTTTACAATTTCAGATCTACACCAGATCTGCTTTTTTGCTCCGTTACTACAAAATTCTCACGTTTCCTGTTTATTAAACTCAAACTCTGAAAAAACTTTGCCTTCGTTCGGTAAACTGAGGCAATATTGTAGAGTTAAATATTGTCTCTATCAATACCAGATCGCAAAATTGAGGCAAAGTAAGAAATCAAAAAAGGAAGGAAAAGGGAGGCCAAGTGATTAGAGCTGTATAGGTACGAAGTTGAAGACGAAAGGGAGGTCCAGATTGAGTACAAGACTAGACAAAAAGAATTGAAGGTTGAAGACAGTGTACAAGCGGGAATGAAAATGAAACCCTGGCCTCACGAGAGGTATGAGAAACCCATACCTAGAGGGTATGAGGTATCGGTTTGGATTTTAAAAACCTGTAAACCAAACACTAGGTATCGGATTTTCATTCCCCGTACCCATATCTCATTCCTAATACCCACATAACGAACGGCCCCTTAGTGAGAAAAATACGCCCTTGAATGAAATGGCTTTTATCTCTGGGGACTGGGGGTAGTGACACCTAATAACGACATTTAGGACATCTCCATCGGTAGAGACCGAGTTGAAGTTTTCACTAATTAAATATTGATGTTTAAGTCTCAAGAGCCTCCCAAGGCTCCATAATTACAACTACCAATAATGGCTTTGATCAGATATGGTTATGCACATGACTCATCCATTCCCATCGTTGTCGATGGGTATTGTATGATATCTATATCGACGATGGGTATATTATGATATCTTTATCGAACTTATAACTGTTATATCTGCCCTAAAAGATAAGTATGGTCTTTCTAACCTGTAAAATGAAATGTATAAACCCATCAACTTTCTAAAATAGAATATGATAACTAAAATATAATGATAAAATATGATAACTAAAATAGAATGCTTATCATATGCCTTAACGACATAGGTTAGAAAATCAGCGAAAATATAACTCACATTCATATCCATACCAAATATCTTGATATCTCTACTACCCATATGATCATATACCTTAATACTATGTTGCTATAGGTGATATTTCTAATACGCATATGAATCATACCTTAATATTGGTATAGGTTCGGTATAAATACCAAATGAGCTCTTAATACGAGCTCTTAATAATAGGAGTTCCATGTTGGTGCCAAACCCACTTTCTCGTTTGCATAATTGTACGTCTCTCGTTTGCATTGCAAAAATTGATTTCCTATAGCAGTCGAAATTTCACGAGACTCATAAATCAAGTTGTAACAAATCATAAAGTGGTAATGATAAGGTAAAATTGCCTTGAATACTAGTATGATACTAAAACTTGGAAGTAAGACATTTGGATAACAATTCTAAGTCAAGTTACATAGTGTCACCGTAAAAAAGAGGCCCAAATTAACATCACAAAGAAAAACTACAGTCAACTATGAGATAAAAACAACAAAAGTATCAAGGGAAAAACAAACCACCCTTTGCACAAATTTTGAGTGTTTTTCAAAGAGTGACATTGCTAGCATATGAATAAGATTGATGATAGCTAATTCCTCAACCAGGGATCGACGAAATTAGCGATTCTCTTCGGATTTGCGAATGCGATTCTTGGCGTCTTCAGCAGCATTAGCGGCGTCCACTTGCATCTTGGACTCCTCGAGATCGGCCGCCGCGGCTTCCTCCTCATTCTTTGCCATCAACTTCTTCCCCTACTTGTCATAATTTGTTTCCATTAAATAAACTATTTGCCTCAACTACAAAAAATACACATACATACACTTCTAGGCCACTAAACAGAAACAAATCCAAGTAGGAATTGAGTTTCTTTCATCCAAAACAAAATCAGAATAAGCAATCAAGAAATGGTTTAAGTTTGAGATGAAAGGTGTACCTGACCAACAAAGAAGGCTTTGACATAGACAAAGCCTTCTTGGAGAGAAACAATGGTTGAAAGGCATCCATTTTTCACCCTAGTGAAAATGCTCTCATCTTCTTGGCTGTTCCTTCTTTCACCTTCCATTTTCAAATCAACAACAAAGCTTTGTTTGAGATTTTGACACCCAAATAAATAAGAGTCGGTGTTGCTTCAAGACTTTGCCACGTGTTGATAGGCAGTGTAACGTGGCAAACTAGCTCATGACGGAACGAACTCTTGTTTGAAAGAATTGGGCTTTTTAGGCTCATCAAATATGTGATTTGGGCTAATGATCAGTTAACTTTGTTTGCATAATTACCCACTTTACACTTTATCATTACTGCAGTTAATAGGGCTGAGCATGGTTCGGTCTTAACCAAAAAAATAGACCGAACCGAAACCGATACCGACATAGTTCGGTTTTCGGCTCACCAAATTCGTGAATTTCGGTTCGGTTCGGTTCACCAAATTCGTGAATTTCGGTTCGGTTCGGAACCGAAAGCCCTAAGTTAAACCGGGAATTTCGGGACTTTTTTGAGGAAAACTGGGTTTAATTAAACATTTAAACCTTCTTAATTGTGATAAATGAGCTGCTCATGAATCTTCCTATGGCATATTAGTCAAATCCTGTTTATAGGATCTGTGTTCCATGTTTGAAGTGAATTAGGTAGTTTTTTTCGATGTTTTAATGCACTTGAAACAAGGGGCTTAGCTATGGTCTTGAATGAGCTCATGGGACAAAGATACGTTCACAATTGATCTCAAGTGCATATAGACGTACGTTTAGCTGTTATAAATTTCGTTAAAAGAACACATACAAAACGTACTTATGTAAGAAAATTAACCAACAGATGAAGCAGAAATTCACTAGAGCTGGCCAAATGGTGGTCTATGGTTTCACATTTTGTCCACATAAACTGCAAAGACAAGAAAGATAATGCTGGAGTTGCAACAAGATTCAACTAACTGTTCAACTCCCCCTATAAACATTCATCATAGCAGCAAATAACATCCAGACTACCGGTAAACGAAAACGACCATAAAAGACCTTCCATTTTCTCGGCGTCTTTGATTGTTTCAGCCAACAACAAGGAAGAAGTAGGCGCTCCTTACCCGCTGAACAACTTCATGTCACGAGAGCCACTATCTTTACTCGGCCAGAGAAGTAGATTCCTTATTGGCTGAGCAACTTCGAGTCACAAGCCACTATCTTTACTCGGCCAACATTGTCGCTGGCCTCATCGTGTTTGAGCAGGGCGTCTTGTAAGATGAAGGTCCACACATTGTCACAGAACCTGTAGGTGTGGAGATGCCCCTGCACAACAACATGACACCCGAACACGAAACAATACACAGACGATTACGACTCAGCGCAGATGAAGTGATAGCTCACAGAAACACACAATAAGCACACAAAATCTTTACCTTGATGGTGACTTTGCTCTTGACTTGACTTTCAAGGGCTTCAGTCATAGACTGTAAAGAACACAAGAACCACAAAATCTCAATACACAAATGGATGATATATAGATTACCAAGGGTACCGATAGAGGCATTCGGAAATTAGACGCAACGATTGTTCACCTTATCGAATTGAACAAGGACTTGAATGGCGACTTCTGGACTGAGCGTACCGTTCTGAACCATCTCGTCCAACGTCTCCGTCAAACACATTCCAATTGTGGATCTACGGTAGAGCTCGAACGTCGCCATTGCAAGTCCTACCACAAAAAGGATCTAAATTTCAATATCTACACCAAAATCAATACTCACACTGAAACAAATCACATGGGCAGAAACCCAGATTCCATTCTAAGTCAAACTGATCAGCTGTTTAAGCCCCAACAACAATAAAAGATGGAACTTTAGAATAGATTGAAATGTTAGACAGCAACAGACGGCAAGAACCCATGGAAACTAAACTTGAATCGTAACCATTGAAGAAGTTGTGCACAGATGAGCCAAGTCACAAGCCAAATGACAATGCAAAGCCCTAGGTTAGGTTTCCGGTGGAAATTGCGCATGGAATTCAATTTATTTTACAGTGAAGCTATGAATGGGAGAAAACAGCCGAAGTAACAAAATGGGAATTGATAGTTCAAACAAAGCTATTCAATGAAAATAAAAACGAAATTGGAAACCCTAAATATATGCCCAATTCAGATCTGAAATTGGGAAACCCTAATTCAGGTCGTTGTGTTGTAGGATTCGAATTGGGAAGTAGCGTATAGACGAAAGTACCGACTTACCGTTGAAAGAGACGAAGTGGAGGTGTGATTTTCCGGTGGTAGAGCTGCAAATCCGGCGAGGGATGGGTTGCCGGAGAAGAAGACGAACGAGAAGTGGAGGAAGGATGTGTTGTGACTATTGTCCACAGAGATGGCACGAGCAATTCAGGTAAAGAGGCGTTTAGGACTTTAGGGTAACTTTGTGGATATTGCATTTAAGTACCACTTATTTTAAGTTATTTGTATTTAATCATCTGTTTGTTTTTTTTATCGGGAAAGAGATTAGGCTAGATCCGTTTGGACGTGACACTATCCTAGAGCATTTTTGCGGCGGATGCTATTCAATCATCCCTTGAATTAAAACACTTCTTTATATGCCCACTATATATCGAAAAAAAAGGAAATAGTGGGCCGAAAGTTGGTTCGACTTGTGGAGTTGTATCTACAAAACATCTTAGAGTGTGATCAAATAGGAAATCTTGATCAAAAGTTGGATTTTTGAAATGAGAAGAAATGAAAAAGATTTGAAGTTGGAAAATACAAGAACTCTTGATAAGAAGTTGATTGAAGTAAGAATTCCAACACTTCTCATTTTGGTATATTGTTTTGTCGAGTTGGTTTTAGTGTTACCCATTGTGGTTGTTACTGTAAAAATAATTTTCTTTACGGAGAATGCTATCAAGACTGGTTTGCGTAATACAATAAGATGGATGATGGTTTTTTTAAAATGATTGTCTAGTATGTCATGAGAAGAAAGAGGTTTTTAGAAGCATTGATAATGAAGTTATCTACAAAATTGTCCAACTATAGAAACTCGTAAGATAGATTTACCTAGTTTAAGAGTTGTAACTAGTGTGATGAATTCATAGAACTAATTTTTTGAAGGAAATTTTTGTTGATTATTAGTGTAATGATTATGCATACTGAACGACTAGGACTAGGTCCACCACTTCTCTTATTTATTAAGACACGGGGTAAAAATGCGGAGCAAGTTCTGAAAGGCATGCCACGAGCTGGAGGTTATGAGGGTTTAACATGCCGAACCCCGATCATGGGTCTGGTCTTTCACGGCAAGGATCTCGCCATTATCCTAGTCTCCCACAATGGTCGTTTAATCTCGATGATAGAGCTTAGAGACATCAAGCTACATCGAGCCTTAGTGAACCAGCCAGTTCGGTCAACGTCTTGTACTATGACGCCCTAAAGACCCTCGGCAAGTCATAGACTAGTATCTATTATAAGTGATCTAAGATAACAATTGACATGACTACCAACCATTTGAAGCATGCACAAGAACACGAGAAACAAAGAAAGACAAATTCTATGCCCACGTTCGTTTCTCCCCTCTGCTCTCGGGTACGTTTCAAAGTTGTTTTAATTTACTTTAGTTAACATTAAATTATGTATGGATGTAGCATCAAATAAGTACATATTTATATATATATAGTTGCTTCATTGCTTGGGGCGGAAGTATTTTTTGATGGTCTATTAGGTTAAGTAGGCATTAAGCATCCCATAATTTTTTTTCATAATTGCTAAACATCACCAGATTTTAAGTACTTCATCACCAATTTACATACTTTGACTTGAATACCCCTTAATAAATTAAAACCCATAAAAAAAAAACCCCTTCATTTAACATTGAACTTGCCTTTACTCCCCCAGCCCCCCTTATTTGCAAGCAATTTCATCGAACTTGCCTTTACTCCTCCAGCCCACCAATTCAAAATTCCAGCTTCAAAGTTTTTTTATTGCTCAAATTCCACCTTCGAAGTTAAACCCTCAAAAAGTGTAGTAGGAAAAATATACATGGACATGATATTGCAAATTCCCATAAATTAGTGTTCAATTACAGCAATACCTAGGAAGTAATTACACCAAACAGATTGTACTTGAGCATGGTGACTTTGAAATGAGAGCAGAGGGGAATATTGGCAGTGAACGAATAGGTTGGAGGACGAAAACATCCGGGAGCAAGGTTGCGTTGGAGGGAGGATTCGGGATTTGGAAAATGGAAGCCTGGAGTCGTCGAATAAGATGGCGACCAACAGAGATCATAGTGGAGGCCGGTGGCAACGGAGGTCGGCATCAGGAAGACCGGAGGAGAAGATCGCTGTTGTTCGGTGCACTCAACAGGGAGAAAAAGATTTTCATCAAAAAAAAACAGGGAGAAAAAGATGGGATTTTGGGTTTTTAGAAAATATGGATTTGTTTGTAAATGTTGTATGCTATTAGGGGTAAAAAGGGAAAATGAAAATGGTGATAATTTATTTTTGGTGATGTTTAGCATCCCTTTTTTTTTTTTGGTAATAGCTTAAGCCATAAGTTAAGGCTTCCCGTAAATAGAGTCTAACAAAAAATATATAAACTTTGTAAAACTCATACTAGATATTAAAGTTGTGTCATTTCGATCCTTCACATTAATTCTGACCCCATTTTATTTTGAATTAATTTATATTTTAAACAAGTCTATATCCTTTCTAATTTTACAATTAAAAAAATTCATTGATTTTTATCTAGTTCCTATATATTAATACATCAAATAATGTGTATATGTATATATATCCATAATCTATATAAATAGTATCTATATTTATAATCTATCCAGATAATATTTATCTATGTATCATATAACATCAAATCAAATTTTATTTATCTGAATTTTATCTGTAGAATAATTATTAAATATTATTATATCTATGATCCTTATTTAATTCATATGATGTATAATATTAACTTTTTTCTTAAGATCAAATCAATTTGTATTTATTACATTTTTATTGTTTAAATTTATACCTTCGAATATATAAAACATATCAAAAAAAATATTTTTATAACATATAAAAAATAAAAAGAATTAACTAACTATGTTTGGTTTCAAAAACATAATCAACGTGAAAGAAATAATAATATGTATCAATCAAATTTAACGTAAAAATATATGTTGTCAATTATGTCTCTTTTGATTTTGATGGAAAGTCATCTCATTTCATTTCATTACCTTAAATCAACTGACAGTACATCATAAAGTTCTACCGGAAAATAACAATTACTAGTAACAACTAACAAGAAAAGGGGAAGACGGTATGGGAAATTAACTTATTTCATGCTAAAATGCGCAAAATCAACCAGTAATAAATCAATGTTTTTTAAAAAAAAAAGGTAATTTTATTCACAAGAACTCGAGGAGTCAGTATAAAATTGTGCTAAAAAGACTAGCAATTTACAAATTCTCGATCCCCAGCCTTTCTAAAAGACTTTTGTCTTTTCTATTTTTAACCTACCCTTTAGCAATCAAACAATTCTTAACAAGACTAATGCTGATGCTAGTACAAGTGTCACTCTCCATACTTTCATCCTTAAAAATTCTCTTGTTTCTAGCAAACTAAGTGTAGTACATGACCATGTAGTGCCCCAAGTTCCACAAATTAAATCTGAGCGTCTTCCGCCCTTTCATTCTAGCAGCCTGTTGCTTCCAATCCTCTATGTTCTTCACTTTCCTACCGATCTTAGCCTACTTCATGACACCATCCAAAACTTTCCTGGTGTACTTGCACTCGAACCACAAGTGATCAATTGTTTCCTGTTTCCTGTCATCACAAAGCACACACCTATCATCATGCACCAACCCAAACTGTTGCAGCTTGTCCATGGTCTTAACAGTACCAGCAAAAATTTTCCAAGCATTAAACGATATTCTAGGCATGCACATCTTATTCCACACTTGATCCTTCCAACTGACCTTGTCGCGTTTTTCTCTTAAGCTGTCATACAACGTATTAACATCGAGTTTTCCAAATCTGGAAATCAACACAACTCCATTCTCATTCGAATTTTGCCTTTCAATGCACTCATCTCTTATCATAAGCACTGCTTTCCAGGTGGAGCTGGCAGAATTCTTACACCTAAGGCTCCTAAAATCCCCTCCCTTGATGTAATTCTTTTCTGCCCACAGATGCCAAACTGAATCAGGCGCAATGTCATTTAAAACGTCGTACATCAGCTCCGCAAACACAGATTTATTCCAAGTCATAACATCCTTCAATCCGAGACCACCTTCCTCCTTCGGCTTGCATAATTTCTTCCAAGCAATGGGCGCCTTATGCCATCACATTTACCGCTCCAAAGAAAGCTCCTCAACAATCTCGCAATTTCATTGATCACATTCTTAGGAAGAAGGAAGAGTTTGCACCAATAATTAAGGATCACAAAGAGGACAGCTTTCATAACCTCTAATCTCCCAGCATAAGACATGTTTCTGCAGGCCCAAGTATTGATCTTCGCACGCAGCTTCTTAAGAAGACCATCATAGTCTTTTTTCTGCATGCGGCTACTACACAACGACACTCCCAAGTATTTCACTGGTAGCTGGCCTCTCACCATGCCCAAACTACTAGCCAAGCTGTCGGCAAGCAACTCCTCAACACCAACAAAAAAGACTTTAGACTTATATTGATTGATTTCAAGGCCAGAGACTGAACAAAACTGCTCAAGCACCCTCTTAATAGCACTGATAGATTTTTCACTTCCATGGGAAAAGATGAAAAGATCATCTGCAAAACACATATTAATGATTTTTGCACGAGCACATCCTAGAAGGAACTTGAAATCTCCCTGCCTTGCCATTCTCCTGAAAGCTTTGCTTAAGAATTCCATAACAAGCACAAAAATGTAAGGAGAAAGGGGATCTCCTTGCCTCAAACCTCTTGCGCCCTTAAAATGGCCAAATAATCTTTTCCCAATCTTGTTAGTATATTGGCTGCTAGTAATGCTCTCCTTAATCCAGAGAATCAACTTAGAGTGGAAGCCGAGGCCTTGCAGCATTTGAAACAAAAAATCACAGTCCACAAGATCATAAGCTTTTCTGAGATCGATCTTCATAGCACAACGCGGACTAATAAACTTTCTGCCATAGCTTTTCACCACATCTTGGCACACAACGATATTGTATTTATTGCTTCTACCTTTAATAAACGCCCATTGAGAACTATCAACCACTTTAGGCAAAACATGCTGGAAACAATCATCTTTGAAATAACTTTGTTGATCACGCTACAACACGAAATTGGCCTGAAATCTCCTAAAACAGTAAGATTGTCAACCTAAGGAATGAGCGCAATAAGAGTGTTTCCAACTTCCCTAAGCATCCTACCGTTTTCAAAGAAATCAAGGATAGCATCAGAGAATTCATCACCCACAATGTTCCAGCCCTTCCGGAAAAAATGGGCATTGAAACCATCTGGCTCCGGGACTTTGTTTTTGCTAATGCTCCAGAGGGCTCTTTTCACATTTTCTTTAGAAAAGCTTCTGACCATCTCAATACTATCCGCAACATCAACAAACTTTCCTTCTTAAATACAGAAAAATCAGCCTGTATGTAGCTCTTCTTTTTCCCCAGAGTGTTCTCAAAGTACTAGAGGAACAACTTTTTAATTTCAAAATCATTTGAAATCAAATCCCCGTCATCGTTCATTATGGAATTGATTGAGCTCCTAGCAGCCCTCTGCTCAATGCTACTATAAAAATAGATATTGCAGCTGTCCTGATATTTGAGCTAGTGAATCTCAGCTCTTTGTTGCAACATGATTCTCCTGCTTCTCAGATCACCCTTAAGCTTTTCAAGCAAATCTTTCTCCAAGACCATCAACCCTCTATCCAAAGGTTTGTTCTGAATCTCGGACTGAATCAACCTCAGCTTATTCTGCCCTTCTTTGACATCTTCTTCATACTTATCTAGAGTACCACTTTGCAGCTTCTTGAGAGGTTTCTTTATTCTTTTCAACTTACTCACTAGTCTATACATTTTCACCCCTCTCGGTTTGGAGCCACACCACCCTAATTGAACCAATAAACCAATGTTGTTTGAGCACGTCGTTTAAATTTTCGTTACCTAATCAACGTTAAATAAAAAAATATTATTTACACCTAATAATCAATGTTGAATAAAATAATGATTTTATTTTAACAATGATAACTAACATATATATCTACTATAATATCTAATACAGTTTTTGATAGGATAATTTATTTTTCTAATATAAATCAATAGTAAATCTTGCTAGAATCAATAGAAAAATTTATTTTGGATATCTTTGATATCATCCTTAATTTTGATATGAAAATATAATTTTCATTAAAATTTTTTTATTTTAGGTAAACGTGATTGTGTTTCATTTTTATGAAGATTCTACATAATTAATCAAGCTAGCTAATAGATTTGACAATTGAAATTAAAAAAATAAAAAACACATATAGGTTAATAGGTTCGAACTTGGGTCTATCCGACATGAATCGTAAATTCTTGAATAAAAACCAGGTTCAGATAGTCAGATCAAAATTTGATTTCAGATCGATTAAGTTGAGTTTATATTTACATTATCCGTACATGGTACGGGACTTGTACTAGTTGTCATTTGAAGGATAGAATGCTTCATAATGTATATATAAAATCCATAAGATTTAGAGCCACCACGCTACGTAGGATTTTTTCATGTGTCGTCATTACATTTCTCCACCTGAAGATTTTGACACGTGTCGGTCTATCGTTGCTTCATGTCACATATTAACTTTTTCATTAAGGCACGTCATATTTATTTATCCATGTCATACATGTATTTGTCCATATAAGATTTTATTAAGCCACATCACATTTATGTAGGTAAATGAGATTTTTCCTTTCTAGAAAGGTAAATGTAGAGATTGTTTAATTACTCTTTTCATTCTTGATTACAAATTTGATTGTATATATCTTCTCCATTTATTTCTTATCAAATAGTCATAAAATTTATTTTAATTAATATGTTAATTAGTATTTTATTTCTTAATTAATGATGTGCTTGTATATACTTTATTCTCTTAATTCTTTACATTATCGTAATATTCATTTTAAAAAATGGTTATATAGATGAATATGATCATAATTCTCCAAAAAAATCTTAATTATGTGTTTTATAGCATTTTTAGTTATATATAAATTTTATTTATATGTGAGATCAGTATACTATTTATAGTTAAGAAATATTAAATATTAAATTCTATTCAAGTCTCATACAAGATATGGAATTATACTAGTATACATCAATTACACTAAGTTTGTCATTGTTGTTTAATTTTTGGTAGAATTTCTTCATTTTTTTTTGACTCGGTGAGGATTAGGGATCCCACTCAAGGTGGAAACCTAGAGCATCCAAGTGGATGAGAGCTAGGAGCTCATGGCGGTTCTAAATTGCTTCCCATGAGTGGTTGTGGCCCAGACTTGCAATTTTATCGGCCACAATATTGCATTGCCTACTCTCATGTGAAATTTGGGTTGACTTGAATCCGTGCAGGGATACGAGAATACCAGCTATAATCCTTTCAATTTCCTATAGGCAGTTGATCAGACCTTTGACGACTTTGATAATTGTTACATTGTCCCCTTCAATTTCAATTCTCCGAACATAACTTTGTTTGGTCTTTAGTATTCCATCCCACAAAGCCAAAGCTTTAGCCGTCAAAACCGATACTTTGCCAAATATTCTTACAATTCCAGTTATTGGGTTTTCATCCATATCTCTAATAATCGATCAACCCGAAGGGTTTTCATTACTTATCTTAGAGCCATCAAAGTTTAGTTTGACAAACTCAAGTTTTGGTTTCTTCCAGTGTCTTAATTTTTGTCATGTTGTTGATTGTCGTCGAACCATCCTATCTTGTGCCTTTTCTTCATCCTCTTGCTACCTCTTGGCTTGTTCCTATTGCCTCGGTTGTGTTCGAATAAATAAGCTTAGGTCTTGAATTGAATCACTATGCTTTGTTTGGAATACCATTCCTCGGGTCTTGATGTCGGTTGACGCACGCCTTAATTATTCGCTCGGTATCTACATTTATGCTTTTATCACCCTTAGCATGTACGAACAACTAACCATCAAGTGTATCGAGTCCTCGTGGGTTCCATTACACATGAGACATTCTTGTGGAATTGCGACATGTTTTTCATAAAGCCATTGTTTGGTTGGTAATCCATTCATATAACTTTTCCATAAGAAATTTTACACTTTTGGGTAGATGTCAAGATTCCAGATCCAATCATTTGGACTCGGGTTCATCTCATCCTCCTTCGTAACTAGACTCACTGTTGACGCTGTTGAAAACCATCCATTTCTGCTCGGTGCACATATAATCTTGTCTTTTATCTCATTACATGGAATAGGTATCAATAATACTTTATCTACTATATCTGTAGGGATAGTTCTTCTCAATTCATCTATTCTTCATTCTCTTGCCGTTAAAATCAAGTGTTCTACTTTAATGATAACATTCTCTATAACATTTATGTTTACAAACTTCTCTAACGATCTTAGATTACCCATTCATCAAGTAGAATTTCTTCATTGTTGTTTTTAGGATCTGGGTGTCAATTGGTCAATCAATTACACTTCTTTTTTTTAGCTCTATTGTAAGTTTTTTGCCACCCAAAACAAATAAGGAAAATTCCGTATGGTACCCTTGAGTTTTTGGCTTTTCCGGATGGTGCCCAAATAAAAACTTATTCCGGAAAATACCCCTGAACTTTTGTAAAAGTTCGGCTCGTACCCTTTTTCTTTATTTTCGCTTAAATTATAAAAATCGTTTATTTTTTCATAATAAAAATTATTTTTTATATTTACTAAGTTAAAAAAACAATTATAATATAAAATATAATTTACATAAGTTTTAAAAATTATTTTTTACAAGTTCAATATAATACTTGTTATATTTATCAAACTAAAACCAAAATATTTCAATATTTAAATTACAAATTTATTTATATTTTGAATACATATATATATATATATATGAAAGGTCATTTATATTATTAAACAATATTTTTTTATTTTCTCTTATCATTTAAGAAACAAAAATCCATATATTCAATCAACATATATACATATATATATATATAAAAAGTTTGAATTGATATTAAAAAATTTCAAAAAGTACTATATAAAACTTTCATGATAAATTTCAATTATATAATATATTACTTTAATATATATATATATAAGTATTGAAATAGGTTTGGTTTTGATTCAATAAATATAACCAAAATTCAATTGAAAACATAAGTTATATAATAATTTTATAGGGTATTTTTTAAACTTATTTTAATTATTTTTTATCTTATAATTGAACTTTAAATTAATAAAGGTAATAGTATGTTTTTTTTATAGAAAATAAACGAAACTTAGTGAAATATATGAGAAAAATTCCAAGTAAGGGTATGAGCCGAACTTTTACAAAAGTTTAGGGGTATTTTCCGGAATAAGTTTTTTACATGGGTATCATCTAAAAAAGCTAAAAACTCGAGGGTACCATACAGAATTTGCCAACAAATAATTTTGCATTTAATTCTTTATACGAGTAGAATAATATTTGATTTAAAATAAATTCTTGTAGAAAACATGAGCCCTAGGAATTACTGTAACTCATTGCTCTCAGTCTCAGCCTACATCCGAGAACATTGCCCACCTGAAAAATGAGAATTTTGACCACCTTACCCTCGTAAGAAGGCGATAACAACATGGGCAATTTAGTAATTTCAGGTTTGAGGATATAGTACTAGATTTACCACTTTACTTTACCGTAGGTCCGTAGATTCGTCGAGTCTTGGGAGACTGATCAGACCACCACGCACTGTCGAAGTGAGTTAAAAAGTAGGGTGAATCTCACCTTTTTTCCTTTTGTTATCTTTTTTAGCAAGAAGACTACAATTTTATCTTTTGTTTACACAACGCTTCTTGATCTTAATTACTTAATTAGTAATCTTTTATGAGATAATATAAATATTTATTATTTGTTTTATTCAAATTTAATTTTTAAAATATCGTATACACACAAATAAAAAGGTAGATATAATGTAATCTTTAAAAAAAAATTACTAATCAAAATTCAAATATTTGAAGATCTTTTTACGTGAATAGATCAAAAGAATTTTAACTAGAAATACTAAAATGATAATTGTTTTAAATATACAGTGGGGCTAAAGTGTTACCCCCCTCCCCAAAAGAAAGTGTTACTCCCTTGGTTAGAAAAAAATGAAATTTAAGAATTTGTATCAAAAATTAAGAAATAAGCTGATTTGAGCTCAATATCATTTCTTGTAAAGAATCGTTTAAGTATCTGGGATCAGTTTTGCAGAGCGACGGGTGTATTGATGAGGATGTGAGGTCTCATATTCAGAGAGGGGGGCATAAGTGGAGGGCGGCTTCAGGGGTTTTGTGCGATAGGAAGGTTCCTCTCAAACTAAAGGGAAAGTTCTACACATCTGTTATACGGCCTGCGATCCTCTACGGGGCAGAATGCTGGCCGACGACTAAGGCTCAGGAGCAAAAGCTTGCAGTCGCAGAGATGAGGATGCTTAGGTGGATGTGTGGCCACACGAGGATGGACAAGATTAGGAATGAAGAAATCAGAGGCAAGCTTGGGGTGGCGAGCATAGGAGACAAGCTGCGGGAAGCGAGACTGCGTTGGTTCGGACATGTTCGGAGACGGAGCCCAAACGCAGCAGTGAGGAGATGCGAGCGGTTGGATTTAGGGGAATACCGGAGGGGTAGAGGCCGTCCGAAAAAGCGATGGATGGACAGCATTAGTCAGGATCTCAGGCTTATAGGGATTTCAGAGTAGTTGACACAGTACAGGGAGAGTTGGAGGGAGAAGATCAGCGTGTTAGACAGGTAGTCAGCGTGTTGGTGATGCCTAGTAGAGTTGGGGGATCCTTTTCTAAGTCAGGCAGTCGTCGTTTGCCGCCTAGTGGGCTTGTTTCTGTTTAGCTTAGTTTTTCCCTTCTTTCCCTTTCCCTTTCCCTTCTTTCTCTCTTTTCCTTTTTCGTTCCTCCTTTTCCTTTTTTCTTTCCATTAGCCGTATGTAGTAGTTTGTTGAGTGTTCCGGTCTTTTTACTTTGGGTCGTATAAAGCGCATTTCATCTAGGTCTGGAATGCCCCCACCCTGACCCCCCAGATCCTGCTTGTGCGGGATTCCCTGGGTATATGTTGTTGTTGTATATATTTAGATAATTATTTTAAATGAGGATAATATAGGAAAATTTATATAAAATATCTAATATGACAACTATTTATTAGCAACACAATAAAGTTAATGTAACAAGGAGTATTACTTAACGGATCTGAAAATTACATTATATCTTATCAGTCAAACGCCCCATTAGTTTCCAAATTCAAAATGCTTATCCTATGTTAGAAAGATCAAAAAATAAATACTACTCCCTCTAGACTCGAAAGTCTGTTTAGTTTATATTCCTTTCTAGATATTGAAAAAAATTATGTCTAGCTTCTTATATATCTTCATATTTAAATCCAACTTTTTTACTATCTTGTCATCATTTAATCTCATATATCACCTTCATTATCCAGCTTTTAAATGAATTTCATAGCTTTTAACTTTTACCTCTATAAATTACAAAGTTACTCTCATTCAATATAACATATTAGGGTTATTACTCATATTATCCAACTTTTACATAACTTTATCTTTTTTATAATGTTTGACTCTTAAATTACAAAATTAACATTATCAAATCTCATTTTTACACTAATTATCCATTTTTTCATACTATAATTTACACTTTTTCCTTAAAAAACTCATTTTGAACAAACTCTTAAAGATGGAGAAATACTAACAATATAATAATGAAAATAATAATAATATAAACTCGGTACTAATTCACGTATGGAGCTATACCCATATCCACCATTAGCCAATAGAGAGACAAACCCTAATTAGTTTAATCCTAGCGTCACTAATTAAACAGAGCAATTACCCCCCTTTTTAAACGCATCGGAATCTGTAATTAATTGATAGCCACGCTATAGAACGCTTCCTAGAGAGACAAACAAATCGTTCTGCATGGGAATCACAAAACCCTAATTAATTAACTAATCTCCCCCGCCCCTCACCCCATTAATTATTCACCCCCTTAATTACACCATTAATTAAACTAAAATAATCAGCTTTCATGGGAAACGGAAAAAGCTTTGAATTCGTACTGTTCTTCCCCTGCCACAAGCAAACAACAAAACAGAAAGCGAGAGGAGAAAAAAATTAAAAAGAGACATGCCTCTCTCACACGTACGCTCGCTACGTATGCTGACAAAATTCAATTCAATTCAATTCCCCTTTTTCTTCAAACCAAAAAATAAATAAACAAATGCATTAATGAAGAAGAAGAAGCAGCGAACCAGAGTAGAGAGAGAGAGGGGCTCACATGGCATGTGACCACCAGCTGTGTTCTTCACTCAACTTCTTCCTCCCTATATAAAAACCCTTCTTCTCTATCTTTCACGAATTCTTTTGACCCCCCCTTTTTCCAATTTTCTCCTTCCTTCATCCTCATTTACTCCCCTCTGCCTGAAAACAGAGCACTCTGCCATGGCGGACCACTCATGAGACCCAAACCCCCACACAATACCACAAAACGCCGCCGTTTTCGATGACGAGGATCAAGATGGTACCCATAAACCATCTCAATCTCATCTTCTCATCCCTCCTCGCCCTCCAATTTTACGCACTCGTCGCCGGAAACTCCATTGACGAAGACCAGCTCCTGAGCTTCAAAGCCTCCCTTCCAAACCCCCAAATCCTCACAAATTGGAAGCCGGGTCAAAGCCCCTGCCTCTTCACCGGCGTCTCCTGCTCGTCGGAGCTCCGAATCACCTCCATAGATCTCACCTCCCTCCCCCTCGCCTCCGATTTCCGCTCTGTTTCCACCCACCTCTTCCCAATCTCAAAACTCGAAACCCTAACCCTAAAATCCACAAATCTCACCGGCGAAATCACTCCCTTCTCCACCTGTTCACCTTCCTTAACCACCCTCGACCTATCAACCAACTCCCTCTCCGGCGAGGCCTCCGATTTGGCCGCCTTCTCAACCTGCTCTGCTCTCACAACCCTCAATCTCTCCTCAAACTCACTCGGGGGCAGTTTCGGAAATTCACACTACACCCTCAAACTCCAAACCCTAGATCTCTCCTCCAATCGGATCTCCGGCGCCGGATTCCTCCCCTGGCTACTCTCCTCCGGATGCCCCCATTTGACCAGTTTGACCCTCAAAGCCAACAAGCTCGAAGGCTCCTTCACCCTCAACGGCTGCGATTCCTTGCAAAGGCTTGACGTCTCTAGCAACAATTTCTCCGCACCAATCCCTAATTTGGGAACCTGCGCTCAGCTGACCCATCTTGATCTCTCCTCCAACAAGTTCACAGGCCTAATCGGCGACGAACTCAGCGCGTGCGACGAACTCGCCTACTTAAACATCTCCAACAACGAGTTCTCAGGCTCCATCCCTTCGCTCCCGACCTCGAATCTCAAGTTCCTGTATCTGTCTATGAACCAGTTTCAGGGCGGGTTCAGCAAGAGTGTGGCCGAGTCTTGCTCTTCTTTAACAGAGCTTGATTTCTCGTCCAATCATCTCTCTGGTAAGCTTCCAACTACCCTCGAGTCATGCTCTGAACTCGCTCTCTTTGATGTCTCATACAATAACTTCTCTGGGGAGCTGCCGATTAGTATGTTCATGAAAATGGGTGGGCTGAGGAGGCTCTCATTGGCCTCTAATCTGTTCGTTGGTGCTCTTCCTGAGTCGCTGCCATTGTTGGGTAGCTTGGAGAGTTTGGATTGGAGCTCCAACAATATTTCAGGCCGAATCCCATCTGGGTTGTGTCAAAATCAGAAGACTGGGTTAAAGGAGCTTTATCTTCAGGACAATCAGTTGACCGGTCAAATCCCGTCTGATCTAAGCAACTGCTCAAAGCTGGTTTCCCTTGATCTCAGCTTCAATTACCTCACTGGCAAGATCCCTCCGAGCCTAGGGGGTCTCTCCGGGCTCAAGGATTTGATCGTCTGGATGAACCTTCTTGATGGGGAGATTCCTCAGGAGCTCATGTATATTGAGTCGCTTGAGAATTTGATTCTTGATTATAACCGGTTGACGGGGACGATCCCGTCCGGGCTCAAGAACTGCACCAACTTGAACTGGATTTCGCTGTCGAGTAATCGTTTGAGCGGCGTGATTCCTTCCTGGATCGGTAGCCTGGCTAATCTTGCGATCCTCAAGCTCTCGAATAACTCGTTCTATGGTGAGATCCCGCGTGAGCTCGGGGATTGCAAGAGCTTGTTGTGGCTGGATTTGAACAGCAACTTGCTGAATGGGTCGATCCCTTCGACGCTGTCCAAGCAATCGGGGACCATGGCGGTTGGGCTTGTTGTTGGTAAGAAGTATGTTTACTTGAGGAACGACGGGAGCAAGGAGTGTCATGGTGCGGGTAACTTGCTTGAGTTTGCGGGTATCAGGCAGGATTCGTTGAACCGGATCCCTTCTCAGAACACCTGCAACTTCACCAGAATCTACAGGGGCAACACTCAGCCGATCTTCCAGCATAATGGGTCCATGATCTTTCTTGATTTGTCTTTTAATATGTTGCAAGGTAGCATTCCTAAGGAGATTGGCTCAATGTACTATCTGTCTGTGTTGGATTTGGCTCACAATGATCTCTCAGGCCCGATTCCTTCCGAAATGGGCGGGCTGAAGTATGTTGGTATCATGGATCTTTCTTACAACCAGCTCTCAGGCCATATCCCGCCAGCGTTAGCCGGTCTCACGCTTCTCACAGAGATTGATTTGTCAAACAACAACTTGTCTGGGATGATTCCTGATTCAGGTCAGTTTGAGACTTTCCCACCTAACAGATTCTACAACAACTCGGGCCTGTGTGGGTATCCGCTCCCTAAATGTGGGGCTGGCTCTTCACCGTCTGGAACTCAGCATCAAAGGCGGCGTAGGCAGGGTACTATAGCAGGCAGTGTCGCTTTGGGATTGCTGTTCTCCTTGTTCTGCATATTTGGCCTCATCATAGTCTATGTTGAGTTGCAAAAGAGGAAGAAGAGCAAGATGGAAGCCATCTCGAATGAGTTCAGGGAAAGCCATTCAAATTCGAAGTCTGCTTGGAAGTTTACGAGTACTCGGGAGGCCCTAAGCATAAACCTAGCTGCCTTCGAAAAGCCGCTCAGAAAGCTCACTTTCGCTGATCTTCTTGAAGCCACCAACGGCTTCCACAACGACTCAATGATCGGCTCAGGTGGTTTTGGTGATGTCTACAAAGCCAAGCTCAAGGACGGGAGCACTGTCGCCATCAAGAAGCTCATCCAAGTAAGTGGGCAAGGCGACCGGGAATTCACAGCTGAAATGGAAACCATAGGCAAGATCAAACACCGGAACCTCGTACCGCTCTTGGGCTACTGTAAAGTCGGGGACGAGCGGCTCCTTGTGTACGAGTACATGCTCCACGGGAGCCTCGAAGACGTCTTACACGACAGGAAAAAGGGAATAAAGCTCGACTGGGCCACGAGACGGAAAGTTGCCATTGGGGCGGCAAGAGGGCTCGCCTTCCTTCACCACAACTGCATTCCTCACATCATCCACCGGGACATGAAGTCAAGCAATGTTCTTTTGGATGAGAATTTGGAGGCCCGGGTTTCGGATTTCGGTATGGCAAGGCTAATGAGCGCCATGGACACACATTTGAGCGTGAGCACGTTAGCGGGAACCCCGGGATACGTGCCGCCCGAGTACTACCAGAGTTTCCGGTGCTCAACAAAAGGCGATGTGTACAGCTACGGCGTTGTCCTTCTCGAGCTCCTAACGGGTAAAAGGCCGACCGATTCGGATGATTTTGGAGAGGACAATCTGGTTGGATGGGTGAAAAAACATTGTAAGACGAGGAGCGTGTTCGATAAGGAGTTGGTCATGGAGGACCCGGGTTTGGAGATGGAGCTCCAAGAACATCTGAAGGTGGCTTGTGCTTGTTTGGATGATCGGCCATTTAAGCGGCCGACCATGATCCAGGTCATGGCCATGTTCAAGGAGATTCAGGCCGGGTCCGGGCTGGATTCGAGGTCGAGCATCGGTGTCGAGGATCATGGTGTCGAGATGACTATAAAAGAAGATGTTGAGATGGGCGCCTTGTAAAGTTTCTTTTTCCTCCATGGAGGATCAAAGTTTTCAGTTCGTTAGGAAGAACTTTTTTTTTTTTTTCCTCCCGCTCTAAAAGTAAGGTAGTGTATCAGTGTATGGCTGTATGTATTCATTCCAAAAGAGAAGGAAACACAAGTGTTGGAGATTTTCATATACAGGGTCTGTTTTGTTCGTTTGTTCTCAGTAGTGTCCAAGTTTGGTAAATATGTAACATGATGAGTTCATTTGTGCAAAGTAGAGTGGGTTTCTCGTATACAGTTTTGTTGTTTTGTGGGATTAGTTTGTGTGATTATCCAAAAGAGAAAAAGATCTTGTTGATGAGTTGTTGCATTTACAACATGTTGAAAATCGGAAATTAGATTGCGCAGAAAAGCTTGAAAAGAGAGAAGTGGTTAGATCATTGATGGTGACTGGTAAATAGGGCGTGTGTGTGTGGGGCTCTTTTGGAAGTTTCTTGGATGATTCTACTAAATAATTACGTACAATAATTAAAAGAGTTTTGAAAGAGAAAATTCATTTTTTTTAATCATTTGGGAAATCATGTGATTTTCTTAAAGTCTGTCCAATTTATACTTGTAGACTTGTAGTACTCTCGTATGTCCAAGCCAATAAAATTGATCTTTGTTGTGTTTGATTAGTGATTTAAAGGACAATTAGTAGTAGGAATCACATGAATTCAAAATCTTAAGAGCTGGGGTGGTGACAAAACCTTTTATTTTTTCGTTTTTCGATAATTCTTTTGTTTATTAGCGTATTAAAAAAACAGATCAATTGATCCACGTATAAAAAAAGTGCAAATAAATACGAGAATTTGAAGAAATAGACAACCACAATATGGACAAACAAAAAATACCACTAATAAGTTCGAATCGAGATTAAAACTGAGTGAAAAAATACTACAAGAAGAGTAGAGAAGACATCAACCGGAAAGAAAATACAAGATTTACTTGATAAATTAAATATTTTCATTGTCATTTGTTTTAAAAAAGAGGGACAACACATTATTAAGTCTTGAACTCTAATGAGATTAGACGAATTATGTTTCAGAGTGTTTGGATTAATTTTATATATAAGGTTAGGATTTATTTTTTAACCTGAAAACTTAAACTAATAGATATATTTTTACCATATTTAATATAGTGGTATTATATATAACTTAGTATATGGGATGTGTCATGTGTGTACTATATATATAATTCTGTCTCCAATATTAAACTTCATATTGCTCAAAAAAGAATATTAAACCTCATAATTTCCCCTAAATATCGCCTCTTTTTTTATTGAGGTTGGGTGGAGCACGTCACAGCGGATAAAAACGCGGGAATACGGAGATGAATGCCGCCAACGATATCAACGGCTGTGATTGGATTGAGCTGTTATCTTCTGTCGACACCCACACTGTACTACCCCTGGGCCCTACCCTTTTTCTCCATGACACCTGTCACTGTGTGTGTAGCTCTCTGGCTTGAACAAGGATCATGCACGAATTTATTTAGTTGCGCATGCAATTAAATCTCTACTCCATATTTTAATCATCAATGCCCTTTTTTTTATATAAAATATTGATTCAAAAATTTTTCCCTCCATTTAAGCTATTTTTTAAAAATATATTTAGGATTTTTCTCACCATAAAATGCTAATATTAATTTTTTTTGATAAATCTTAAAATTAATGATTTTCTAATTTTTTTGTGGCGTCTTCACTATGATCTCTTTAGGGGTTTAATTTCATTATTTTGTATATTTATAATGTGTCCGTAGGATATATAATGAAAAAACCATATCGAAATTTGATGTTGTATCAAAAGTCAAGGATTGTCATCCAAAGACTTATAATTAGTTGATGTACCTAACCCTCCAACTCAATAACTCATCCATTCAAAACACCCAACTAATTACTAGTTGTTATTCATTATAAATTTCAATCTATATAGTAGTACTATGTAGTTAATCATGCATTGACAACCCAATAAGTAACATTACCAACATTTATCAGCTCATCTTGACAACTATTTATGCACGATCTAACGACTGAACTCATCACAGCCGTCGAATTTGAAATTTAGTTATTTATTAAAATTAAGATTCTCGTGAGACAAATAATTAAGACGATAAGCTTGGTCAAACTATTGATTGCTAATTAAATCACATGCCAGCTTTCCCTCACACGTACTGGGCTCACACGTACATACGTATATATTTTAAAAATACATAATTTTTTTCAAAATAAATACATGTAATGTATATTGTATAGTACCAAAATTGCTTAGTTTATGCCAAAAGCAAAAGGGTACGTGGTACGTAAGATAATAATACAGGGTATATATATAGTTTATACTTTGATCAAGATTATTATTCCTAGTAAAAATGTACTTGAAACATTGTGCCCTTTGTGCAAGTTGAGAAATGCACGAATAATCATAGTATTAATTATTTATTTATGAAAGTAGCAGATTTTGAGCGAACCCATGAATTAAATTATAGCTAAATTGCAGATCAAAACAAATCTGACTTTCAAAGAATACTGAAATCACACGAAAATGTTTCCTCATTATTGGACACGGACACTTTGACAGTGAAGCAAAAATGAGTAAATTATGTTTGTATGAATTATAAAATACAGTATTGTTTTGGAGCAATTTTTTTCTGCTAATTAGTTAATCAAATAATGTTTTAGATTGTTGGGTCTGCGCCAAAAGCAATGCATCGAGCCCTAAACACAGGAAGAGGTTAAAAGGAAAGGAACAATTTTAAATGTTTTGTCTTGTCACAAAACACAAATACATTTTTTATTCCCACAATTACATGGTGAGAGATACGATTTTTTTCATAGCCTTTTAAGTGTAAATTTATTAACAAGAAGAATAGTTGAATGAGAAAATCAATACGCTAAAATGTAGAAATTTTGGGAACTAAAATACATCCAAATACAGTATGAATATGAGCTCGGTTGTGAGCTAATGATAAACATACAATCAATAATGTTGCTCACATCTAATATGGTTAGACGTAAAATTTTATCCTAACTCTTGTTTTGTTTTGTAGACAAAGGCTTAATTGTCATTCGATATTCTCATAAAAAGTACTACTAGAAGTTTTATGATAGCTGTTATTATCAAAAATCTATACTCTTGGATGAGAAGGTCGTTGAAAACACGAAATAATATCTCATATTAGTTTTTTTTAGTGTTTTCAACGACCTTCTCATTTCAAGAGTGCAACTATTTGATTAAAAAACACTATTAGAAATACCTCATTAGCGATTTTCTAGAGATATCAAACAAAACCTTAATCCAAGTGTCTCATTTTACTAGATCAATTGGTGAGTACTTACTATGAACTTTATTTTTGGGTACAAAATAAAAATTCACACAAAGTCGATATGGGACATATATATGACTCATATCACACGCAATAAAATATTTCCCACGCAACTTTAATTACAAATAATTATATATTGTACAAATTTTGTGTAGTGACTATGAGATTTTGTCAATTTTGCATGATACACAAAGTTTTTTGAGACTCCGCATGATTTGGAGGTTTTGTAAATTCCGTGCATAGCCTCGACGTATTGTAAAAAGCTAAAAGTATATAAAACTTAGCCATAATATATATTTAATTATATAAATAACCCTATTTTTTAAATTTTAACAAAACTATCTAATCTATTTTTCTTGAAATACTTAATGAGAAGTATCACTTAATACACATAATCTTTATTATTTTTAAATGCTAATTTTTAATAAATAAAAAACGTACCTAAATTTATACATGTCGTAGCACAAATCTATAATTTTGCATATTTTTCATGTCATGATATATGTACATTATATTTAGAAAACCCAATTTTATATAATTTTAAAAAACAAATTAATTCAATTAATGCACCCACTTTTAATAAACACTCCCTTATAATATCAAACTTTATAAAAATTTCAAGTTTATATCATGTTAATGTAAAATGGTAAAAAAAATTCCAAAATTACATATGTTTTTATTTATTTGAAAAGGGGATTATTTTTAATACAAATGTGAAAAAAATGTGGTTCTTTTTATAACAATTAAAACATGATGATTTTTTAAAATAAGAAGATATAGTGTCATGGAAAAAGAGTAAATATGAAAAAAAAATTGTAAAATTATAAACTTTGGTGTTTAAGAAAATAGATTAGATAGTTTAAAAAAAGTAAAGAAATGGTGACATTATGTGATTAAGTAGCTAGATATCATGACTAACTTTTATATATTTTTATCTTTTTATAATATGCCGAGATTACCATACAGAATTTGCAAAACCTCAATATCATCCTATAAAATTTTGAAAAAAATTGTATATGCCGCTGCGGAGTTTGCAACAATAAAGTCATCCCACAAAATTTCCCTTAAATTAAATACTACTCCGTATAAGGTTATTGAATTGTAGTACCTACCTTTTTTGGTTGAAATTGTAGTACCTATTTAACGTGCACGCTTTTAATCCTTAATCACAATAGTACCTTAGAAAATAATTAAAGGTACGTGATAGAAATGGAATAGTTTGGAGAGGTTCCATTTCCAAGTACATGTTGTATACGTTGTCATGTAGTTATTGACCAACTTGTGCATGACGTTTTTATTTGGGTTGGTGACCTTTTTTTAGTCATGTATATTAATGCAAATTGTACTACTAGGCTTCGTACGTGCTCTCTACAGATATATCTGGTTATTAAACCAAATTTATATAAAAAAATGATCCATCATATTTTTTTCAATGCTTCAAAGATGTTAGAAAACCGAGTTCGTGTTTTGATGGTTCCAAACCGAAGAGGTTGCCGAGAGGTCGCCGACCTCAGTTCCCAGAAGCAAAGCGCGTGCGGAAATTCAGAAAAGGAAATAGCGTGTTTCTTTGATATGGAAACTGCGTACAGCATCTTCAGCAGTTCGTTTAAGGCAAGGACAAGATCATAAAGATGGAAAATCATCAAGAGATCAAGGAAGATATTGAAGATGATTTTATTGTGTCTTAGGATTTTATTTAAGGAAAGATCTTGTAGAGATTGTGTACGATTCATGTCTTAGCCGATTTGGCTGAATCGTGCAGCAATCTTCTTAGTCTTATTTATACATTTCGTGCATACATTCTTGGACTAAGAAGGAGCAGAGCGAAATTATTGTAATTGTGAGTGTGTGTTGTGTGAGATCGTGAGATTCGATCTTAGGAGGTTGAGTGTTGAGCGAGATTGTATTGAGTGAGGATTGGGATAAGGCAAGAGTACTTGCTAGAGTGTGTGGGATTCACATCTAGGAGTAGGAACACCTTTGTAATCCGAGAAAGCAATACAAGCGAGCGAAGTGCTCTTCAAGTCCTTCTAAGTTGAAGCTTAGAAGGCAAGTAGTTTTTCTCTATACAAACTAGTTGGTTTGTAGAGAGTTTTCCACTATAACTCCTGTGTTCAAAGTGGTAACGTATCAATCTTTCTTGTGTCTTTATTCCGCTGCATAACACTAGTTGTTAACTCTGGTCGACGACATCGTAGGTGTCGACGACCTCTGAAGTACTAACGCAGATCCTACAATTGGTATCAGAGCCTTGGCTCTAGATTTTTCTAGTACTTTGCAGGAAAGATGTCTACCACCAACACCGCTATCAATGACTCCTTCTGAAAACCTCCAGTACTCAAGCCCGGAGAGTACGATTGGTGGGTGAAACAAATGCAAACCCACATTTGCTCTTTGGATGGACAACTTTGGAAAGTGATTTCCATTGGTCCTGAGAAGTTCCTTAAAGCTGATGGAAAGGAAAAAGAAGTCACGGAGTATGACGACGCTGACTTCAAAAAGCTTGAGAAGAATGAGCGTGCTAAGAAGGTCCTCCATCACGCTTTGACTAGCAGTGAGATCAAGAAAGTCATAGGTTATGACACTGCTAAGGATATTTGGGATGCTCTCAAACGTCTCCATCAAGGGAATGATGATGTCAAAAAGGATAGAATTATCACCCTTGAGCGAGAATATGAGAATCTATTCCAAGGGAAGAATGAGTCCCTCCATGAGTACCACTCAAGATTCCAATCGGTGGTCAATCAGCTAGAGTTCCTTGGAGAGAAGCTCCCACAATGGAAGCAAACCAACAAGCTGATCTCAAGACTCAACAAGAAGTGCGACGGCATGGCGACTTCTCTCTTGTCTCAAAAGGACACGAAGTCGATGACCGTGGAGGATGTGATTGGTCAACTGACTATGCTCGGAGGTATCCAACAGAGAAGAGAGGATAGATTTGACTCTGAAAAGGTCAAAACTATTGCTCTGAAAGTCGAGAAGGCTTTCGACATTGCTCAAGGACAGGATGATGAAGAGGTCGTTGACGACGACGTTGCTCTCATTTCTAAGGCGATGAAAAGACTTTGGAATCGCAACAAAGCTCCTACCAAAGCCCCTGAAGGTGCAAAAGATCTAAAGGGAGTGATATGCTATCACTGCCACGATAAAGGGCATTTTGCTAAACAATGTCCAAAGAGGGAGGCTGGGAAGAGCATGATGGCGACTTGGGACATGTCTGACGAGGAGGAAGACGAGTCGCCGACCAAAGAAGTCTGCCTGATGGCCTTGGGTGATGACTCCTCAAGTGAGGTAAATGATAATGATAATGATGTTTCTTCTCTCTTAGCCAAAAAGACACGTGAACAACTTTATGCTATCATTGAAAAACTTGGTCTTCAAATTTCTGAGCTTAGCGAGGAAATTGATGAAAAAGATGAGAAAATTGCAAATCTGATTGATGATAATAAAGTTTGGTCTTCAAAAGCTATAGATCTAGAGAAGAAAAGTGTTTCTAAACCTGTTGATTGCTCTAAATGTCCTAACCTTGAGTCTCAGGTTGCTGACTTACAGAAACAGGTTGACGACCTAGGAAAACAAGTGTCTAGTCTTGAAGGTCAAAACCTCATGCTGAAGCTGGGAAATGCTAAGTTGTCTAGTGATCTTGAAAATATGAAGATAGATGACGAAGCTAAAAAAACAGAAGTGGAAGGATGAGTTTGTCGTTGACAAGGTCCAAGAAGTCAAACAAGACTTCGGAAGAAGATTTGTGAAGGTTGTGGAGCGACCTGGTCTAGGTTATGGGAAAGACCAAACTGAAAAGGGGAACACCTCTACCTTCCAAACATCTAAGGGAAAATCCCCTATGCATGATCACAACGCAAGTTGCTCATCACATGTGGAGGATCCCAAGGGTAAAGGGAAGCAGAAGTGGTACCCTAATCAAAAGGTTCGTACCATGTGGGAAAACCAAGTCCAGAAAGCCGGCCCCTCACGAATTGACTTCCAGGCCCGGGTTGACAACAAACCTGTCTACCCAGGATATAGTAAGTATGTAGGGTTGAAATCTCACATCACATGCTGGTATTGTGGCAAAGGAGGCCATTACCAACATGAGTGTTTCAAAAGGACTAGAGATTCTGAAAAGGCTAGGAAGTCGAGGACTTCTAGAAAGAAACCTAAAGTCACCAACCCTGTCAAGAATCCAAAACCTGCTAATGCTAATGTTTCTACTAATGCTGTGAAATCTGTTGATCGAACCAGAGGAGTTGTGAAACAACTCTGGGTTCGTAAAAACTAATCTTGTTTGTGCAGGTTGAAGTGAGTGTCGACGACCCCTGGTTCATCGACAGTGCGTGCTCAGCTCATATGACTGGAAAATCTGAAGATTTTGTCTCACTTCAACAACACAACGGAGGTAACATTACCTTCGGAAACAATAGCAAAGGTGTGGTTTCAGGAATGGGTAAAGTGAAGATCTCAAGTAAGGTTTCAGTTTCTGATGTTAGTCTGGTTGACAACCTTGGTTTTAACTTATTGAGTGTTGCTCAACTGTGTGCTAACGGTAAAAATCAAGTAGTCTTTGATCATAAGCAATGCCAGGTGATTGAAATAAGTACAGGTAGGACGCTTCTGAAGGGATTGTGCAAAAACAATGTTTACAAAGTGGATCCCTGCTTCCAACCTGAAGATAGTTTGTGCTTGAAGTCTGGTGCAGAGGTTGCCGACCTCTGGCATAGTAGATTCTGTTATGCTAGCCCGCAGTTATTGATCAAATTGCACAGAGAAGAGCTAGTTCGTGGATTGCCCAAGTTTGATGTCTCAAAGTCTGGTGTGTGTGATGTTTGTGTGAAGGGTAAGCAAGTAAGGTCTTCTTTTAAGTCCAAGAAGGAGGTAAGTACCTCCAAGCCTCTTGAGTTGATTCATATGGACTTGTGTGGACCGATGCGCATACAAAGTAGAGGAGGAAATAGATATGTCTTTGTGATTGTTGATGATTATTCACGCTATACTTGGACTATCTTCCTTGCTTCTAAAGATCAGGTTTTTGAAGAGTTCGAGACATGGGCAAAGGCTGTTGAAAAGAAGCTTGGAAATTCTATAGTGGCTATCAGATCCGATCATGGCACAGAGTTTGAGAACTCTGAATTTCTGGAGTATTGCAGGAAGAATGGAGTAAGTCACAATTTCTCGGCGCCTAGAACTCCTCAACAGAATGGCGTGGTCGAGAGGAAGAATCGAGCTTTGGAAGAGATGTCGCGAACCTTGCTCATCTCTGGTGGTCTCCCAAGGAATTTCTGGGGAGAAGCTATTCATGCAACTTGCTATGTGATGAACAGAGCCATGTTGCGTCCACTACTTGGAAAGACTCCTTATGAGCTCCTGAGAGGAGTCAAGCCTAGTGTCGCCCACCTCCGCGTCTTCGGGTGTAAGTGTTATGTTCATAACAATGGGAAGGACAGTCTGGGCAAGTTCGATCCAAGGAGTGATGTTGGCACCTTTGTTGGCTATTCTCCAACAAGTAAAGCTTACAAAGTGTACAACAAAAGGACCAAGAAGATCGAAGAAAGTGTTCATGTGGTGTTCGATGAAAACACCATGGCAGGTTCTCTGATTCAGGATCATGATGATGGTGATCAAGGCTACTTCTTAGGCCTTGAGTATGGTTCTGACAAAGACAGTGCTGAAGGTTCGTCCGAGGTCGCCAACAGTGACAGTGTCGTCGACCCCGATCAGAATGCAGGGACAGGTCAGAATCAGGTTCAGGATCAGGTTGCAGATGCTGTGCAGAATCAGAACGTATCAGAGGCTAGTGGATCAGATCAAGCAGTTCAAAGTTCTATTCCAGGTAGTTCGTCGCAGACTCCAGTGGTCGACGACCTGACTCAACTACCTATCAGGAATTATCAGCAGAAGAATGCTCATCCGGTCACCAACATTATAACTGATTTCACGAAGGGTGTGCAATCGAGATCCTCACTTAATCTCTTTGCATTCAACGCCTTCATTTCTATGTTGGAGCCAAAGAATATCGAGCAAGCCTTGAAAGACTCGGATTGGGTCATTGCCATGCAAGAGGAACTTCATCAGTTTGAGCGCAACAAGGTGTGGCATTTGGTCCCAAGGCCGAAGGGAAGAACAGTGATTGGAACACGTTGGGTGTTCAGGAACAAGCTGGATGATGAAGGAAATGTTGTTAGAAACAAAGCCCGGCTTGTGGTGAAAGGCTACAATCAACAAGAGGGAATCGACTATGATGAAACTTTTGCCCCAGTTGCTCGTCTCGAGGCTATAAGGTTGTTGATTGCTTACTCTACCTTTCATGGATTCAAATTGCAGCAAATGGATGTCAAAACCGCATTTCTTAATGGGTATTTGAAGGAAGAAGTCTATGTTGAGCAAACCCCAGGTTTTGAAGATGTCGCCAACCCGGATCATGTGTATAAGCTTGATAAGGCTTTATATGGGTTAAAGCAGGCTCCTCGTGCGTGGTATGATAGGCTATCACAGTTCCTAATCCAGCATGGATATATTCGAGGAGAGATCGACAAGACCCTATTCTTGTTGAGGAAAAAGAATCACACTCTGGTGGTTCAGGTCTATGTCGACGACATCATCTTTGGCTCAACAGATCCAGAGTTAGTGAAGGAGTTCGCCAACCTCATGTCGAGTGAATTTGAAATGAGCATGGTGGGGGAACTCAAGTTCTTTTTAGGACTTCAGGTCGTACAAAATGAAGAAGGTACCAAGATTCATCAACAAAAGTACCTCAGGGAGTGCGTGAAGAAGTTTGGTCTTGAGAGCTCTCGCTCTTTTGATACTCCCATGTCGACGACCACTTCACTTGGAAAAGATGAAAAGGACCCAAAGGTCAATGCTACTGTGTATCGAGGTATGATTGGATCTCTCTTGTATCTTACAGCTAGTAGGCCAGATATTGTCTTCGCCGTGTGCCTTTGTGCAAGATTTCAGGCCGATCCAAGGGAATCTCATCTAAAAGCTGTGAAGAGGATCATTCGCTATCTCAAGGGTAGTGACAACCTGTGTCTATGGTATCCACGGGTCAGCGACTTCGACCTAGTCGGCTACACTGATGCAGATTTTGCAGGGAATCGCGTTGATAGAAAGAGTACATCAGGGATGGCCCAGTTTCTTGGCTCGTGCTTAGTTTCTTGGGGATCCAAAAAGCAGAATTCAGTTGCTCTATCTACCGCCGAAGCCGAGTATGTCGCCGCCGCAGCATGTTGTTCACAACTCTTATGGATGAAACAACAACTCAGAGATTATGGTGTTGAGTGTGGGTCCGTACCCATACTTTGTGACAACACGAGTGCCATCGATATCTCAAAGAATCCGGTGCAACATTCCAAGACAAAGCACATTGAAATCAGGCATCATTTTCTTAGAGATTGCGTGGATAAAGGCATGGTGTCCATGAAGTTTTGCAGGACGGATGAACAAAGGGCGGATATTTTCACCAAGGCTCTAAATCGTGAACCCTTTGAACGACTTCGCATGGAGCTAGGTATGATCTCACTTGATTGACTTGCTAAATCACTTATGCTATCCTCTTATGACTGGTTGAAACTTGATTGATTATCATTTTGAGAATTTCATGCTTATATAGTGTCAGTATAATGAGGTGTGTGTGCATTTAATCGATGAAATCTCCTGCTTGTGTGCATGTCGGCGACTTCCTGCATATTGTGTTTATAAATTGTATATTCAATTGAACTTTTTCTTTGAGCCCAAAAGAATCAACTTGATGACCCTTTAACCCTCATTAGAAGCCCAAATGATGGTTGATTCTACTGCCGTCCCCGACCTATCATGCTTGAGAGTCTCTATGAGCCCAATTGCTTGTTTGTGTGTTTTTAAACGGAGACTTATCAACTTGATCGACAAATTCCACAAAATATTATATTTTTATGCTTGGTTTGCTTTGACACCACCCGGTGTAACCCAACCCCCAAGCTACTTCATGTGGTAAAAGTCAAGGTGCAGTAAGGTTGTTGACAGGCTCAGAATTCAAGAGAAAACAGGTTTGAGGTTGACGACTTCAGTTGTGGCAGTTGAAAGTGATGACTTGTCAGAATTCAGGTTTGTGGAAAGAAAGTTTGAAGTTGAGGTAGTCGACATGGTTGACGACCAGTTTGTGCGGAAAGCGCACGTGCTATTTTGGGGCGAAATATTTGACAGGTTTTCAGTTTGAAATTTTTGGAAAGGGAAGATCTTCTAACGGGATCATGTATTCGAGTATATCTGCAGTTGCCATAAATTGGAAGTTGTACTTGCATAAAAGGACCCCCAAAAGGTAACCCTCTTTCCATCCTACACCTATCCTGTCAACTCTCTCTCTTTTCCCCAAAACTCCCAAACGCCATAACCGACCCTCTCAAGCTTTACCCAAGCGTCAATGGCGTCCCCAAACCAGTCCCCTCTGTCAAGCCTCACCCCCGAGCAACTTCAATCTCTTCTCATGACCCATCTCGGAGAGGAAGAGTTGAAGAAACTCGCTGCCAAAACCCTAATCGAAAAATCCCAACCGGAACCCGCCATGGCCGAAAGCTCCAAAACTCAAAATCCCGACCCCATTGCCCCTGAATCTCCTCAAGCCAAGCCCAAATCCCCTCCAAAAGAGCCCATAACCGAACCCGAGCCCCTTCCGACAGAGAATGTGTCGGAAATCGCCCCAGATCTGGCGGTTTCAGGCGACATTCCTCTGGCGGTTGAAAAGCCCGAACCCGAGCCGGAGAAGGAGGAACCGCCAAGGGAACCGGCGGTTGAAGGAGAAAAAGGCGAAGAGAAGAATGAAGAAGCGGAACCCGTTGCTGAAACTGAGTTTGAGGCCACAGAGAAGGTGGTCGATGCTTTTGAAGAAGAAGTTACTGTTCCCGCTGAAACAGAGGAGAAGGTTGAAGATGACAACCAGAAGGCTGAAGAGGTTGTCGACTTGGAGAAAATCTCAGAGGTTGTCGCCAAGGTTGTTGACTCCGCCAAGGTTGTTGACTCTGCCAAGGTCAGAGGCAAACGTCCAGTGTCTATCCCGTCTGACAGTGAAGGTACTGAATCTGATCCTCTTTTTGTTGAGAAAGAATCCTTGTCTAAGGCTAAAGAAGAGGTTAAGAAGCAGTTGTTTGGAGAGGAAACCCCTATCTCTAGGAGATCCACTAGGAAACCTACTGTTGAGCATAGGCCTGTGACTAGGAGACTGAAATTGATGACTGGAGAAGAAGTGCCTAATATCCCTTTGCCTGATGAGAGTGAATCTGAAGGAAAGCTTAGGAAGTCTAGGGCTAAGCGACCCAGGTCGCCGACCTTGATTAAACCAAAGGCCTCTGCTAGCAAAAAGAAGAAGAAGCCCGAGAATAGGAAAATCCAGTCTAGGGATTTTACTAAAGTATTGCTGTGGGAAAACAATTTTCTTGATGAGTTCAAGCTGCCTAATAGAAGTGGATAGAAACCCAAGGATGGAAGGATTTGTTCTATGAAGAAGAGAAGTTCATAGCTGATTTTGTAAAGAAGATTTATGAGACGTTGACCATAGAGGATTATGGCAACAAAACTGTTGGGAAGTATGTCTGGTAAGGAAAGGAATTTGTGTTTACTAGCCAGGATGTCGCTGACCTTCTAGAGATCCCTCATGAAGGCTTTGCTGAGTATTACAAGGGAGTATGGCCAGAGAATGTGGATGCCAGTAGTGCCTTAAAGAATGTACTTGGTGATGAAGGTACTGGCACTGGTCCTTATCTTGTGAACTCCATGGCTATTGACAAGAAGGTGATGTTCTCCTACCTCATCAGCAACCTCCTACCCCGAGAGCAAAAGAGGCATTGTGCTTATATTCAGGAGATCCTTGTCCTTGACAAGATCTTTAAGGGAGAGAAGGTGTGCTTGCCCAGGTTGATCATGCTGCACCTAAAGAATGCTTTGGAGAGTCCTAATCATGCTTTGCCCTACGGCAGGCTGGTCACCGACATCTTCATCAATCATGAGAACTGGGATGAGAATTGTTCTGGAGAGGAAGTGACGCCTGGACATCGTGTTCTCAACAGGGATACTTTGAGAAAGATGGGATGGAATTTAATTGATGGAGAGTGGCAGAATAAGGAAGCTGAATCCGATGCAGCACAGGCTGAGGAGTCTCCGACTGAGGAATTCCTGAGAGCTGAAATTGCACTGATGAAGAAGGAGCTGCAGGAACAGTCCGAGAAGCTTGATGCTCTGACCAAGCTGGCTGTATCCATTGCTGATGATGTGAGCCACATCAAGGAAGGACTCTGCTAGGTCGCCAACTTCTGCTGCCTTATGACTTTCTGCTGCCTTATGACTTTTGCCACCATCTGCTTTCTACCCCTACCATATTATTCCCTATTTCAAAAACTTTTTCTAAGTTCGATTGGGTTGTAAACCTAAATACTTTATGTTTGGTTGCTCTGTTTGACATTGCCATGCTTGCATGGTTGACAACTTTTGATTGATGCTGCATGCTTTTATTATCTATTATATTTGCCTAGCTGATTTCTCTATGATTTTCAATCTTTTTGATGATGCCAAAAGGGGGAAAATAGCTGGGACTGCAGGTCTAATTAAGGGGATATACTGAATGTCATGAGTTGCTTGAACTTAGGGGGAACTTTTGAAAAGTAAAGGGGGAATATCTTTGCTTGCCTTTGTACTTTGTGTGTTTGAGATGCTGAACAGGTTAACGAAGACCCCAGAATCAAATCAGAAAAGATGAGTGTTTTGTCACCATCAAAAAGGGGGAATTTGTTAGAAAACCGAGTTCGTGTTTTGATGGTTCCAAACCGAAGAGGTTGCCGAGAGGTCGCCGACCTCAGTTCCCAAAAGCAAAGCGCGTGCGGAAATTCAGAAAAGGAAATAGCGTGTTTCTTTGATATGGAAACTGCGTACAGCATCTTCAGCAGTTCGTTTAAGGCAAGGACAAGATCATAAAGATGGAAAATCATCAAGAGATCAAGGAAGATATTGAAGATGATTTTATTGTGTCTTAGGATTTTATTTAAGGAAAGATCTTGTAGAGATTGTGTACGATTCATGTCTTAGCCGATTTGGCTGAATCGTGCAGCAATCTTCTTAGTCTTATTTATACATTTCGTGCATACATTCTAGGACTAAGAAGGAGCAGAGCGAAATTATTGTAATTGTGAGTGTGTGTTGTGTGAGATCGTGAGATTCGATCTTAGGAGGTTGAGTGTTGAGCGAGATTGTATTGAGTGAGGATTGGGATAAGGCAAGAGTACTTGCTAGAGTGTGTGGGATTCACATCTAGGAGTAGGAACACCTTTGTAATCCGAGAAAGCAATACAAGCGAGCGAAGTGCTCTTCAAGTCCTTCTAAGTTGAAGCTTAGAAGGCAAGTGGTTTTTCTCTATACAAACTAGTTGGTTTGTAGAGAGTTTTCCACTATAACTCCTGTGTTCAAAGTGGTAACGTATCAATCTTTCTTGTGTCTTTATTCCGCTGCATAACACTAGTTGTTAACTCTGGTCGACGACATCGTAGGTGTCGACGACCTCTGAAGTACTAACGCAGATCCTACAAAAGATGATAGTATTATATTTTTCTAATTAGTAAGAAGAGGAATAATGAGGGTCGAACATCATATCATAACTACAGTATATATTAAAACGGAGGTTAAAAAAATAATTATCTCGACACGTGTCGACTTCACATTGGACCACATCACTCATCTTCATTAAAATAATTTAATTGGTTAATTTTGATTGTAGACCCCCCACATGTATGTATTATATGAAAGAGTATATATCAATGAAATTGTATCTATAAGTTTTCCTTAAATAAGTTAAATATACAATTAATGAATCTTACTATATACTCAATTTGAAATTAAAATAATGATATAGAAAAACATATGTCGACTCCAATTAAATAGTATATAATTAAAATTATAATCCATAAATATTTAAATAAATCCAATATTAGGAGTATTCAATCCTTATACAAAAATTATAATTCTACAAATTTTTATTCGAGTAAAAGAATATATTATAGTAGATATATTGTATCATTAAAATAAATCTCATAAGAAACAAGTTAAATAAAATAATACAAGATTTTATATTAAACTATATTTTAAATAACTTTATATAAAATTTAAACTGAGTTTTTAGTTAAATCAAATTCGCGCCTTCAAGGCACAAGACTAATACTAATTTTATTTCTAGAATAAGCGAAGTTATCAAGATCATTGAACTGTGCTTAATTCGAATTGTGACTAAAAATTATCATTTCCTTAAGGCCCCATTTGGTAACACTATCAGAATCGATTGGAATCAGGAGTCAGAATGAACCATTCCAAAGACATATTGTTTAGTATGTTATTGGAATGAACCATTCATAATAATTGTGGTTTAAAATCCTTAAGATTTAGGGTTCTTAGTTATGATTTTAAGGGTTTATGACTTTTAGAAATTTTAATTTAAGGTTGTGGAGTTTTAGGATTCAAGATGAACAATTATAATTTTTGGAATGGATGATAGCTGTCATTTTTACCTGGAATCAAATTAGTCTCCGGCTTTGGAATGGGTCATTCTTGAGAATGAAATTATTCCATAATAAACTCTGCCAAACATCATACTGAAATCATTCATTCTATATCCTCAAGTAATCAAACCAAACGAGCCTAAGATATATCTTAACCTTCATTCATCAAAGCTCTGATATTCTTACTCGTAATGATTTAACATCTATCTTTTGCTTCAAAGAGTATCTTAGTTCTCGTTTTCATATGAAAAATCTAGGTACTCTACAATATGTTTTTTGGCATTAAAATTGCTCGTAGCTCATTTGGTCTTTTCCCCTGTCAATGAAAATGCACCATGGATATTTTATCTGAAACAGGCTTGTCAACAAAGCTATGTACATTTCCTATAGAACAACATCATCAGTTGGTTACTAGCTACTACGAGTCCTTTGTATGAGTTTTCGGATAAATATCGTTGTATTGTAAGGCGTTTAATTTACTTGATCATCACACGCCCTGATATTTGTTATTCAATTTACATTGTGGCTCAGTTTATGTAATCTTTGTCTCTTGCACATTGCCAGTCAGCTATATATGTTCTGCATTATCTCAAGTCCCATCCTGGCCAATATATTTTGCTATCTTCTAAGAGTGATTTACAATTGACTGTGTTGTGATTCTGATTGGGCATCTTATTCGATCACTAGTCGTTCTGGTTTTGGAGACTCATTTGTGCTGGTCTTTCGCCAATACCTGGGAAGACAAGGAATCAGGTTATTGTATCTCAATCATCTGCTAAAGCAGGGTATCGATATCTTATTGTTGTCTATAGGGGCGTCTCATTCCTCACCGATGCATTTTTTATGTGATATTGAAGTTATACTTCTAATTGCCTCTAATCCGGTTTTTATGAGCGACACAAAACATATTGAAGTTGATTGTCGATTTGCGCGGTATTTGATTCAATTGGGTGATGTTGTTACTACTTATGTTCGTACTTTTGTGCAACCTACGAATATGTTCATTGAGGCTCTTCGTAAAACGCAGTTTGTCTACTTACAAAATAATTTGAGCATTCTTTAGCTATATGCTACAACTTGAGGAAGAGTAAAAAGATGTTATGGTATTTAATCTCCATATCTGTAGGATAAGATTTCTTTCTTGAAAGATAACTCTTATCTTAATAGAATATGTTGTAACATCCAATATTTAAATAACATAGAAACACATTTCTAGCATCCAAATTCTCTCTAATAATTCTAGAACAATATGTAAAATGTCTATATTTACTCACCAACCAATATCATCCAACACAACTTTTTCTCTAATCTCGTATTAAAGTTTATTTCATAACATTTGCGTAAAATATTATAAAGATAACTATTATTAAAAGGATAGAGTATAACTTTTTTCACTAATTTTGTATTATAATTTGTTTAGTTTGACACTTCAATCCATTCCTTCGAAAAAATAGAGGCAACACATTTTAGTTAGTGTGTCCAAGAGTCTAAAATTTACCACGGGATGTGGTGGGCTCGTCTGTTGTTGAAGCAGTTACGCAATTTTTTTTTTCGACTAATGCCACCAAGGTTGAATGACACTCTGATAGCCCTCATTGGTAAGGTTGATGAGCCTGAATCTATCCGCCAGTTTAGGCCCATTAGTCTGTGCAATGTCCTCTAAAATTTGATTACGAAGGTGTTGGTTGCTAGAATGCAACATGTTCTCCCTCATCTCATTTAGCCTGATGTAGGGGAGTTTCATTCCGGGTCGCTTAATCCAAGAAAACATTATTCTTGCCCATGAGGTGGTGTATTCTATGAAGCAAAAGTGGGGCCTCTGGGTGGATGATGCTTAAATTGGACCTTGAAAAAGCCTATGTCAGACTCCGTTGGAATTCGTCGAGGATACTTTTAGAGATGTGGGGTTCTCTGAACGGTGGATAGAGTGGATAAGAGTTTGTCTAAACACGACCTCTTTCAGATTGCTATGAAATGGCGAGACTACCAATAGTTTCATCCCGTCCAGGGGCAGTAGGCAGGGCGACTCATTATCTCCCTACATCTTTGTCTTATCCATCGAAGACTGAGTTAGATGATATGCAATCTTATGACTGAAAAATGTTGTTTACCGATCAAGCTCTCCCGGAATAGCCCTAAGCTCTCTCATATTTTATTTACTGATGATATTGTATTGTTTACCGAAGCTTCGACGACTCAATTGGATGTCATTAATGCCTGCCTTGCCAATTTTTGTGGTTCCTCTGGCCAGAAAGTTAGTCCGGCTAAATTCAAATTTTTTTGTCTCTAAATGTCCATCCGAGACTAGCTGGTCGATTACAACAAGCAAGTGGATTCTCAGTTACTCATAACTTGGGTAAGTACCTCGGGCTATCGCTTTTTCATGATCGGGTTAAGGCAACCACTTTTGAGCCCTTGCTGGAGCAAATGAACACTAGACTCCTTGTGTGGCTGGGTCGATTTCTTAGTCTACCCGGCCGCATAACCCTAGTGAAGTCTGTTATTTTGTCGCTCCCTGTTTACGCTATGGCATCAATGGCAATTCCTAATGATGTCTGCCCCATGATTGATACCCTGACAAAGAAGTTTATATGGGGAAATACTGATGGCCATCAGATAGTGCATCTTGTTAATTGGGAGGAGTTATGCAAACCTAAAGACATGGGTGGTTTGGGGATTCGTTCGATGAAGCATCTAAGTCTTACACTTCTCGAAAAATTGCATGGGCTGGCGATTTTTTACAGAAAACTCTTGTCTTTGGATTGACGTGCTTCGTATTAAGTACATCAGGCCTTCTGGCTCTTCCCAAGCCCTTAAATCCCTGATTTAGAAGAGCATCGTGTCTGGGATTAAGGAGGTTGTGATTAAAGGTTCAAGTTGGTGTGTTGGCAGTAGTCATGTTACTAGATTTTGGGTCGATCGTTGGATTGGGGACTCTTTCTTGGTCGATTTGGCCCTCACGGAGGTTTCAAATGATTGCAAGCAACTTCTTATATGTGATTACTGGATTAATGCTAGTGGTTGGATCTGGGGTTTGCTCGCTGAGCTCCTTCTACCGTCGGTGTTGTTGAGAGTTGTGGCGACTGTTGTTCGAACAGAGTTGCAGGAGCCAAATCTTTTGTGTTGGAACCTGTCGTCATTGGGCATGTCTTTGTTTCCTCTACTTATGCTTTAATTAGGGCTAATTCTAATGTTCCTTGTGTTGACCGCAACTTATACAAGATTATGTGGCTGCTCCACATGTGAGCTCGTATGTTCTTGTGGTTGCCTTTTAAAGGGACAATCCTCACTAACCAAGAGCGAGTCCGAAGGCATTTTGCCACTAGCGCCCTTTGCTCGTTGTGCTTTACCGAGGAGGAGTCGTTGCTCAATCTCCTCTGTGACTGCCCACATAAGTCACAGGTTTGGAGAGAGCTTCACCCTCCTATTACCAGGGAAGTATTTTTCGAGTCTAGTTATGCTTCTTGGATACGTATGAACATTTGGAATAATGCTACCCATAGCCGCGAAGTGGAGTGGCGTGTTATTTTTGCTATGGCTTTATGTTTGTTCTGGAAGTGGCGTATTAAGTATGTTTTTGATAACGTGATGTATTTAGGGAGTAAAAGCTTGTTCCTTCTGAACCAATCCCGTGAGTGCTCGTCGGCCCTGAAGAACAAAAGTGGATCGAGAGCCGTTTGTCAGACGGAAGAGCTAATTATGTGGAGAATACCAGATAGTAACACTTGGAAGATAAATATCGATGGCTATGTCAAAGAAGATGGAACGGCAGCTGCTGGCGAAGTAATAAGAGATGTAGATGGCCAGTGGCAGGCTTGATTCGTCTATCACATTGGTATGTGCACTGTTCCCGTGGCAGAACTCTGGGGAGCTCTCCTTGGGCTCCGTTCTGCCTGGGACCGGGGATAGAGAAGGGTTTGCTTGGAGTTACTCACAACTTGTGTGTCTATTGTTAAGTAAGTCTGTGGAGCGTTATCACCCCCTTTTTTAGCCTGGTAGCTTAAATGTCAAAGCTTCCTTCGAAAGTACTGAGATATCCAGTTCCGTCATGTTTATAAAGAGGTTAATGTTGTAGCGGACTTTTTAACTTATTTTCCTTTTTCGTTTAGTCTATGATTCCATGTATTGTTTGACTCGCCAAATGATGTTTTACATATATTGTCCTTAGATACAGGGGGTCGAACTATCCTCATTTGATTACTACGTAACCCACTTTTCTCATTCAATAAAATGGTAAAACCCGGAAATTACCTTCTGTCCTTGGACCAAAAAAAGTGAATTTGGTAAAGTTTGGCTTGTGGGAATTTAATGCGAGAGAGGGAGTTAAAAAATGCAATTAAAAAGAAGACCTGGAAATCAGGGTATGAACGTGCGGGTGGTGGTGGACCACGTGACAGAGTTTGTCAATGCTGCTGGTCCCATTCAATACCCACTGCTTTCCATGTAATTTCCTACTACTACACTATGATTTTCGTAATTATTAATGTTTAATTATAGTTTTTCATCTAATCAAAGCCTTGGAATTATGTGAAGTGATAGTCATAAAATAGTACTAGGTCTCACGTGCTGCCCTAACATTTCAAAGTTCTTGATTCGTGATAATCTCAAATGTTGTTAAAAAAACAAAAATAAAAATTGATAATATGAAATCACAATCAATTTTTCTTAAAATCTTCCTAGTCCGAATAACTTCATTTCAATCTGAATCCAATGAGTTACGAAATATTGATTCCAGGCACGATCTTAGGATGGATACCATTGTGTTTATGTTAATACCTTAACATTAAACGAAAACTAAAACATTAGAAAGGGAGATTTTGATTAAAATTAAGAAATCAAAACATTTTTCGAGGGTATTTCCAAGTGAAAAAAAGCTAGGCATAAATTGTCACATGTGGAATGTCATGAGTTATTTCACACTCATATGATTTTTCCTGTTAAAGTTTTACAGACTTGTATGGTGAACCCATTACACACGCAACACACTTAACAAGTTCACTTATCCAACTTTCACACCCTCTTATAACTTTTGTGATTTTGGATTAGATTGTACGTGTGTCTACAACAAAGTGGGGCAATTGTGGAGCACAACACCAAATTTGCATGCCCAAATTATATAAAACTAAATAGGGTACATCTTTCCATCACATTTCACATGCCCTAATCCCTCTCCCCAAACATTGGAAAGGGAGATTTTGTCACTTGGTCTCACCTACACATCCTTAAAAGATGCAAATGAGGAGAAAGAAACACCCATCACCAATAATCCTTTTTGTTCCCTCAAAAGGCATTTTTTTTTTCTTCCCATTTTGTTATTTAGCCAATAGCTAGCACATATACATATAAGTGTACACTAGCTTCCAAGTAGATGGAGACTTAAACAATCTAAAGACAATATCGTACGGATGGATTTGAAAAGGTGGGTTTTTCCGATAACATGTCTAGAAGAAACATTTTAGGGCATCATGGATTTGCCTAATCAAAAGCTCAAAATGTGTAACAAAATAAATAATGACTCTTAAGCAAGAAATGGGCCTTTAACGGCCCAAAATAAGATGCCGTTGAATATGGGCCTTATTTGTCGGCCCAAAACTCGGGCATCCTACGAAATGGGCCAGGAGACTCCATAAAGCTATCCTTCCAAAATCATCAACATTTTTCTTGGCCTAAGAAATGGTTTTATTTTGTATTTTCAATCTTCATTAAGAAATGTTTTATGTTGTATTTCCAATCTTCATCTTTCTTTGGGCCTCTCAAGTCTCAACCACTTGGGCCTTCAATATTATGTTTGAACCTTTGGGCCCAACGTTACAACCCATACTCCATTCAATTCGAAACAAGCTAAAAGGAATTCCACTTGTACAAAAAGAGCAACTTAAATCAAAATGTAGGTTCAATATTTCCTTGTGAGTGAAGCTATGTACATTTTATTCTTTAATCTACCATGTTTTTTTTAAGAAAATGTTGAACATTGTTCGGAACAATGTTTCTTTCTAGTTTTGCTGATGATAAATACCACATATCTTAAGTTAAAAGCACATTTATTCATTGAAGAACAAAGTTGTGAGATTGGAATTTGGGACTTCGAGCTAGATTTTCAATAATATGTTGAGGTAATATTTGGTTTGATTAGTAATACAAATGTAGAGAATGCAAAATCCTTTAAAGAGACATAACTAGCTGGTTGGTCGGAGTTAATTAATTTCCTATATAAGTAGAGCATGTTCAAAATGTTGTTTGTTACATGAAAACCGTCGTTATATAATTGATTCTTCATCGTCTAAATTCTAGTATACTGTCAGGGTTTGGAAAGAGATTAGCTCAATCTAGCCCGATTAGGGAAGGATTAATGAAGGGTTAGAGAGATTAGGGAGAAAGATTAAGGGAAAGAGATAGAGTGAATGGAGAAACTCAATATTAACTCCAATATTGAAGCCTACAACATAGTCTTTCTTGACTCTATATACTCTTTCTTAGCATTGGTATCAGAGCTCAGTCGATTCTTGACCTAATCGAGAATTCGGAAGTTGGCTAGCGCAGAAACAACATTTGATGTTGTATAGATACTAATTTGATATTGGGTCCTTCGAAAAGTTTAAGCTTTTGAAATTTTGATGGGTGCAAAACAGTGTACAAGTCATGATCAATCAACAATATGAATTTGCAATGCATCACAATAATATGAAGTTGCATGCAAGTACGTAAAGGCTAGCTGGTTACAAACAAGCTAGCTAGCTAATACGTACATGCATGTTCAACAAAAACACACAAATCAATACACACTTATCTTATACATTCGTCAATATTATAGTTTCTTCCTAGGTTGTCACATAAGTATCATAACATATGATGTCTTTAATCTTAGCCTTTCTCCTCCATTAAAAAAACCCGAAAAAGGCGCGACTCATACATATATAAGAGCTAGGTTGAATTGATGGATCAATGGATCTAGCAGAAGAAGTTGTTAAGGAAGGGATGTGTGGCGGCCGAGCTCGAGTCATCGTTGAGGTTGTCGTGCGAAGGAGAGTGGACATGTCGGCCTTCATAGGTGGTGATGACCATCCTCGGATCTTCGGCTAACCGCTCGACTTTCTTCTTCACCCTGCACTTTTCCTGTGTGCACCTGTAGTAGCTTCTGCATTCATCAATATATGCATAATGTTAGAGCTTTGGTTGATTTATAATCACTTGGCATGTAAGATTCTAATTAACTTCTTCAACAAACGTGGCATTTGTAGTAATGACTCAAGTCTTGTTCATTCAAGAGAGAAATATAACCCTAGCTAGCTAGGAAAATATATATGATATAGTTAATTGTTAGTATAAATGGTCTCAAACATCACATTTAATAACCGATCCATCGATATAGATAGATAGCTAGGTTCTATACAAGTACATAGAGTGTAAGCGAACAATTCTGTAACTATATATATATATATATATATATATATATATATATATATAACATGGCATTTGTTTTTATGTCACAAAGGATGTGGTATACATTTTGTTCCTTTTACTTTCTTAAAACCGTGATTATGGAAGTTTAACTTACATTACATAGATGAAAAAATAAATAAATAAAATTCCAGCTAATTAATCAGTGAAATCAATCGTTAGTATGAGCAGTATGGGCAGCTAGCTAGCTAGGACAAATATATTATAAGGTCCACTCTTCATTGATTACACTTGACCCACAACTACATATATTAATATATGGTGCTAAAGTATTTGCTAGCTCCTCTATCATTTCATTTTCACTATATATTCTGACACTGAAAATTTTCAGTTCATCATGTTGTCTCTCTTATCTATTGATTTACTATCATATATACTATTATCATCTAAGTTTAAAATTGCATATTAGCTACGTAGTAGGCTAGGTTATGATTCCTTTGATCATTTGATTTTCTTTCTAATAAGATTTGTACAATAATTAGTAAATTATAAGGGCATACATAAATAAAAATGGAACGTAATAATACTCCTTTCTGCTTGAATAATTGAAAGCCAGCCAGCCAAAGTAACCCATCATCATGCAGTAACGTAATTGATTTTTACAGTGTGTGATTAATTTGATAGAACCTTTTAACATTATAATTAATCTTGATTAATCCCAATCATAATGTCAACATGAAAAAAGGGTAATGAGTTATTTACTTTAGTCAGATCCCAATTAGATACACCGTTCTCATGATATAATGATAGATCCTGAGAACGAATTCCCCATTTCAAAATTCAAAACTCAAACTCAAAAAATAAACTTAAATGAAGTTCAAAGTCATTAATCTTGGATGAATGAGATTAACTTATTGTAATCACCTGGGATGCTGAGTGTTCTTGACAACCTTCTGGCCATACTTCCTCCACTTGTAGCCATCGTCGAGCACGTCAACGTCGCTAAGGGTCTTGAAGCTAAACCTCGGCTCTCTTACCTTCCTTCGCACGACCTTCGTCTTCTTCATTCGCAAACCCGAAACCCCTAGCATGTCATTCTTAATCTTGTTCATGTTTATATTGACCATGCCATTGCTATTATTGTTGTCTTGATAGTCTTCTTCGACACTTTCGTTGTCTCCGTCGAACAAGCTCTTGCTCCCCATGGATTCCCTTTCACTAGATCCCCACTCCCTAATGAAGAGTAACAAACAAAAGCAAAATGAAACACCTATATGTATAAATCAAGAACATATGTATGTACATACATAGATAATAAAGAAAAAATGCTTGTTTATTTTTGGAAGAATTACATGTCAACCTTTTCATTCATTTGTGGTTAATGAAACTATGCTTATATGATTACAAAGTTGGAAAAAAATGGGAAAAAAAAAAGAACAAAATGAAAAGAGATAGAAAAAGTCCAGCTATAGTTTCAAGTGTTTTCTTTTCTTTTCATTACTACTCGGTATCTGGGCAATCCTAGGTCTTACATGATTTTTTCTATAAACTACTTTTATTCTATGACGAGGATCGAATTCACCTTCGGTGCCAGATTCAGATTGATCCAATATGAACATGAAAGAGAGAGAGATCTAGAGATTGATGTAGTAATTGAATATATACCATGGATTTGAAGGGTTTGAGCTTTGATGAAGAGAAAGGAGGCCATGAGCCGTGGTGGTCGTCGTCGAAACACCCATGAAAGAAGAAGGATCTTGGTGAAGAAGAAGATCTCTAGATTTAGGGTTATGAGCACATGACATCAAAAGGGCTTCACATAAACCACCACTACTATTGTTAGAGCTTGCACCATGATGGTGGTGATGGTGATGGTGATCATCATCATGCTCGTCATCGTCGTCGCCGCCTTTAGCACCGCCTCGATTAATCAAAGAAGGCAACATAGAAGAAGCAACAAATGCATACTTGAGTGATTCTTGATGGGCATGTGAATCATTAGAGCCAAACTGATGAGTATTAATATGATCATGGTGATCATTTGGAAGAAAAGGGGCTAAGCTATTGGAATTAGGGTTTGTTGAGAAGAAACCCATCATTCCTAGTGCTTGTTCTTCAACCATCAGCCCCTGATTTTGCAGCATAGATTATTCTTAGCAAACACTAATACTTTCCTCTTCAAACAAGATCTAAAGAAAGAATACAAAAGAGGGAAATAACAAATAAGGGTTTTTCTTTTTTGGGGTTTTGCTTGTTTGGAGGTGGCTACATATGAAGAAGAAAATGAGAGAAGGGTTGAGATTTGTTTGGCTCTGCAGCCTCTGGTTTGCTATCTTCTCTTTAAAAAAGGGAGAGGACGGATTATATAGTAGGTTTGTAAATCAAAAAGGGTTGACGGATTGAGATAAAGGAAAAAAGGTACTATTAATGTTTGTATCTACAATGTTAAACAATATAGTACTATTTAACTTAAATAATATTCAGGGTTCTCTTTTACTTTTTTCCTGAACTGAAGTATGTATTGTCTTCCGACACCTAGTCACTCACTTAGTCAAATAGTAAAGTCTTTAAGGATAATATCCGGGTCGTTGGTTTGACTCTCATGGTCATTGCCCTAATCCAAAAAAAACTGATCTATATATTGGCTCAATAAACAAAAAATGATCTATGTACTGTTGGGATACAAAACTATCCCACATCGAAAGTTGGGCAACAAAACTGCCTAGTATATTGGGCAACAAAACTGCCTAGTATATAAGACGGTGGGTTACTCCTCCTATTGCCAATTGGTTTTAGGTTGGAATCTCACCGGCCTTGTATCGGGCCACCCACACGTCTAGTATGTACAAATGTTAGTACTACTATTATCTTTATTATTAGTACTACAACTATCATCAGTATTGTTTATGTCTAGGTGAGGATCTCAATACAACGGTTACTCAGTTAGTCCTTATAAAAGGAACCCCGAGATTACTATCTTAATTAACATCCATCAACGACGAACGAAACCATGAAATTTTATCATTCAAACGGTACTTGAGATATCCTAAATCTCACCGAATCCAATAAAAAATCAGTATTGCTAGTGTCATTATTGGAATCTATGGGCAAATGGGATGTGCCCTATGCCCCTATCTATGAACTATCACTATTGTTTTTTTTTTTTTTTTAGCAACTTATTATACTCCTATTTATGTAGTACATACATTTGTGCAACTACACACAAATTACTAAATTAGCTGGAACGAGTAACACTTAATTAAGCTATAGGTTGAATCAGGAAAATCTAAAAGGAGTAAGTGTACCAAAAAAAGGAGTAGGACTAGGAGTATTAAGTCATGAACCTTTTAATTATCAAAGTTTATATTTTAGAAAATTGGTTGAACTGTTGTAAACCGTTTTTGAAGTGATGAAGCTTTGGAAAATGCTGTATACGAAGGAGCATTTCGAATATGTATGTGATTGACTTATACATTTGTGATATAGTTAGACATAAGTCACTCCTTTAATCCTTATTGATCAATGAGTAAGATGATACAGAAATAAAAATAAAATCTAGCTTTTTTGTTCATTTTTTTTGTGTGAAAAAAGGAAACTAATTAGTGTACACAAGTTGACAAACACACCACTATATAGATTTAGATTTAGATTTAGATTGTATCGATACTCTACTTACGCCGCTGATACACAATAGATAAATTATATAGATCATTAAATTTAAAAAATAATAAATGAATCAGATTTAATCTTAGAATTGTAAAAGGAAATGAGGTGCAAAATCCCGTAATTATAGAAAACCGAAAATCGAGTACGTATATGCATGATTATAACACGTCATATATATGATATTTTACTGATTATTTATTTATGAGTTCATAAGATAACTACACATTTTCATGGAATCAGTTACCTATATGCAAGATTATAATATGTTTATGCATCTTTTTTACTGATTGTATTTATGAATTTCGAAAATAACAATAAAGATCTATTTAATTCATGTATACAAGTAATACAACCATTAAAATATCATGTATAAAAACCTTTATAATAAAAAATCATGTATATAATCATACATATAAATAATGTAATTTTATTTCCTATAATTTCAGGATTTTGTGATTTTTTATTTTCTCCTAACGTTTAATATTTATCTACACTGTATCATGATAGTAGTTGTTATGATTTAGGTCGTCTGGACCTCATCCGTAAGGATGATCTAGAATGGTGCCTCTTATCTTGTATAAGACCTAGCCTAATTCCTTTCCTTATATAAAAAATTGATAGTAGTTGTTTTATTTTTTTCGATCAAGAAGTAGTTGTTTTATTATAAGTTATCTACATATATGAATTTCCGTTTGTTGTCCATTCTATAGCAATAAGCAAACAATCTATTGATTAATACATGTGTTTAAAGATTCAAATATTAATGTATCTAAGGCCGGTGAATTAACAAATATCTATCCATGAACTCGATCTCTCACCTGTCAGTCAAATGGCAAAAGTGAGAAGGGTAAAGTGCCCATTAATTTGTTCATAATGGCAATTTTTGGAATCATTCTCCTTAGTTTTTTGGTTGAAATTAAACCAATTACTAATAAACACCATGATCCATAATACTTAACCAAATAATTAAACTTTTAGTCATTCGTTGATCCAATAACGTAACTTTGTAGTTTTAAACAGATATCGTGCTTCTCGATCAACAGCTAGTCAATTTCTTACCATCTCAACAAAAAGAAAGAAAGAAAGGATGATCATGGCGATCATCAAACATTTATACTTTCAAAGTTTCAAGTAACCGGAAAAGGTCAATATTGCTTCAAACTTTTTAGCTGTGTTTTTTTAGTACCAAGTGTTCTTTTCACTTATAAATGATTAGGAGTAAATCTTTAATTAGTTTATAGGTAAATAAATGTATGCTTTTCACTTAAGTTATAATCGCTTTTTTAAAATTTAACCAAAAAAAATCACTTTTTTTAAAAATCTTGTTTAGTTTAGACTCCGGACCAAAAGGCATACATTAAATATTAGAGAAATTTTGTGGTGACCGCGAGGTTTTATAAATTCCGCATTATATACAAAATTTTCAGATATTTTCCAAGACAACATTTAGGTTTTGAAAATTCCATTTAATAGTTGCAGCATACTATAAAAACGGGCAAAATACGTCTACAAGTCCCTGAACTTGTACATTTTTGTCAGTCAGATCCTTATAATTTGAAATGTTCAAATAAGCCCTTAAACTTTACATTTTTTTTTGTCTTTTAAGAACTCGATACTGATTTGACTAATCATGTTCAACTCACATTCGTAATTGCACGTTAAGGTCAATGTTAGTCTCTTTTTAATCTTACGTGGGGTTAAATAACGCTAACAAATGTATAAAAAGAGATGAATATTGCCTATTCGTTAGTCTTTATTTAAGTTCATGTAAGATTAAAAGGATAAGAGTATTGACATAATGTCCAATTACGAGCGTGATCGAGTTGAATGCGATTAGTCAAAAGTGCTTAAAAGATAGAAAAATGTAAAGTTTAGGGATCTGTTTGAACATTCCAAAACACATGGACTTAACTGACAAAAACATACAAGTTCAAGGATTCGTAGACCTATTTTGCCCTATAAAAAGTATATAATATGTTAGCCATAATATCTACTTAATTACATAAAATCACCCTATCATTATTTTTCTCTACAAAACTACCTTTCTTCAAATACCTCACTTGATAGTTAATACAAATAATCTTTATTATTTTTACATATTAATTTTTATAAATAAAAAACTTACCTAAATTTGTACATTTAAAAAAAAAACTCTATCATTTGTACATTTTTTGTGACACTATATACATATGTACATTATATTTACAAAGACCACATTTATATTATTTTAAAAACAAATTACTTGAATCAGTTCACCCACTTTTAAAAACACTCCCGTAAAATGTTAAACTTTACAACAATTTCAAGTTTATATTTTGTTAATGAAAGATATTAAACTATTTCCAAACTTACATATGCTTTTAGTTGTTTGAAAAAGGGGTTACTTTTATAAAAAAAATTGAAAAATATATTAATTTTTATAATAACAAAAATGGGATGATTATAAACTTAGGTTTTTTTTAAAAAATAAAACAGATAGTTTAAAAAATCTATAATTTTATGTAATTAAATAGACACTCATATCTTTTTATATAATATATATAGATTACTACGAGTCTGTAAACCTTTAAGATCACAGTCCAAAATCTCATAAAAAATTATCTACCGCTCAAAGTTTGTAAAGGCTCATGCTTATCACATTTGTAAAAAAGGTTTTGCTAGATCAAATTAGTTTATCTATAAAATAAAAGCTTATGAATTGGTGTTCGGCAAAACAAGTTTTTAATAGCTTAATTTTTTTTATAACTTGTAAAAAAATATTATTTGAGTATATAAATATTGATAATTATGTATGGGTATATAAAATATCTGCAAAAATAAAAAAAAATATTTTTATACCCATTTTCATCAATATATCACCTATTTCTATAGTTAAATAAGCTCATTTTACTAAACGTCCTTTAGCTTAATTTAAAATATCAACTTCTAAAATAAATTAAGAATTTAAGATAGAAATAATTTCACCTTAATTTCAGCTGAACACAACCGTGTACTATACTTTTTGAAATGTCAATTTGGTTTATGTAAGGATTACAAAAAAAAAAGAACAATGATGAAAAATCAAGGATCCAAATCTCTTGCTCTGAATCAGCGGTGTGGATATCATGATGATCATCACAGTTTGATGGAATAGCAAAACAGGCCCTATTTGACTTTTTCCGGACATCAAACAAAAGTTTTTTACCTTTCTACTTTTGTCTACTTTTATATTTGATTTTCCTAAATTTCTTCATAATCATATGCTACATAGTTTAATACTATTTCTTTTTGATAATGTATCCCATTTTCCTTTACCCTTTTAAAAAGGACATTTGATCTAACTCCACAGTTATGATCAATTTCCATCTACCCACCATTTTTGATTTTCAAGTAATTCTTTTTTCTAGAAAGCCCCCTTCACATTATAGTGCCATGATCAACTCAATTACAAATGTCATAATGACATATGTTTTCGTATAGTTGCTTTCACATACTATTATTTCAATTTTCCAGGTTTGTTTTTGGAGGATAGGAACAATCTCTCTCTCTCTTGCTCCAAGGTGCTAGATGATAAGAAGAATTGATGACGAGTAATATCACTCTTATTGATGGAAAAATTGATGTCGATGACGCGACCGAGAACATGAACAACGCGGTATCCTATGGAGTTTGACACTCCCATGGAAACAAATGCACACCGAATGTGGAGTCGCGATCTCTCCCACCACAATGCGCGTTTCTAACGAACTGGCTTAAGTTTTTGTCCCATGGCGTGAAAGTCCCACTCCCATTGACACATATGTCAAGTAGTTTAGTCCTTCCATGGCTCACTAGCAAGGAAAGCATGAGCCATGTGCTAATCGCCACGCGACACCGATAGCCAGCTCGCCCCATGTCAGAAACATGTCTAGAAGTTTGTATAACGGTGGAATATAAATAACAACTCAACTCTATAGGAAAATGGATCAAAAGAACTTTGGAAAATCATCACACTTGTACTAAAGAATCGACGTATTGAAATATGAAGGAGAGTTCACATAAACTAGAGCATAGTTTGAAAACACTACAAGTGAGCAATTATCCTCGAAGTTTAGCAAAGTCTATCTAACAAGTTTCATTTTCCTCGCAATAGAGTACACACAAGACAGATCCGGCCTTGTCGTCAACATAAAGTGATACTTGTTTTCGTTATCCACGCCTGGTATTTTTCAGGTTTTAATTATAATTAGAAGCTTCAATGAGCATCATGCTTCTAGTTATATTTATAACAATTAAGTTATTGCCTTCAATTTTGAGTTTTCTAAAACCATTTGTTTTGCCCTAGTGATTCCATTTTGTAGGACGACCTCGATTTATAAGATTGTTAAAACCATAATTTCACATTCTTGTACTTTAAAACCATTTGTTTTGCCCTAGTGAATCCATTTTGTAAGAGATGATAAACAAGTTAGGAGTGGCTAGCTAGCATAGGAGACAAGTTTTGAGAAGCGAGACTTCATTAGTTTGGTCATGTCTAGAAGCGAAGCCCTGATGCTATAGTAAGAAGAGGAGAGCGGTTGGATCTAGGGGTCTGCCGAAGGGAGAGAGGTCTCCCAAAGAAACGCTAGATGAATAATATAAAGCAGGATATCAACTTGCTAAGGATTTTAGTGGATTTGGCACAGTGTAGAGAGAGTTGGAAGGAGAAGATTAGGGTGTTGGACATTTGGTCAGCGGGTTTCACGTAGTTCTTGGGTGTGAGTTTGTCTCGTTGGCTTTAAGCTTGACCTAACATCGTTACTATTATCTCTTTTAAGCCTTTTTCTTTGTTATTGTTCATTGTTTCTGTGTTGGGTATCTCTTTTCTTTTAAAGGAATACAAAAGAAAAGAGATAAAGAGCAGAGGAATGGTTGGAAGAGCACAAGGATACACATATACATTGTGATGATGGCCACAGTGACCCAACCCAAATGATGAAGTTTCCCACCTCCACACACCTAACTATTTTTTTTTTAAAAAAATACATATTTTATTAATCCAGAAAGAATAAATTAAACCAAGAAAACGTTACAAATACAAACAAATGCAAATGATTAAAAAAAACAAAGAATAAAGAATATAGAGGTGATACATCCAAGATTTTATTCCCCTACCTAGCTAGCTGGTTCGTACGTAACATTCAGCAGTTAGCAGTGAAAGCCTCTGACATCATCTTCACGTCGCCTCTACGACATGTATGACATGGTCAAAGCTGTCCATTTTTTTAATTACAAAAGTAATTGTGGTTCAGCCAGATTGAGAATATTGATTAGTTTTAGTATGACTACTGTACCCGTCGTGTCATGCACGACTCGTCTTTTGTAATTTTTTGAATATATTATAAATAGAATATTAGTGTGAAAACGTATAATACAAAATTTGACATAGTTTAGTTCATCGAATATTAGAAGTCTTTAATTGTTCTATAATCGATTAGGAATATATTGTTATGCAAGTCACGTACTTATATTTTATAGTCAATAATTTACATTATTTTACAAATTGTATCTACTTATATTTTAATATGCAAATTGCCAATTTGATATACTCAAATTAAACATGTAGTTGCTTTAATCATAATATTTAATGAATAATTTTTTCTTTACAATATTAAATTATAGTTGGGCTTTTTATAATCAAATTAATATTGATACGGAAAAATATCATATAAGTTTTAAAGTATGAACGTTGTTTTTATAGTTCATATAACTCAAAAAATAAATAGAAGACATAATATTTGTACTTGATTACATTTTTTTCTTCTAAAACCTTATTATAAAAATCTAAACTAATATACCGTATATTTAAAAACTTCATTTTTATCATTCACATTTATGTTACCAAATAAAATTAGCCTATATGTTACTTGAAAATGAGATATAGACATAATATTTGTTTACATTTATAATTATGAGTATCTATACGTATTATTAGTTATAGAATATCTATATGCTTATTTAAGTAAATCAAATAATATATTTTTGATATTTTTATATGTTACGACTTACGATGTTTGATAATATCTTTATACCCAATAATTTCTTAATAAAATTATTCTAATATCTCAATAACAGTTTTTATTGATTTAATCACAAATGATATCTAATAACTTTATTAAGATAATATCTTAGTAAATCAAATAATATCAAATAATATGTTTCTGATATCATAATATCATATAAGGTACAAAAATATAGAAAATAAATTAGGAATAAAAAGATAAATTTATTTAAGTAAATCAAATAATAAAGTGAAGAAAGCAATTGTTTTTTAAATATGGTGTGAATTATCAACAAATTAAATATACACGTGATACTAAAAACATAACTAATCAACAAAGTGCTAGATACACATTTTCACATCAAATTAATATATCGTATGGCTTTAAAATTCCAAACATAGAAGAAAATCAATCCTGAATGGGGTATGTGAATTACATATTGGGTATCTTTTATAGAGAAAATTTAAGATAAAATTATTTAAGGAATATAAAATTAAAGATAGATAGTATGAGTTTGACAAAAAAAAAGATAGATAGTATGACTTTAAAGATAAAATTGAGTATTAGATAATTAAGGAAAATAAAAGTTATAGAGTTGTTATTATCTATTTGAGTTGAAAAGAATAATTAAAATCAAGCGGGGCCAGAATTAACGTGGAGGCTCGAAATTCTCCGGCTTTAATATATAGTATAGATTATTTCCTGTAAATATATATACACTTTAATTTGTATTTTGGCTGACAAACGTGGCCTGCCTTTGCATTGGGCTGTAGTGGGCCAAGCGTAAAGAGAGTCCGGACGTTTTCATTTTGGAGTATTAAATAACGGAGTACTTATTTTCTTTTACTAGAATATTAAAAAAAATTAGTTCAATTTAAATTAATAAATTTGACGTATTGAAAGGAGTATCATTGCTTTTATCAAAAAGAAAAGAAGGAGCATCATTCATTGCCTATCCTAAAAACCTCGACCGTTACATCAAGCGTTACTCGTTTTAATAGATTAATAATAATTTGGTCGTTTTTTTGTTTAAAATTGTGTCTTTTTATGTTCGATTAATGCTCATATATAAAAAAATTATTATTTCTTTGTTTAATGATTTGTATGTCATTGCTGTGCATATTATGTTGGTATTGAACATAATATAACATAATATATGTGATAGGTAAAAAATAGTCAAAATATGATATTAGAGTGACTATAATAATAAGAGTTGAATAACATAACCATTATAACATAGTATATACTCCAACATGAAATAGTAATATAATATATATGTTACACTAATATGATCTTTTCATTTAAACAAAAAATTTAGATAAAATCGAAAAAAAATTCAGAAGTATAATATTGAAATTAATCTTTAATAAACATAATATATATTTTTGAAATATAATTTGACTTTTTTTTAAATAAATAATTTAGATTATATCTATATTTATATTGTATACTTTTTTTTATCTAAGATTCTATATCTATATTAATTAAAATGATCTTTTAAATTAAGATTATATATATATATTAATTAACCATGATCTTTAAAATTAAGGTAGATGAATTTCAAATGATTTAAAAGATTTTAACTTATATAATAAATTTTATTAATTGAAAATCTTATATATTTATTTTTTAGGGTTTAGACTTTGGATCATATACGTAAATATCTTTATAATATTTGTAAATTATTTTAACTAAATCTTTGTTTAAATAAGTGAACTTTGAAGACATAATATTTTTCTTACTAATATTCCTAACAAATTTATTACAATTGTCCGTGCATAGTGGGTTAAACTAGTTTTGATAAAAACTCAATTTTGATGCATATATGCTCATTTTGAGTTCACAATAACTTCACATACAAACAAATTCGATGCACATTCTTAATGCATCTCTAAATTCGGCCTTTGTCTTCCTAAAAATAGAAAAAAATCCGATTGCGTTATTTGTTTTGCTCCTTTTAAATAAACTATCAAGACCCGTAATTTGTCATCATCAACCGCTTGAGTTCCTTCTATTTCTCATGTGTGCTACTATAGCATATATACCAGTTAACAGAAATATAATTTAGTGTTTATTGTAAAGATAAATTTATAAATGTGCAATATATAACCTCACGTATATTTAATGTACACATAAACGTAGTACGGAGTATATCGTTTTATAAAGCTGAAAACATTTTCTCCAAAACAACAAATCAAACCAGTAAAAATGCATGACGTATTTACGTATAAATGTATAATAATTTAGACTCAAAAAATGACTGTAGAAGCTAGGACGTACGAGAGCGATGGGACGACGGGAGGAGCACGCGCGGGCAGGGAGGCGAACGTGGGCCGTTGGATTCATCAGTGTGACCGACGACTGACTCACTGACTGATGCTATTGATAGGGGGTGTGCGTGCGCTGCAACTCCACCGTGGACTGCACACACACCCAATTATTCCCCCCACCCACGCTCAATCGCTCATCCTTCATCCATCTATCCATATGTATCGAGCGCTCCCTCTCTGTTATGGCAGTCACTTTTGCATGCAAGCCCTAATTAACATACATAGTGAGTGAGTGCTACATATCATGCAATTTTGTATTCTTCTCTATGGAGCCACCTTCACGATTACACACCCTCCCTTCTCTAAGCTGTTAGGAAGAACATGACCCCGAGGATTTAGACCTTGTTTGGATCCACATATAAATGATATTTCATTCCATTATAATGTAGCTAGGCTCATGTTATTTTGAGGCCATCCAATCAGGCTCTAACGTTTCTCCTCATGTTATATTTCATCCAATCACGTGTGCCGATGTAGAAGTGTATCGGTTCCTAGAACCAGCGATTCCCCGAGCAATGACACATTGGTAACGGGTGATTTGGTCGTTTTAAATAACAATTATGCAAAGAAACCAAATCAAGTGAGTGTCGAATCTGCAAGGAGACAGATTATCTTTTGCAATGAAGTTTGTGTCATATCTAACGTACAATCAAATGAGTGATATTTTCATGAGCTTAAAGACCCCTCCTCCTCCTCCTCCTCCTAAGGTTTAATCATGAATGTGCCATAGGTCTCGGTTTAGGAGAATCTAATCTGGAACCGGTAAAAGGCCAGTTAAACAGTTCATGTTTCGGTTACGTGCAAAAACTTATAATAACAAAAAAAAAGAAAGTAAAACAACAAGACTAAAAGTATACAATTACAAAGTTTGTTTGGATCGCCATAAAAATGATATTATTTTCCATTTTAATATAAGATCATGTTATTTTGAGGCGATCCAACCGGCTAGGCTCTTGCATTGACATATCTATGGTACAATCGTCTTCATATGGTGGTCGAATGAGCCATATTTTCACTGTTAGATTAAAGATTTAAGCATGGATGTGCCATAGGTTCCCGTTCCCGATTTAGAAGAATCTAATCTAGAATCGGATAAAAAATCAGTTACCCGATTCCAGTTCCAATTACGAGAATTTAATATAAAATGTGGGAGAAAGTAAAATTGGAAGACCCCCCTTTAACAAAAAATAAACATAAGTAACAATATAGTACTCCGGATTAACTAATTCTTTCAGTTAAAAGATTTTACTTCAACCGTCTTGTCCCATTATTGCCGATGCATATGATTATTTATCTATTTAGTTAGTTGAATGTGGTCGCCACTTTAAGTAGGACGTAATCAATGATTAATTCAATGCAACATAATTGTCACAACCATTTGCGTACTACATCTCCGCTATATATTTTCTTTCAGTCGATCATTCTACACATCCCTATTTCTCGATATCATTGTTAGTACGTTGTTATTAGAGTTGGTTACTAACCAGTTTAATTTGTGACGACCTTAATATATTTTCTTATTGATAAAAATTGATACTGATAGTCTCTTAAATATGCTAAAATATTAAAAAAATGATTTTTGGAAGAAAACCTAGTCAAATTGGGGTTCTTATGCAATACTCTATAACAATTACCCAGATATTCATGCAGACGTAAGATCTTGGGGTCAGGATGGGAAAATTTCTGATGGCTTGCATTTAGTTCATGTTTAGGATGTGCATTAGGCCATGTTTCGTAGCTTTCGGTTTGCGTTTATCTCTTTTAAGTTAGATTTTTACTTGTTTTCGGTTTAGTTGTTCGGTTCGGACTCTACGCTTTTGTTCTTTGTGAATTTCAGGAGATTTGGAGGTGAATGGAGCGTTAGAGATCAAGAGGACTCAAGGAGGTGTCGAGAGCTCGAAGACGGAGTCAAGAAGAGGCCGAGACGACACCCGAGAAGCAAACCGAAGACCGCCCAAGACGAAGCCCGAAGAACCGAGGCAAGAGCAAGCCAACCCAAGGGCCACAGCCCCTGACCCGGCCGGGTCACGGGCCGGGTCCTGGCCCGGGTCGGCTGCCTTGCCCAGCCGAGAAGCCAAACGAAGGAGGCAGGGCTGGACCCGGCCGGGTCACGGGCCGGGTCGGAGCCCGAGTCAGCCCATTTCCTCGTGTTTGCGCGTGCAGCGGTTTCCAGTCTTGGACCCGGTCGGGTCACGGGACGGGTCGGACCCCGGGTCACACCGCCGCATCCCCTTTTTCCCGTTTTAGCCTTGTTTCCTTTAGGGTTGTATATAAGCCGTCTTCCTCCTTTTAGAAAGCAACTTTTACCCAATTTAGGACCTCTAGAATTTCCATTAAAACTCTTTGGTGTTCTTGAGAGATTGAAGGATTTTGTTGGAGATTTGTGCCTTTTCAATCAATACAATGTTTATTGGTATGGATTTCCTCATCTCTTCTTCTTTTCTCTTGTTCTCCATGGATTGCTAAACCCCCAAATCCTAGGGTTTGAGGAAAACCCTATGGATTCTAGGTAGCTTTGAAATGCTTGCTTGAATTGAGATTGGAATTGTGGTTTGTATCAATCCTACATGCTTATTGCCAAATTGCTTGCGGTTTGAGGCTTGTTGATGATTAGAACCGAAAGGTTAGGTTGTCAATAGGGAGATAGGCTAGGGGCTTGTGTTGAGAGACCTCCTCTCTAGCTTGAACTATAGGATTGATTGATTGATTTCCCTTTGAAATGAGAATTGATTTGGGAATTCTTGAGAGGTTGACCTACCGATAGAGGGTTTGAGTTGGACAAGCTCACTCAAGCCACGACGGTGGATGAGAGGCTTGAACCTATTGAGCCACTTTTGAGCCTAAAGGGCCTAGTTTGCATGTCAAGCCACGAAAGTGGATGATTGTCGTAATCTAGGTACGATTTGTTTAATTCGATAGGATTAGACATTGATTCTAGGTAGATGCCTCCAAACCATGATTTGATCTTGATTCATGTATGCTTGCAAAGTGCTACTTGGTTCCATAGTGTGAGTACTTAGATCCTAAGATTGCCTTTTCCATAGTAAACTTGCATCATTTTGTTGGTTGTTTTCTCCTTTTACTTAGTTGTTATTTGAGTTCTTTAATTTCAATCCCAAATTGCTTCATATTAGCCTAGCTACTTTGATTGTCGGTTCACCAACTCTACTAAAGTCCTTGAGATTCGACACCTTGGTACTACACGATCCGTGCACTTGCGGTATTGGTCTAGTAGCCTATCAATTTCATACCTGGATTGAATACGCCGATACAACTCAAAAGATACACACCAAACTAACTCGACAAACTTTATCCAAAAGTGTATAAACCATAAAGGTAACTAGAACTAATACTCGAACTAAAAGAAAATAAAACTAGCTATCTGACAACTGCTCTTCACCCTCCAGCTCATGAATGCCTGCTTCTTCTCCCTCCAACCCTCCATGCACCGAACCAAACCCACATAATTCCCTAAGTTGATATCATGTTTTATGTTGTCTATCTAACACTTTTTTGGACGACCACTTCCTCTCATGGAAAACGCTCACACCTCATAATTGTAGCGTCCGAGCTCCGCCTCTGACAATGACCAAACCAACGAAGCCTCGTTTCTCGAAGTTTGTTTCCTATGTTAGCCACCCTCAACTTGCTTCTGATTTCTTCATTTCTAATCTTGTTCATCCTCGTGTGTCAACACATCTATCTGACCATTCTCATCTGTGCGACTGCGAGCTTCTGTTCCCGAACCTTCGTCGTTGGCCAACATTCAACACCATAGAGGATCGCTAGCCTTATAACAGATTTCTGCAAGTTCTTACGCAAGATACTTCTCTCATATGATTATTTTGTATCCATACAAAAATCTGACATTTATTTTTATTTTCTTCTTGTAAAAATAGTTCGGAAACTCAATTTCATCTACAATTGTAAGTTTTAGATCAAATTTCTTATTCTACTTTTTATGTAATCTCTTTCGGCCAAATAAGCATAAATTGTTTTGTTTTGCAACCATGAGTTTTGGTAAGTTTCTTATTTATTTCTTAAATGGTTTCCACTTTACTTTTATAAATGTATAATAAGAGTAAAAAAAAAAAATCAAAGTAAAAAAGGAAGAAAGATGGAGATAGTGGGAAACTGGTGATGTGTTAGATGCATAAAAAAAAAATGATTGGTCATAGCGAAGAAATTTGTGTCACGAAGAAGAGTATCTTTTGTAAGAAGTTATGTTTGACACAAATTCTTAATTTTCTGATTTTTTTTGACATTATTTTACTTTTCTTTTATTTTTAATAGTTTAAGAAATTGAAGGTTTCACCACTGTAAATGCTCCTAGGGTAAGTCTTAAACTTACAAATAAATGATGATTTTGTATTTACATTTTTTTTTCATTTTTTTATAAGAGAGGGATTTAGTTTCTAAATAGGCCTACGATAGCAAAAAAATAGTGTTAATGATACTAAAAACAAAAAAGTTCGGAGGTTTACTTTGGAGTATATTTGATGATGAATATATATATATATATATATACACACTGCAATATTATTAAATCATTCATCATCAAATATACTCCAAAGTAAACCTCCGAACTTTTTTGTTTTTAGTATCATTAACACTATTTTTTTTTATCGGAATCATTAACACTCATTAACACTCCATACAATAATAATATTAAGGATATGGGGTGGCCGGCTAGCTACAACCTCAAAAGTCACAAGTCACAAGTCACAACCCATTATATCATGTTTGTCGTTCCCAAGTACATAAGTTACAAAATATCCAATTATCCATGTATAGTTTGTCCATCCCACACCATTGACATCAAGATCAAATTATCGGACGGACCCTAAATCTTGTCCGTCTCTATGCTAAAAAACTAAAGTTTTGCATCTGACTTTCATAGAAGAAGGGGAAAATTGAAGAACATATATATATATATTTGTCATATTATACATTCATTTGTCGAAAAATACATTAAATCGGATGCATACAATATGTGCATACATTTTGCATAATCCATTGATATAAAATGTCCATAGAAACAAATTATATATGTGTAGATCATGAGGTGTTTATAATGCACCTCTTGTTGATATGCCTTGAATCTGAATCATACACCGTGAAAGATAGTACGGAAGTTTCGGTGTAATATGAATTATGTCTTCCATAGTAATATTGTTTCTCTGCACGTGGATGTAGGTAACACACAGTTACCGAATGTAAATCTCTTTTATCGATTCTGTTTATTGTTCTCGTTCGATCTCTCGTTACAGCACATTTAAATATGCATATTCAAGACAAAGTATATATATAGACATGTATGCCATACAATAAAATCAATATAATATACATGATATTTGCCTAAATATGCGTCAAATCTAAATATGTGCATCACATTTTTTGGTGTATACCGTGCAACAATTTCATACATTTTTATCTAATGGATTTTTGAGGTAGATTTAATATAAACACGTGTACATATATCCAAGATGTTCTTATGTACATTTAGAATAAAACATATGCATATCCTACACAGTCTTGTGTCCATTATATTTTACATGAATATATAACTCATCAAATACTCATGTGTCATTTCCCCCACCCCTCTTTTTTTTAAAAAAATTTTGTGTCAAAAACCGTCTTTTAAAATAAGTTTTTTATTTAAGAAATTCCCTTTTAAATTTTAAATAAAACCACCTTTTATAATGCAAACATCTAAGTTTGACCATCTTATACTAATTTTTAGTGAAAATTTAACCTATTTGGACAAAATACCCTTTTAACGTAATTTTTATTTTTATTATTGTTTGATTATTCATTTATATAATATAGTAAAAAGACTTTGTTTTTTTAAAACTAATTTGCAAAAAAAAAAAATTTAGGAGAAAAGTATTAGAAATAAGATTTTTTTAATAAGGGTATTTTGGTCCAAGTTATGTATGATCAATTTTCGTCGGAAATCACTTTAAGGTGGTTAAACTTGGATGTTTACATTATAAAAGGTGATTTTAATATAAAGAAATTCTAAAAAGTGATTTATTCGAAAAACTTATTTTGAAATATGGTTATTGGCAAAAAAAATCTTTTTTTAAATAAAACAACTTGCGTACTTAATTTCTCTCGATTGATGCCTCAACTTTATTCGCATTTGACACTCACATTTAGACCTGTCAAACAGGTCATTCGAATCGGATATGGATCGGGTCATTCAGGTCAAGCCGTTTGTATGTGTTGTGTTCGGATCGGATCGGTTTAGGTTCGAATGTTGTTCGGGTTCGGGTATAGCTCGATTCAGGTCCTATTCAGATTGAAATACTTCGAAACCTAGTTCGGATTGAGATTTTGTCCGGTTTAGGTCCTCTTCGGATTGCTTCGAATCGAATCTTTCGGATCAGGTCAATTCGGATACGGATGTTATCTAGATTCAACTGTTGTGGGATTATAGCTTTTTAGGTCATTTCAGATTGAGTCTATTCGAGTTTTTGGATGATAAACATGAGTCTTATTATCAGGTTTTTAATTTATATGGAAATCTTACAATATTTACACTATGATTTTGAAAAAAAATATAGTCTAATTAAACAGTTTAAATAAAAAACATACATGAATTAATTGATGGAATAATAATTAATCAAACATATATGCTTCTACCAAAAAAGTCAAATATACACACACTTAAGTAGGAGTGTAATTACTAAGTACACATATAAAAAGATCAGTTTGTGTGCACTACTCTCATATCTTGTATCATTACTTTTTCATTGTTGTTTTTATTTTTGAGAGCATATTTTATTCAGAAAAAATATCTTTATATTATTATGTTGGGATAGAAATATTATCTTCTTATCTTTAGGTAAAATATTATCTTTTATATTAGGTTAGTTTATATTATGTCTTAGATATTACTTGAGATATTTACTTGCCCTTCAAGTACTCGTACTCTCTATATAAACACATCAATGACAAACCCTAATGTCTGGCTTCTGCTCACCACTTTTATCATTCACAAAACTCTATTATATTTAGCCTTGAGATTTAATTCAGATGATTCGAGTCATATTTAGTTCGAATAATTTCAAATCGGATGATTTCGGGTCACTGTGGACCGGATTATTTCGGATCATATTTAATTTAGGTCATTTCGGATGGGTGAAATTTCGGATCGAATCGGATTCAAATCGGGTCTCGGACCATGTTCAGATGGTTCATCCGTCACAATTCAGGTCCAAGTTTAAATTCGGTTCGGATCGAATTTCGAATTCGGAATACTTTTTCCTAGGTCTACTCACATTCATAATTTCGCACGAGATCTCAAAGTAAACTCATATATTGATGCAAAATTGTACATTGGACGTTGGTGATAGCAAATAAATCACCTCAAAAGCTAAGTGGGAGCCTTGTGATATGCATAGTGTATATATGGAGATTATAATTAAGGCCATCATGATGTAGCAAGATGAGACACAAAATTGGATCCTATAAATCTTCACCACATTTTTCTTTTTCCATCACCTTTCGCCAAAATGTCAATGACAAAGGGCTTTTACTTTGTTTGTTGGATCCAAATGTGCTTATTAGCCTAGCAACCTTTTTTTTACCGCCCACTATAATATGAGATCTTACGGTAGGAATTTAAAGAAAAAAAGAAGAAAAAGAAAAATAATTATTGTCATCATTTTCTGGCTTAGCTATTTTGCATAATTACCTCACGGGGTTTTTCCATGCATGCACAAAAAAGTTGATTTTTTTTTGTCGAAGGATGCACAAAAAAGATGATTGAATGCTCATGAATTAACAAACAAGGTAAATAATGGTAGTTCTACTAATCTAGACAGTATAAGTATGCAATCAACTAAGTGCTTATAGCTAAATTAATGCTTATGATTCGCACAAAAAAAATTGCTTATGAAAAAGTTAGATGATATGATATATTAAATATTTCTACTAATCTTGACATGATGAGCATTCATGTTAGTTTATCTATGTAAATTGGTTTTTTGAACCTATGTTTTAAGGATGCTGGATAAGAATATTAATCTTAGAAACTAAAGGCCAAACAAAATAAATAAACCTGTTTGAAAATAAAACAAAAACAAGATAAATACAATTAGCTGATACATTATAATATAAGATTTGTATCTTTATGGTATATGATAGAAAAATCAATTTGATATATAATTACTTGAGCAAGATTGACCTTGATGGCTTGATGGGTCCAATATCATGTAAAAATGTATAACCCATAATTAGGTTTCTTATCTAAATGTTGATGTCAATGTCATATGTCAGTATCTTTTTTGATGTTTATGTCTAGAACTTTATTTTTTTCATGTACATGTCTCACCTTTATATCTAGAATTTATTTCTTATCATTTTATCTTACAATTTTAGAGCAAGATTGATGTGTTTGCAAAATCAACGAGCATACATATATATCCAATCGACACATCACTCGTCATATGTTCGTTATAGGTTTGAACTTGCAAAAATCAAGATTAAGGTTATTTCCCAATGTACAAAAAAATAATTAAAAATTTCGCAATTGCATAAAAACATGAATAGGGTGAAACTCCATAAAATCCATAAATCAAACTCATGAAAATAATAGAAATTAAATAATCATTTACAAGTACACGAAGCTATTAATAAATATCAAATTAAAATAATCATTTATATATATATATATTAATAATATATGAGTCAAACATATGATTGAACAAGTGAAAAATCAAGTGATGGGCAGAATTTAACTTCGCCCACATCCGATCAATGTTGCCCATCACCCTTCCACCACCAGCCATAAATCAGATTTCCATCTGTTTATTCAGGTCGAACAATTGAATGCGGTCTATATCTAAAATATGAGGTTTTCCAATATCTAGTTTCTGATTTATTTGAGACTGTGAATTATTGATACAAACGGATGGCATTGGCCCATACCAATGTTACGATTTTGATCTGCATTGACAATGAATGAAGCTAATTTTGATGGCAATGTATTCTCAATATGACCCTGAGAACAATCTCATCCACCCTTTCCGAATAAACGGATTGCAATCCGTTACCGTTTACTCGGAAAAGGTGGTTTGGTGGGTCTTATAGATATATCAATGAAAACTCATCTGCCGATAGACATACAGTTCACCCACACTGCAAAAAAAGCAAGCGAAAACCCGAATAGTAAGGTGATGGATGAGTACAAATGAATGCCTTCTACTTTTTTAAGATCGAAGAACAATGCCAACTTAAATTTATCAAAAAAGGAAGAATGAAAGAGAAGCTCATGCACTAATCTAGTAATCTGGCTTTTCTCTTGATTGCACATTTCACTTGTTTGGCCGTAACAACTAGAGCACTACAACAAAAACACTTGGTCAAAGCGTCTAATGTTAATCCTGCTTTCTCTCTGTATCTTCGTTATGCACAGCATGTCTCTGAGCAAGCAAACGCTTTGTCCTTTCAAGAACACCAAAGAATATAGAGCCACCAATCCCTATCCACATAACTCTTGGCCCAATCCCCTACATTATATCAACACAAATATATTTAAAACTGTTCATTTTGATGTCAGAAAGGAAGTGTTAAAGATTGCCCAATTTTGCCAACAGGTGGGCAAAAAGATGCAATGGGATAACTTAGATTGGAGTTATACCTTTAAGAGAGAACGCGGTCCTTCTTCCCTAACTATTGTTTTGACACAATCAAATATCCCTTTGTATTGGTTAGCTGATCCCTGCACAGCACAAAAAGAGAAGCCAAGCGGGTAAACTCAAGATATGTTTCATTTTTCCCATCAATTACAGAAGTTTTGACTTATACACACACCTGGACCATTAATCTGGTCTTAATCACATCAAGGGGAGTAGTTATAGCACCCGTCATCGCTCCTACAGAAACCAGCCACTTGGTAATATAAGTATGCTATCATTAAAAAAGGGAAGCTGCATGCGTCGTTCAACTTTTGAGCAAATTACCTGCAAAGGCTCCAATCACGGCGTTCTCAGGATCACTTAGATCCCTTTTCGCCTGGCGAAGAAGATAGAAGTTTTTAAGAGCAGATATGATGAGCATGTTTAAAAGTAAAATTTGGAATAAACAAATCAAGGCAAGGAGGTCATAACATGCTTACAGCCAGCTTGTAGCCTATGCGGAGCTGCTCATAAATGCAGAATTGTATAGCATCAAAGGGCAAATCTCTAAGTAAGAATGATCCATATCCCTGCAATATTTATCAAGGCAGGTGCGAAAGGGAAAACATGTGACGATTCTCAAATACATTAAGGAAGTGCAAAAAGAAACATCGAAGTAAAGAGAGAAAGAAATGGTTAATCAAAGAATAGAAGGGATGAAAAATGTTAAATACCGCATAAAAACCTTTAAATCCTTGCCTTGAAACAATAAGACGGACAGCATTTGGTGCTGAACTGAATTGCCCTGTTTGCATCCTTTGCTTAACAACCTGACAAGAACAAAGAAGAAAAATTAACCACAAAACACTCAGACATGTAATTTCAGAGTCCAGAAAGATACCTCTGTAGGAACACGAACTAAAGAAGCAGCCAATCCTCCAAGGGCACCAGCACTCTGTAGATAATAAAACAGGCAGCCTGTTACTATCAATAAAAAGAAAAATCATGAATGCCAGACCGTAAACCAGGTTGTTTCCCTGCTTAAAACCACCTCATGATACAAGAAAAATAAGGCAAATCCGTGCAGACTAAACTAATACAAAAATATATGAAGAATGTTAAAAAGAATTTGAAGAAATGAAGACAAAGAATACTGAACATTCTGACTAAGGGTGGAAGTGCAGCTGATTGTGAAAAGTTTATATTGTATTGCATGACCAATCAAATTCCTACTTCCGAAGTGCACTTATATTAATTTCTATCATCAGAAGTAAGGATAAGTGAACCTCACCAGATGAGCAACAGCACTGAGATTTTCAGGAAAGAAGTTTAGCAATCTCTGCTTTGCAGGTTCATAAACACCAACGAATATAGCAGAAGCCCTTCAAATGAAAAACAGGTAATTATATTTCAACAATCTGATATGTTTAGCATAAACTCCATTTCAACACAAAACCCCAAACGTTGAAAACTGAATTACACGCTTTCACACAAGAAACATGAGCACTAATGAGAGCTGACAAGTTATGAAATAATCATACGGTAAGACGCCAGCAATATTTCCAGCCAAGCCAGAATATAGACCCTTCCAGACTATCTGTCCCCCACCACGAACAGCCTGGCATCAATGAGCAACAATTTCTGTTGCATTAGTACCCTCTTCTAAGCACCCAAAACAAAAACTTCGGATTATTTCAGCTCAATAAATCATTATATTGCCTACAGTTTCAAAGTCAAAGAAACAAGGATAACCAGTTAGAGGTTAAGGCCTCAAATATCCATGCACTCCTATTCTAAAAAATTTTAAAGATGATGATTTGTCTACAACGAAGAGATACAAAACTCAAGGAATGTAGGAACTACCTGTAATCGTGTTTTTATAGTATCAATGGGGTACAAAGCTGTTTCAACAACTACCCCAGCAGTACCTCCAGCAATCATGCCATCTACAGACATCAGAAAATGGTGTGTCATTAACAGCGGAATTCAACAATATATATACAATAGTCGAACCAACAAGGCAACCAAAGGAAAAGGTTAGACATGATAAATTGCAGCAGTAAACAGCAACACGAAGATTGCAAGATAAAATCAAATGCATTAGCTGCAGAGGATTGCATTATACTATTATTATTAATAACCATAGAGTAGGAGACCTTTGGAAAATATCATATTACCATAAGAAGTGTCGGAGAATGAGGGAATAAAATGCAATTGTGTAGTGAGAAATCAAAGAATGATGATACATGCAGCTGTGTAAGATACCGGATAATTCATGGAATGAGAACCTGACTCCAGGATCATATTACACTATAATTTTTTTTTTAAATAAAATTTGACATCTTTTGCTTTAAGATCATTTGTCCTACCAAATATGAAAGCATATCAGTAGCCAAGTTCACTCAGCATTGTAACTTCTACTGTGTAAAATTAAGAGCACACCTACTGACTTATGCTGTAAAGTAATCAGTGATGAGATGAAAGCATACCTAACAATACCCGGAAGAAGTCAAATGGTTTTTCTTCAATGCTAACTGATGCAAAAGGTTTTTTCCTCGCGAGTTTTTGAGAATAGACTTTCATTGTCGTTGCATCTGCAATGTCGTCCAGCCGTTTAGACACATAATAGAAAATGATACTGAAACTGAAATGCATGCATGTAAGGAAGGATATCTGATCTAATTTAACCTCGGGCATTCTTCGCTATTTAAGATATATATGGAATTTCATACACATTAGTTCAAACTATTCTGCAGCTTAGACTATATGGTTTCCATGTGTAATTGGGAGTTACTGGAATTATTCACGAAGAATTTACATCCTCCATGGACCCTAAGAAATGCGCAGTATTTAATATTATCACCAACAAGACTTGCAGCAAATATAACATTCTGGATGACGCTTGAAGTCCCTTTATGGGGAAAAAACACATTCATATTCTAGATTAGCGTTTTGTGGTTTAAAAAGGAATGCTTTAATTTCAAAGGATAATTGAAGCTTAGGAGCACTCAACAGATATGGATCACTTAAATCTACATTATGTTACATGATTTATTTTTACACAGATGTCACTCTCATTTATTCTAAAAGAAATTCAATGGTGGAGAATTCGTTTGCATTTTTGCACCGAAGAAATCTAGAAAAAAAAAATACTTCAATCTATACAAAATTGGTCAGCACTCTCAGCTTTTAATGACAACAAATGACCATGCTAGGTTCTATTCATTCTCAAAAACGCTACAATTATTCAGAAATTTAGGAGCAACAGCGAAACCAATTCATCAAAAATGGATAGCAATACTACCGAGAGAGACGGAGGAAGAGCTATTGCCATCGACAGATACCGGAGGCGCCATGGAAACTTCCAATTTCAGACCTCAGCCTGCAAAGTCCAAATTACACAAAATCAGCACAATTGAAAAACGAAAACAATCAGCAGATTTGCTCAAACTTTAGAAACAGCGCGAATCGCATTTCACCTTTTACACTGACAATTTCTTCACTGCTCACGCCTTGCAGAACACGATTCAGATGGCTGAGGTTTGGGCTGAGGTTTGGCCGTTGGGAGAATCAGAGAAGAAAGGGTTCCTCCGAAGTCCGAACAACCAGAAAAAGAAAGGTATTGTAACGGTGTTATAAAGTTTGGGCCTGTTTATTGGGCCTGTTTATTGGTCCTGATTATTGGGCCTAAACAGTTTACGAGTTATTACGGCCCAAATGGGACAAAATCACTCCCATCTCCAACAAGCAGCTCTCTCTCCTTTGGATCTTCCTCTCCATTGCTCAGGTGTCGTGTACAAAGACAGACGGAGACCGAAACCCTAAAAATCGAAGTGGAAAGGGAGTGTTACGATCGCTGAGAAATTTCTCCGCCATGGCTTTTTCTTCCCGCGTCTTGTTTAAATCCAAGCAGGTTCGTCTCCGATTCGTCAATTGATTCCTGCTCTTTGTGTCGCCTGATTCAATTTGATGTCCGAGTTTCTTCTGTTTAGTTTTTCTTTGTTTGTTTGAGTTTTCCTACCGTTGGATCAGCGAAACTGCGAAGGAAATCGATGAATTGAGCTTTTGAAGGGCTGCATTTTCGATCTGTATCCGCATTTCCTTGGTTGGTCGATTTGAAAATTTTCAAAGTACAAGCAAAATCCAACTTATCGTTAGGTCAACGAATTGAATTGCCAAGAATGTAATGGTTGTAGCGACATTAGTTTAGAAAGGTTGGATTGAGTTCATCTGGGATCCCTTTTAGGTTTTACTTTGGTGTACATCAAAATTGGTATATTTGTTTCTCGTAGGAAAAGAATTGGTCTGTATTTTTTTCATTTTAGTGATTGTTTGAAGTTTGAAAAATGCCAAAAGAATCCACAAAACATTGTGTAAGCTCTATGATATACAAGACATGCTTGATTCAGTTGTAAAATTGGCTTTCAATTTTTTGATGCATGTGGTCCTTGCTCTCATGTCAGTTTATTGGGGCAAGATCATAAGTATCAGCTATTCTCTTGGATCATCATGTATCTTTGATTCTACTTTTATTAATGCCTGTTCTTGCAGGTGTTTGCTGTCAAGAGCCTTGTACAGCCAGAGCATATGATTGCAGTTCGTTGCTTTGCCGCAAATCCTCCACCCCAGGCTAGCAAGGGAGATGGTGTGCCTTCCATAAACTTTTACTTATTTCCGTTTCACTTTACCAGTTTACCCCTGATTTTTCCTAGTCTAGATTGTGATGGAAAGGTTTAATTAACTTTGAATGTTTCTAACAATGTTTCTACTTTCTCACAACTTGATCCTTCAATTGTTTCATGATGATTATTTATTGATATGATTTTGGTCTTGAATTGCAATATGGCTGAGAAGAGATGCTGAAGGGCCTATTTTTGGAGGTCAAGAAGAAGTTTGAGACAGCCATGAGTGTACTTCGTAAGGAGAAGATCACCATTGACCCGAATGACCCAGCTGCTGTTCAACAATATGCGAAAGTCATGAAGACTGTTCGGGAAAAGTAAATTCTTGTTCACTCTATCCTTATTTCACTGAAGTGAGATTTTTATGCACGCTCATTATTGTAGTTGTTGTTTGTTTATAAGTACAACCTATATTATCTTTGTCTCTATTTTGGACCAAATAGGAATACAGTGACATTGGGATTATTTAGAAGTTTAGTGACCTAAATGTAGGCCTGGACCAACTAGGAATACAGTGACGTTGGGGGTATTTAGAAATTTAGTTACCTAAATGTAGGCCTGGAATATTTCTAAAGTTGGACATGTGTGCTGAAGCCTTGAGCTCTAAAACTAAGGAAGCAGAATTCAGGATTGTTTATTATTAAACAATCCTCATATAAATTGATAATATATGCGCATCTATTTACCTGTGGGTCATCTTTAGCACTGAATTCTCTTAATTGTTTTTATTTAATATAACTGCACTTCTGGCTTTGAAGATATCGAACCTTTATTTTTTATCTTGCAGAGCAGAATTATTCTCCGAGTCACAGAGGATCCAGTACACAATTCAAACAAGAACTCATGGTATCACAGATGCTCGTACTTATCTTCTGACCCTGCAGGAGATCAGACAAAAGTATGTGCTGTAACATGGCGTGTGCTTGTTTTCTAGAATTTCCATGAAGGAATTTGTTATTAAATTGTGTTAGATGAATTATCTATCTTGTGTAGGAGAGGCCTCTCCGATGATCTTGGTGCTGAGAAGATGATGTTTGACGCCTTGGATAAGGTTGAAAAGGAACTGAAAACCCCTCTTATGAGAAGTGACAAGAAAGGAATGGGTCTTCTAATGGCAGAGTTCGAGAAGATCAACAAGAAGTAAGTGCTTATGTGTGCTATGGTATTTCTCAACATTGTGTGATGGAACAAATGTTTCAATCCTTTAACCAACATGAAGGCTTTTATTAGGGATATCTGTCTCACGTATTCAGTAATTTTACCCTTGAAAAATAGGCTTGGAATCCGGAAAGAAGACTTGCCCAAATATGAAGAGCAGTTGGAACTCAAGATTGCCAAAGCTCAGCTGGAAGAGTTGCAGAAAGAGACTTTTGAGGCTATGGACACACAAAAGAAGCGGTATGTTGCAGTTTTACTCTATATGAAATCATCTAGTCAAATTCATGTCCTATTGCATCATATTTTTCAGTTCACTTTTGAATTTTAGTATTCTGGGGTAGGAAACTGCTGGTTCAGCTAAAAAAACACTTGAAAAATATTGAATACTTTATAGTTTATATAATGCTTAGTGGGTTTGTTTCTTCACGATAAGTATTTATATCACTTAAGCCACAAAACGTATTTAATATATTGGGGAGCTGTCTGAATTTTACTGTTTTGTTCAGGGAGGAGTTTAAGGATGACGATATGGTTGATGTGAAGTCTTTGGACGTCCGTAACTTCCTCTAAGCTCATTTTGCCGGGTTATCATAGCCTGAAGATCAACTCTTTGGAGGGGCTGTGACAGCCAATTTTACAGGGAAGGCAGAGACCCAGTCTTGGTTTGCTTGTTTAAAAATAAATTTTATTTGATTCGTTTTGATACCTAAAGCTTATTACTCAAGCTTCTGCTTCGTGATCATAAAGATAATGACGAATGAATCGGATTGTATGGAAGGGTTTGTGTTTATGCAGGATTGCATACCAAAATTTCCCCCTACTGCTGTATTGAATATATAGTTTTTATCTTTCCAACAGCGATTTAAACTAAAAAATGAAGGTTAACGTCTTGATAGTCAAGTAGGTTTTCTAACTCATCACTATTTTCTGTTGGGGTCTGCCAAATTTTCAGTGGGTTCACTTTGCACTCGTGATTCTTCACTGTTTGTGCTCTTCTTGTTGGAGTTGATGACTTAAAGAGGGTATTCTCTGCCAAATGTGACGAGGTCTTAAACAGTTAAACTAAGCGTAGAACGAGCAGTACACTTGTCAGACAATGAAGCTTTTGGAAGAGAAATTCAGGGCGTGTATTATAGGAAACCAAGGCGTACATGAAACTCAGCGATTGAATCGGTTAAAACTCTTGCATGTTCGACTCGGTTTGTAAAGGAGCTGACATAGAAATGGTGAGTTCGACTCGATTTGTAAAGGAGCTGATATAGAAATGGGACTCATTTGAGTCGAAATGGAAATTGAGTATGGTGAGTTCGACTCGATTTGTAAAGGAGCTGAGATAGAAATGGGACTCATTCAAGTCGAAATGGAAATTGAGTCGAAATGAGTCGAAAGTGAACACATGAAAACTAAATATCTATATCTATATATATATATATATATTTGCAAACTTATATTTAATAACATATGCCATCTACTATAATACAGTATAAAGCAGAACCCATCTCTGTTGAAAACATTGCGCCACCTCATCAACACTGCATAAAAAAATGTTATAAATGCCACGTAATCTAGGCTGAATAAAAAAATCCATAAAAAAATACTGAAAAAATATGAATGATCCCGAAATTGCTTCTATATGCACCAATTAGGTATTTAGAATATTAGGTAGTTTATGAATGATTCCAAAATTGCAAAAAAAACAATATTGAAAAAATATGAATGATCCTGATATTGCTCATATATGCACCAATTAGGTAGTTAGAATATTGCGTAGGACTTTTTTTTTATACATAATTAGATAGTTAGAATAATTAGGCAGACTATGTACGCATATAATGAATCATAGATACTGTACGGGTAATGTACGCATATTAGCATAAAAAATGAATCTTATACATAATTAGCATAAACAATTAGGTTGTTTTGTGTGCCTATAATTACGTAGTTAGAATATTTTGTACATAATGCTTTGAGTTAAACATTGTGAAGATTGATTTTCCACGTTTGGAGATATACGTACATAATAATATTTTTTTTATATATCGAGTTTATATATACATACATAGATATATCGATATTACTCGGTACGGGATTCTAGGTATATCGAGTTTATATATATACGTACATATATATATTGTCTAAACACTTCGATATTGTCCAAATACTTTTGACATTGATTTCTTCTCCTCCATCACCTACGTGTAAGTACATATTGATAAAAAAATTTATGTTTCTTTACCGTAAGTTAAATTCTATTCAAATTAAGATTATTTTGTATTTTGAAGGATTTGAAGATGGGATCCATGTACGATGATATTGCCAATATTGATGCGAGCAAACAACCTTGAAAAATACGATGTCGAATTATTCGCCAACGGAGCGTATCATACCACTCGGTTGGGATCGATGAAATCCAGTTGGTTTTAATGGATGAAAATGTAGGCCTTTTCAATCTATTATATAATATACTAGTTTTACCTGTTGCGCCATGCACGACAATTTGACTTTATAATATTAAAAATAATTAAATATTTTAATATTGATACGAAAAAATATAACTTAATTTTTAATGTATGAACATATTTAAAAAAGTGACGTTGTTTTTTGAAGTTCGTATAACTCAAAAAATACATAGAAGAACATAATATTTATACTTGATTAAATATTTTTTTCTTATAACCTTATTACAAAAATCTAAATTGATATACCTCATATTTAAAACTGCATTTATATCATTTGCATTTATTATCAATTAAAATTATTTTTAAAATTAACTTATATGTTGTCAGTTACCACTATTGAATTATTATTGTAAGATATTATCTTAATGTGTTTATTTAAATCAAATAATATTTTTTGATATCTTTATATGCTATGATGTTTGATACCATCTTTATACCCAATAATATCTTAATAAAATTATTCTAATATCTCAATAATATCTTTATGTGATTTAATCACAAATAATATCCAATAAATTTATTAAGATAATATCTTAATAAATCAAATAAGATCGAATAATATCTTACAATGGAGAACATCATACCATATAATTTTATTAACATGTGAATGATGATCTACCTTTATTATTATAATAACATGCAGGAGTTATCAATTTAAATTCTATCATAGGGTGTTAATAATATAAAATATAAACGGAAAATATGTCTATAGGGTTTTCTTATATGAATTTTATTATTATTTGATAATATCATATTAGGTAAAAGAAATATATTTGATCTTGTAAATATAAAAAATAACTTTGGTATAAAAGATAAATTTATATAAATAAATCAAATAATAAAGTGACAAAATCTATTTTTTGTCAATGCCACCACAATCTAAATAACGTACAATCTTTCATAAAAAAAAAAAATCACGTACAATCACGATATTATATCATGATTAACATAATCACGTACAATCTAAATAACTACTTTGGTTTTATTATATCATGGATTTTACAATCTATTTGAGTTGAAATATCTACATAACAATTTTTTTTATCTTTAACGTTATTGTAGTTATTGATTAACCTATTCTTTTGTGTCGTTGCCCGGGGTTTCTTTTATGGATGAGTGTACGCACTTTGGTAAATTAAAGTAAAATCATTTAACAAAAATAAAATTAAAGATAGATAGTATGTCTTTAAAGATAAAATTGAGGATTAGATAATTAAGGAAAATAAAAGATGTAGACTTGTTATTATCTACTAGTTGTACCCGTCGTGCCATGCACGACTCGTGTTTTGTAATTTTTTTAATATATTATAAATAGAATATCAGTGTGAAAACGTATAATAAAAAATTTGACATAGTTTAATTTCATCGAATAATAGAAGTTTTTAATTGTTCTATAATCGATTAGGAATACATTGTGATGCAAATCACATACTTATATTTTATAGTCAATATCTTACAATATTTTGCAAATTATATTTATTTATATTTTAGTATGCAAATCGCCAATTTGATAAAACCCAATTAAACATGTAGTTGCTTTAATCATAATATTTAATGACTATTTTTTTGCCTCTATGTACGTGAATATATCAAAAAAATATCTTATTAAAATATAATATATTTTAAAAATCATGATATTCTCAATCTAAAAAATAAATGGTATAGAAAATATTAGAAAATTAATAGAAACTGATAAAAACAATTTCTTGAAAATATAAGGTGGGTGAGAATACAAATTTTTAATAAAAATTTAAAATTTTATGAGTCCAAAATTAAATAAATAAATGTTAGTTATCTGAAAGAAAATCATATAAGATCTATTGTACGACTATTATAAATGTTAGGAAATTAATGTTAGTTATGCTAGTATCTAATTATATTATAATCCAAACTAAAATTTAAATTATATTATAATCCAAATTTAACTGTACGTATGTTTGATTGATTATAACATAATCAAATTAAAATTAAAGAAATACATATGGCCCTAAAATATAACATATTGATTGATATAACATAATTTCATCAATTAACGTGGTGAAATATAATTAATGAAAATATAAAATATAACATACGGACGTACATGGTCATAGATATAACTAACATTTAAGGGATTAAAATTGATAAGATAAGATATGTTATATTTTAGGGCCATATCAACAATAGTAGTTTTGATTAATGATATACGTGAAAACATTTAAGGGATATGCTATATTGATTGCAAATTAACGTACGTACATACGTATTGATTGGTAAGATATGACTGACTTTTATATGACTTTTATTGATTGATTATTTAAGGGACATAAAATTGAAGATAGATAGTATGACTTTTTTTTTTTTTGCTCGAAAACGGAGCTAGAGCTCCTGCGTTTTATTTCTTATAAAAAGATTAAGCATACCCATTATGGGCTACAATGTCTTGGGTAATTAAACTAGCAACAGAAATAGGAGCAACATCCAGACAACTAAAATGTTGATTAAAATCAGCAGCATAATTTGCAAGAGCATCTGCAGCCATGTTGCTTCCCCTCCGGATGAAATCGAGCCTCACCGTCCAGCCAGTATGTAACATCAGCTCACGACATTTCCGAATTAAGGTACCATGCCGAGGGAGAATAGGATTCTTAGAATTAATGGCCTTCACTGCAACCTCACAGTCGGATTCCACAAGCACTTGGGCAAAACCCTGCTGCCTGCAAAATTGGAGCCCATAGAAGACTGCCCAAATTTCAGCAAGTAACGCTTCACATATCCCACAATTGAAGACGAACCCCTTTACAAAAGCACCAGCCTCGTTGCGCACTAAGCCGCCACCGGCAGCCTTCCCGGGATTGCCCTTAGAACAGGCATCAACATTCAGTTTAACCCAGCCCGGAGGAGGTGGCGACCAAGGAACCGCCGAAGCTTGCACCCGCGAAAGAGAGCTGGCCGGACCTCTAGTTGAACTGATTTTTGCATACTCATTAGTCATCGAGATGACCGTGGCAGTGAGCCCATCAATAGAATCAATTCCATCGAAGATCAATCGGTTTCGGACTTTCCAGGCGTACCACAAGAAGGTAGCATAAACCGAGCAGCTAAGGTCAGACTTCTGGATGTTCGCCAGCAACCATTCATTAGCATCGGTGAACACAAAGAACTGGGCTGGCGGATTGTTACCAAAGACAGCCATCCAAGCGGCCCTAATCGGCTCACAATCACGCAGGAGATGTAATACGGTTTCCGAATCACCACATCTCGGGCAAGCATCCGATTGAGCCATATGGCGGCGTACCCGATTATGGTTGCACATGACGCTACCGTGAGCCATAAGATAGATGAAATTACGAACCCTTTGCTGAGCTGGAATTGTCCAAATCAAGTTCCAATTGAAGTTGATAGTGATGGGGTTAACTTCTTCATTCCTCAACAGCTGCATAGCTGATTTGGTAGAAAAACAACCCGTGCTAGTATGATCCCAGAAGATTGCATCCAAGTGATCAGCCCCCTCCGACAAAATGCAAGCCTTGAGCCTGTCACACATATTTTCTGAAAGAAAAGGGGTAATTAGGCTCCAATCCCAATCATCCACACTCCAGTAATCAGACACCTTTAACTCCATAAGGTGATTAGGAAGCGGCACCAATACATGGTCCATCAAAGGGGTGGCCGTTACCCACGCATCAGCCCAGAATCGAGCCTGCCTCCCATCTCCCACCGAAAACCGCAGGCCTTTCTTGAGAAGCTCAGCCCCATGACATATGCCTTTCCAGCAATACGAAGAAGCCGCCACAGGGCGAAATTGTTCCAAGAGCGGACCATCTTGAGCGTATTTCCCCCATACAACTTTACTCCAAATAGTCGTTTTGTCCTGCGTGAGACGCCAACAAAGCTTCGCCAACAAAGCCGTGTTAGAGTGGCGCATGCTGCGAACCCCCAGGCCCCCTTCACTCTTGGGTCTAGCCAACTTCTCTTTGGCCAGCAGGTGCATTCGTTTCTTCGTTACCGTCGAACCCCAGATGAAACTAGCAACCTGTCCATCAATCTTGTCACAAATAGCACGCGGAACTAGAGTGGATTGCATGGTGTAAATCGGAAGGCTTGACAGGACAGAGTTAGCAAGAGTGGTACGTCCCGCCATAGACAGCGAGCAGGCCTTCCATCCATTGAGCCGAGCAGCAACCTTGTCTAAGATATAGTTGTATCTAGCATTTGTAACCCTGCCACAGAAAGTAGGAACACCCAAATACTTCCCAAAGTCTTCAGCAATCGGAATTGAGCAGGCCAAGCTGATTTCAGATTTAGTCACCATATTGACTCTCCTAGAAAACACTATGGCACTCTTATCATGATTCACTTTTTCCCCAGACATAGAGCAAAACAGATTAAGGCAATCTTGAATCACACTAGCTTGGTCCAAAGAAGCTTCGGCAAACAATATGAGATCATCCGCAAAGAATAAATGAGAAAGAGGGACACCACCAAGCATCATCGGTCTCCAACGACCCCCAGCAACAGCATCTTGAATGATGTGGGATGATCTCTCCATACATAGCACAAAAAGATACGGAGATAGCGGGTCGCCTTGTCTAACTCCTCTCGAAGCCTTGAAACTTCCGGATCTCCTGCCATTCCAAAGCAACTCAAGAGAGCCCTCCGTCTGGCATTTCATAATGATTGACACCAGTCTCGCCGGGATGTGCGCCATATTGAGAGTTTCTTCCAGAAAATCCCACCGGACACGATCGTAGGCCTTGGCAAGGTCAATTTTCAACATCATCACCCGATCCGAGCCTCTACGAGACGAGAGAGAGTGGAAAGCTTCCTGTACAACAACGACGTTATCAATAATCTGTCGGCCAGGAATAAAGCTAGATTGGACCGGTGAGACCAGCTTCGTCAACACAGGTTTCAGTCTATGCATCATTGCCTTAGTCGTGATTTTGAAGACGACATTCAACAATGAGATAGGCCTGAAATGGGAAGGAGACGAAGGAGCATCAACTTTAGCAATAAGGTGAATAAGAGCATCACAAAGATTAGGAGGTAACACTCCCTCATTCAAGACACCAAGCACCGTATGAATAGTTTGTTGCCCGATGAGCGACCAATTATGTTGGAAGAAACCAGCAGGAAATCCATCCGGCCCAGGGGCCTTATGGGGATTCATGGACTGAAGTGCGAGCAACACATCCGCCCCAGAGAAGTCGACTGAAAGCGCCTCAACCTCCGAAACAGTGAGAGGAGGAAAAGAATGGTGGATGGTCGGCCAAAGGGAAATATCCGCCCTCGTATCTCCTGTAAACAAGCCCTTGAAATATTCAAGAACCAAGTTTTGAATCTGGGCAGGATCCTCAACACGAACCCCTGCATCAGTTTGGAGAAAATAAACCTTGTTAGAATTCCGGCGAACAATAGTAGAAAGATGATAAAACCGAGTGTTTCGGTCCCCATCAATGAGAAAGTCCGCCCTGCTTTTTTGGAACCAAAAAAGCTGTTCTTGCTCCAGCACATCCTCCAACTCTTGTTTGAGGTCCTTCTCCAAATTATACAGCCACCTAGAGAAACGATGGTCCAATGCCCGGGCAATGCCCTCTAAACGAGCCCAAAGCTTACGTTTTCGAGAGAAAATATGCCCGAACACTGAGCGATTCCAATAGGAGAGCTCCGACGCAATAAGCCCTAAAGCCGAGGGCAAATCCACATCTTTCTTCCAGCGGTCAGCGACGAAATCTTTGAAGTTCTCATGTGCCATCCACGCTTGTTGAAATCTGAACGGCCAATTTACATGGACGGGAGCCATCTGAGGATTCGTGCACACCATAATAGGAACATGGTCAGAATAAGGGGCCACCAGGTGCTTAACAATAGCATTCTGGAAAGATAGGCGCCATTGATCATTGCTGAACGCCCGATCAATCCTGGCAGCGTGATGAAAATCAGCATCCCTGCCACTCATCCAAGTGAATCTCTGCCCCACATAGCCAAGATCAATCAAACCCAGTTCATCAATCCAAGCCCCGAACGCCTCAGATTCCCTTGCTGAACTTTCCGAGTTTCCCGTTCTCTCATGAGCGCCCAATGTTGCGTTGAAGTCCCCCGCGAGAAGCCACGGGCGATTGTTCAAACGAGCAAAACGCTTGAGGTGATCCCAGAGGTCACGACGTCTAGCCGGGTTAGGAGCAGCGTAGATAGCTGAGAGAATCCATGGCTCCTCGCCCCGACGACGAATTTCTACTGTAATGTGCTGACGATGAAGAGAGAGCGGGATAACCACAAAATCAGCCGTCTTCCAGAAAAGCCAAATACCGCCCGAAAATCCATCCGCGTCAATCCTAATCATCCCATCATACCCAATACGACGGCACACCTCGTCCGCCCTCTGACCACTGATGCGAGGCTCGACCAGCGCCAGAACACTAGGAGAATGCAAACGCAAAAGTTCGCGAACACTGTTAAGGAAACGGCTGTTACCCGCGCCACGGACATTCCAGATCATTAGACTGATGTTATTCATAGGTAAACTATTGTAAATAAGGTTTCGGAAAGAAACTTGATCAGAACGCGAGAGAGAATCTCGGACTTCCTGTCTTGCTTCGTTAAACCGAGCAAAAGCATCAGCTTGACTGCGGGGCATGGATATTCTGCATAGAAGCGGATTGGTCTCCGTCAACAGTGGGAGGAATTCCGCGATCATGGTCGTTGCAAGCTTGGGTAACGCTGGCTGGAATGGCCCGGTCCGGAGGTTCGAGACCAAGATGATTTGACTGCTCAACACCAATTCCGTCACAACTGCCGGAGTGGTTACTTGGAGTCGACCCGCCATTGTTGAAAACCACGATCTCTTGTTGCTTGGTAGTTTGATTGGGTAAGACCTGCGTACTGAGAGGCTCTAATAGGCTTTGCTTATTCTGCGTAATATTTTGTGCGTCCATATTGGCTTCTTGAATAGTCAATGAGGCCCCACCATTCATGGCCGAGATTTGATTATGAAATTCGGTTATAGATTTCTCCAAACTTAGATTAATATTTTCCATATCTGTGGTATATGATATCTTGACTTGTGGCTTCTTGGGCAAGTAAACCGCTTTCTCCCTTCTATCTTTACGTTTATACGAAACCCGATTTGCTGCTGCCTTAGGAACAACCTCCAAATCTTCCAGTTGCCTTATTTCCGGATTTACCGAGGGTGGCTTTCCATTGGAGTTAAGAAACAGCTCCTGATTTAGCGGGATTGTGCTGACAACTACCATAGGTTTCGGCGCCTGAGGAGCGACTTGAACGACCGGCGTAACAATCTCCGGCGACGACGTAGGTTCCTCTTCCATGGATTGGAGGACCGAGAAACGCGAACCCGACGCCTCGCCATGAGCCTTCTGCTTTTGGTGACCTGTCTTGGCTTGGTTAGACTTAGACGCTTGATGGGCTGAACTTTGAGAGCCTGTACTCTGGGACGAACCAAGGACAGCTGCGGGTGAAGGGGCAGTAGACGATTTTCCTTGAGACGGACCCTGAGCAGCGGAGGTTGAAGGAGCGGAAGCCGACTTCCCTTTGAAATTTTTTGAATCAGCAGCTTCTTTCGGTTTTCGCTTCGGTTTAACGACTTGCATCCAGTTCCCGAAATCGCCTACTGGTTTGAGGTTTGGAGGCACAAAAGGCGGGGCAGTAGCATCCAGCAACATACTTTGCTCATCAGCGGCTTGAACCAGCGGGTCAGGCAGACACCCATCCTCCAAATGACCAACCTTACCGCATTTAAAACACACCATCTTCAATCCTTCATACGAGACAGGCCATTCCCTTCCAAGGTGCTCAAATTTGGATAATAAGCTCTTGGATAGATCAATTTCCACCGCAAATCTCACGAACTGTCCTCTGACTGCAGCGAGAGTGGTCTTATCCACCTTGACAACTGTTCCAATCAGACTTCCAATCCTATCTGCGAAGACTGCATTGAACCATTCCACGCTAACCCCCGGAATACGAACCCAGGCTAGAAGTGAGCGTTTGGTGTCATTATACGGATCAAAGTTCGGTCTCCACTTCTGGATCATTAAGTAGTTGTCGCCAATCATCCAAGGCCCCTGCGATAAGACAAATTCATAATCATCATCGTTAGTGAATCTTGCAACATAGTAGGCATTTCCAATGTCAACTAAGGTTAATTTCCCCTTAGGACTCCATTTTTTTTCCAAGGTTCGCTTGATAACGGCGTATCCAGGCCCTTTGTCAAGCATGTTGATGATCAAAGACTTCCACCATGGGCGCCGCATTGCCTTTTTTTCAGCAGCTGTAAACAGCAGTCTTGGGCATTTCGGGTTGAACACAGCAGGGGGCTGGTCATCTTCCGTGTCATAATCCACATCGGAGGAGAGTTCGGTTGTAGAGCCCCCCTGATTGCTCGCAACCATGTCCTTGAAGGAGGCTTTAGGCCCCTGAGTAGCAGCAACACTTTCGGCCAAAGACGGGAACTGAGAAGTTCCAAGAGATGGCGGAGGAGGGGGAAGGTCCACCTCCATGCCCCCAGCAGCCATGGGGGAGGGATCAGACGCCGGCAGTAAACCCGACGACCAGAAGCGAGAGGAAGAGAGAGTTTTTATTATAGTTAATTAGAGATTCTTAAATTTGGTCTTTAATTTAGATAGTATGACTTTACTATTGGCCATAGTATCTTTTATAGAAGAAGATTGAAGATAAAAATATTTAAGGAATATAAAATTAAAAAAAGATTGTATGACTTTAAAGATAAAATTAGGGATTAGATAATTAAGGAAAATAAAAGATATAGAGTTTAAATTATCTATTTGAGTTGAAGTAAAAAATTAAAATGAAGCGGGGCCAGAATCAACGTGGTGGCTCGAAAACGGTCGGCTTTTATAATATATATATATTATATTGATATTGATTTGAGTTGGAAAAAAAAAATTTAAATCAAGCGGGGCCAAAATCAACGTGGTGGCTCGAAAACGGTCGGCTTTTATAATATACTAGCAAATGACCTGTACCCTGTACGGGGGTGTTATTTATGTATTTATTGCTTTGTATATGAATTTACTATAACAATTATAAATGTTATCATATATATACTTTGTTTTAAAACGACGCTTATTTTTTGGATTATAAAATGACATAATTCTTATATATCAACATATATATAAATAAATTTTATTTATGTATTTAATTTTTTACATACGTAAACATATATTTAAATAATTGAGGAAGAATGAAATACGATAAGATGCATTATCACATTTTATTAACAGTTGATAGAAATCTTTTGACACTTAAATTAAATTAAGTAATAAAATCAGTAAGTTTAAATAAGATTCGGATTAATATATTATGATATTAAATATATAGATAATATTTAATAAGTTAAATATTAAAACCCAATTATCTCTTATATATGTGATTGTTTTCTGAAAAATTGATTAGATAATAAATATATAAAAATGTAATGAAAATGTGAACGAATTATTATCTTAATTAAGAAATCTATCTTTTTTTTTCTAAAGTGTAATCAATATGAAATATTAGTGATATATATGTTAAATATAACATATTCTTTTTTATTGATATTTTAATATGATATGATATTAAAAATTTATTTAATATATTATTTTAATAGAATGAATCTTTGTCTTAAATATAGTGTTAGAATTTGCTACCGTTGATGATTTAAAAAAAATACCATAATAAAATTACAAAAAAAAGTTTAAATTTAATATGATATTTAATTAAATGGGTAAAATATTATGATTATGATTTTTAGATTGTCACAAAAAAAATACTTTTTAAAATAAAAGGTTTATGATACATCTATCTATTAATTAAATGTGTGTAATGATAAGATAAAGATTTATATATTTGGATAGAATTATTAATTAAACAACACAAATTCTAATATATACTAATATTTCAATTAAGTATCTACGGAGTATAAGATTATGATAAAAACAAGATTTAATAAGATAGATATTTTTAAAAGGGATGATGTGGCGCAATATGGTGGCAGAATTTGCTTCCGCTTTAGTATATAGTAATAGATAGATAGATAGATAGATATTGATTTGCATTATTTCTAATTATTAAATAGTTAACATTAATTTATTTATATTATGTATTAGTGTGACATTATTTACGAACATATTTGGTTTTTCAACTTTAAGTATTGTTGTCAATGTCGGTTCGATCGAAATTTGTTCTCTAAGCGATTAAGTCACGTTTATATTTGACATTACTAGTTATAAATCATATACGAATCATTTATTTTTTTTGGAGGAGAATGCCATGCCAGAACCATGCACAAATCATTGTCCAATATAGCAACAGCATTCTTTTTTAAATTCAGTTAAAATATATTCGAATTTCCAATTCTTTGAGCTTGAAGAGTGCTGATTTGCGATAAACCCTCAACGGCCTCCTCCAGAGGTTTTGCAATCTCTTGGTTCTCTCTCGATCGATCGTTGCCACCTTCTCTGTCGATCGTTGCTCGGGTGCTCTCTTTCCATGTTGCTCGCCCTGGCCTGATTCGGAGCGCTCTCTTTGAATCTTTTCCGGTAGGGTTTGGTTTCCATTTGTGCGTTTGATCTTTTGTTTTCCTGTGAATGTGATATCTGTTAGAAAATGTGAACTTGGATAGGGGAAATTGACACATAGATGCGTTTATGAGCATTGGAATTGAGTAGATCTCCTTAATTTACTTCAATCCTCCTTAGCTAATTTGATCATGTTAGCTCTTGTTATGATTTTGGTTCTGCTATAGATCGTCTGAATTGGGGGATTATGTTAGCTTCAGGATCTCTGTGTTGTTCTTTGCATCTCTTTTCAATCTGTCTTGGGGTTGAAATTCAATTAATGTGAAAGTGTATAGGTCCCTTGCTCAAATTAAAGCTCATCAATTTACCTTTATAGATTCTGTTCTGCATTCCTTTTGCTTTTTACTTGTTCTCCATCGGCCATACCTTGTGCGCTAATTTAGTTAATTTAACTCCAGGCTCTATACTTGGTTTCTGTTTGGAGACGATAATTTGTATCTTAGGACAAACAAGAATGTCTTCCATAAAGAGGCTCTCTTCATTTATTTCCCGTAGTAGTGGAAGGGATGCACTTGACAGATTCCTGAAAATTGACTGTAAATCTGGCAATGTTGACGTTCACGACGCCCATTACTTCTTCGAGTACATGCTTTCAGCGAGACCCAGGCCTCCAATATCAAGTTTTAATTTTCTGTTGGCTGCTTTATTTAGGGGTAAACAATACTCTCTTGCCATCTCTTTCTATAAGACCTTGGTATCCTCTGGTGTTTTAGGCTTAGGATCGCATTTTGGGACCTTGGGTGTTGTGATGAACTGCTATTGTAGCATGAAATCAGCTAGCTCTGCCTTCTCAGCTTTTGGTCTTGTTTTGAAAAATGGTTATCACCCCCATACCATTACTTTTAGTTTGTTGCTCAAAGGATTGCTTTTGGAAGAGAAAGTGGTTGAAGCCGTTGAATTATTGCCGAAAATGATTTGCATGGGTTGTGCTCCTAATTCTGTAACTTACAACACTATTATCAATGGTTTGTGTAAGACTGGGAACTCTGCTACAGCCCTACAGCTGCACCGAAAAATGGTGAATAGAAAGGATGGCTCTGTTGGAGTGAGCTGTAAAGAAGGGCCTAACATGGATGTTAAAGACATGTTCATTGAGACAAAGGACTCCAGAATTCCTCCTGATGTTATTTCTTATAACTGTTTGATTGATGGGTTGTGTTGCTCAGGGATGGTTGAAGATGCTGAGTCACTCTTTCTTGAAATGGTAGATCGTGGTGTTGCACCTAATGTGCTGACATTTAATATGCTAATCAAGCATCTTTTTGGGATAGGTAAAGTGACTGAAGCTATTGGTGTGTTGCAGAAGATGATTCAGTTGGGATGTGCTCCTGATCTTGTAACTTACAATACTATCATCTTCGGTTTGTGTAAGACTGGGCACTCCGCTGCAGCCCTTCAGTTGCACAGAAAAATAGCGCATGGCAAAGATGGATCTGTTAGAGTGATCTGTAAAGAAGGGCCTAACATGGATGTTAAAGAAATGTTCATTGAGATGAAGGACTCCAGAATTTCTCCTGATGTTATTTCTTACAATTGTTTGATTGATGGGCTGGGTTGCTCGGGGATGGTTGAAGATGCTGAGTCACTCTTTCTTGAAATGGAAGATCGTGGTGTTGCACCTGATGTGTTGACTTTTAATACCCTATTAAATAGACTTTGCAAGGAAGGTAGACTGGAACAGGGAAGGGAACTTCTGGGACTGATGATTAAGAGGGGTAAGTTCCCCAACAATGTTACTTGTAATGTGATACTGGATGGCTGCTGCAGAATTGGGAACATCAGAGAAGCTATGAGTTTCTACAAGGGTATGAAGGCTATGGGAGTTTGTGCCAACAGTTTCGCTGTAAATATTCTTTTGAAAAGTCTTTTTCAGTTCCAGAAAGCTGTAGATGCTATAGATGTATTCAATGACATGAAAAGACTGAATGTAAGGCAAGATCTTGGTACTTTTGGACCAGACAAATTTAGTTACACTATCATGATTGACGGGTTATGTAAGCACGGGTATGTGAACATGGCTAGAGAGCTTTTCATGGAAATGTCACGTAGTGGTGTTTCTCCAAGTATCTTTGTTTATAACTCTCTGATTGATGGGCTGTATGAATCTGAAATGGGGGAGGAGGTGAAAGTATTGATAGAGCGCATGACAAGAGAGGGTATTCAGCCAAATGTGGTGACATACAATATTATCATAAAAAATCTTTGTATGGAAGGAAGTATAGAAGAAGCAGAAAACTTAGTAAGGTTGATGATTCAAAAAGGGGTGCTTCCCGATGTGTTTACATACAATTGCTTGATCAAAGGCCTTTGCTTCAAACGCAGGATTGCTGATGCACGGGATGTGTTCTCTTTGATGGAAAGTAATGGTTGCGAGTGTGATGTCGTGACCTATAACACATTGATAAATGGCTATATCAAAGTTGGGAATCTCAAGAAGGCACACTGCTTGCTTCATGAAATGAAAGGAAAGGGTTGTTCCCCTAATGTTGTGACATACAGCACATTGATAAACGGATATTGCAAAGGAAAGATGTTAAAGAAGGGATATGATTTACTTCTTGAGATGGAAAGAAAGGGTTGTTCCCGTAATGTTGCTACATACAACACTTTGATAGATGGGTATTGCAAAGTAAGGATGCTAAAGGAGGCAACTGAGTTGCTTCTTGAAATGGAAAGAAAGGGTTGTTCCCCTAATGTTGTTACATACAACATTTTGATGGATGGGTTTTGCAAAGAAAGGATGCTAAAGGAGGCAATTCAGTTGCTTCTTGAAATGGAAAGAAAGGGTTGTTCCCCTGATACTGTTACATACAACACTTTGATAGATGGGTATTGCAAAGAAAGGATGCTAAAGGAGGCAACTGAGTTGCTTCTTGAAATGAATAGAAAGGGTTGTTCCCCTGATGTTTTTACATACAACACTTTGATAGATGGGTATTGCAAAGAAAGGATGCTAAAGGAGGCTTATGATTTTCTCCTTCAAATGGAGGATAAAGGTCATTCCCCTGACGTTGTTACATTTAATACATTAATTAGTGGCTTTGCTCGTCAGAATGAAAGTGCACGAGTTCAAGAGCTTCTTCAGAAAATGCACGACAGACAGATTCTACCTGACTTGAATACAAAGTGCATTATATTGAAATGCATCAATAAGGCTGAGGACCCTCAGAGTTGGATCAACTCTATGCCTAATTTCTCCTTGATTGAAAAGTCAATAGATGACAAACGCCGAATCTTTGTGTGAGTTACTTGATCCCCTTGTTTTATGGAAGTGCATGAGTTACTTGTTTTTGATCTTTAATTAGCCTGAACTATCTACAACCTTACTGATTTCTTCAGGGAGGAGTTTAAGGATGACAAAATAGCTGATGTCAAGTCTTTGGACGTCTGCAAGATCAGCAAAGATTGAGCTTCGGATCATGCGTCAGTGTATCTCCTGGAGATCAACTGTTTTGAGGTACTGTAACAATGCTTGACGCGTAATCAATTTAAATATTATTGGTTATAACACAATTTCATTTTTCAAATACTTGCACAGCATTTGAGTTATAGCCAAGTGGCATATCAGCTTGGCCTGAAAGGCAGAGTTGGAAGTGAATTCACTCTGCACCTCGAAAAAATTGTCAGGACATTGCAACATAGGTAGAGCCTGAACAAGATGAGATTTTTGCATCTTTAAACACTGAATGAACGATGACATATGAAGAAGAAACCCAATTTGATAAACTAATTCCATTCCATATATTTGCAGGCGTTGCTTCTGTAGATGAAGAGTTCGATAGCTTGGCCGGTATTGAATTGAGAGTCCATCAGTGAACCATACAATCGCACCACTCCCAGCTATTGCCATTTGCAGATCCTTTCTATGCTCAACGAAGAGCCATCAAAGAAGACATTCAGCTTGCCATCTTTTTCACTTCCTCATTCTCTATTGGCATTTGGGTATTCTTGCAAAGTGAAGATGCTAAAAGGAGGCATACAATTTGTTCCTTGAGATATATGCACAAACACTCAGAAAATAGGATAAATTGTACTAAAATTCAAGAACTACAACTTGCCGGATGAATATTTGCCTTTGAACAAACAATTTTCCCCATCAAGTTCCAAGTAGACAAACTGATGGTTTAAACAATACCCAACTCACATCACGTTGGCCAAATAGGAACATATATACCTGTCACCAAATTAGCTAAATAAGTTGACACCATTAGCTTGATTATTTTCCGGTAGAAATATTAAAGGAAACTGCACAATTATAATTTCCAAAATGGGTTTGCGATAAAACTACACCAATTACATTTAAAACAATTCAAACTCAAAACACCAATTGTATGTTTTCTTATATAGGCTGGGAAAAGAAAATTGATTCCCTCAGTAGTCAGTACTGAATACCAGTCCAATTGAACGTGACCTTTGTGGATAGGCAAACCTTGATTAAAAAAAAAAAAAAAACCGATTCATTTGGGCTTCGGGCCTTATTCTTTGTTTTTTTGTGGGTTGGAGCACTTATGAGACTCCAGGACTTGTATTTTACTGTGCCAGGTATAACTTGCATTTTTGGCAATATGGCATGGCTTTTATTTTAGGCATTTGGGCTCTCAGTCTTGGTGCCACTTTCTGTATCCGTGTCGTCCGCAGCTGCGTAGCCCTCGTTGCTCCTTGTCACGGTACCCTCTTCCTCCATCTCCCTTTGACCTATTAGTAAGTTTTATACTGGCTAGTTTAGGGTTAGGGTTAAATTTGACTGTTAAAGGACCTCGCTTGTTCTTCAATTCTAGACTTGTTCTTGTCACATTCCATTCGTGTTCAAGACTTGTTCTTGTGACTGTTTTTTTTACACCTTTTGCAAGGCAGGAGTAGTTTTTCTAATAGGGTTCTTCTTTATACAGTAGTGCTTAACCAATTTCAATTTGTTACTTGCACTGCGTGCAGAATAGGTCCTGCTTGCTACATGGCCATGATGTTTCGTCTATTTTCAGCCACTACCGTCTCCAAGGCCCGCAATGTTTCACCCTCCACCGCTGTTGTGGCGGCTATGTCGTCGTCTCGTAGATTTAATTCATCCACCAGGGCATGCACTGTCTCAGCCACCGACGTCGTCTCCAAGCACATTCAAGACCTGTCCAAGAGGAGTGCTCTCATCCTCAATGAAGGAACGTCTCCGTGACCACGGAACCAAAGCCCTAAACCCTCTGGAGCAACAGCTCCTTCAGTCCCAGCCCCGGGTTGAGTTTCAGCTCCGGTTTCTCCAAAGTCTCTACGACGAAATCCAGCCACAACCCACCACCACAGTCGTCGACGACAATGCCCCACTCACCTTCATTATCAAAACACTCCAGTACCTTCATCATAGGCTTGATCACATTTCCAAAAGGGAGAATAAGGATCATTATCATTGCCCAGGTGTGCCTATTTCTGAGCCGGACCGTATTAGTGCCGTCTTTAGCAAGCCTCGCGTTGCGCATGAGTTCCTCGCCCTCAAGAGTGTCTTGGAGGACATCGCCTGTGAGACTGAGCTCGCCAGCTTGTCTGGACCAGCTTTCGGCGAGGAGGTGACGAAACATGATGCGACGAGCACTTATTATTGTAAGCCCTTATCCGAATGCATGCCTCCAGATGGGACACTGGAGAAGCACCGGTATCTCTTGGTTTCGAACGGGTGCGAGATACATTGCTTGGACCTCAAGCAAAGCAAGACCCAGCCCTTTACTCATGACTTGCCACTCCTTCCTATAATCGCCTCTGTCGACTTGCTGGACGAGGGTCTCCCGACCACAGTCGGTTTGTGCAAACTCGGGTCCACTGTATACATGATTGGCGGGCAGACGCTTTCGCGAGACGTCTCAACAAGCGAAGAAGACTGTCTCCAGGGTCTCAATCTCTATGCAGACCTCTGCAAGCGGCTAGACACGGTCAAGGCCAGGTCCCGTCACATCCATGTCCTGTCTCTGGATGATAGTAAGACTACGATTTCTCTCTCCAAATCCAACCTACTCCAACTGAGCAAGCCCAAGATCAGACCCATTGTTGAGCAGTTCCACGGCGAAATCCACGTGATCGACTCTCTTCCTTTCAAATTGGCTTCATACAAGGAATCTTATTGGACCGGCTCCCACGAGGTTTTTGACCAGGACAGTGGCTGTTTGGTTGAAGAACTCGTCGTCCCTGCATCATTTCCCGTCATGGGGTCTCACTTGGTGGTTGGCAACAAAATCTTCGCAGAGCCATCCGACGGTGATCATTCTCTTGTTTTTGACTCCAGGCGCAACAAATGGCACGTACCTGACAGAAACCTGGATGTGATGCATATTCTTGGCCGTGATTATATTGCAAGCAGTGTTGGAGGATTTCCATACGGAGATCCACAAAACCCGCTCTATGTTGTGGTTTCGCTAACGGAGGAACGTATGGACGACGATGGAATGTACAATGGATGCTTGGAAGCCTTCCTTGTCAACTCGTTGGGGCAGGTTCTTTGCACTCAGTCCCTGAAACGGGTCTTCAATGGGTTCGCCACTTTTGAAGGCAAGATTTTTAAAGTCGAGGAGGATGTGTTGCGGACGAGGAGGACAATGTGCTCTGTTGTTGTCGGAAGTCAGGCGGAGTGGGATGATTGCAGCGAGTATTTGGATAATGTTCTGATCAACACTTTTGATGTGAAGGAGCATCCTGATGCGGCCGACAAGGTTCGAGAAGTTGCGGCCAAAGGAAGCAAGGCATGGCCTGTTGAGATGGAGTTTGTGCAGGTTGAGGTCTTGGACAGGTACGTGTTTAAAACAGATTTCGAGTTAGATCAAGGAGGAGAGGCACGAAACTGGGTCGATGTGCAAGCTTGCTTTCTGTAGTTGCCCAAGACTGCTGTACTAAGTACTAATTATGTGTTTTGTGTTAGCTTATAATCAGTGTCGTGATCGATCGGAAGATTATTCTATTTTGGTAATAGCTATAGCTAATGAGTGTCAGTGTGTTATGGACTTAGATTAAAAGACTATTGAGTGTGTTATTAACGGAATATGTTCTCACTTTGTGTTTGTGATCTTTGAATGGCTGAATTTTAGGTTTGATCATGGTAAGAAACTAAAGAAATTGCAAGGTTAATTAACAGCATACAAGTCTCTCATGCATATATGGTTCATGTTTACTTGTGGTAAATCGATCTTAAATGCCTGGGTTGCAGATGAAGAGAAGCAATTCATAAATTAGTAGACAATGCCGTTAAAATGTTAGCTCAGAACCACCATGCCATTCGGAGCTTCCTAATCGTCGATGCACGTTTGGATTTATACGAGCTCAGAATATTCAGAACAAGCATACTGTATATGTTTGTTCTTAGATCAGAGATGTGGAATGCGATTATGGAAAATCAAGATATGATACCATTTCATTTCATGGGTTTGTTCTCCGGACAACGCCCTGAAGATCGGGGTCAAGGGAGCAGATTATGTTTTCTAGTTGAGTTCAGGAAGAAGCTTCTTCTCTTTCAGCAGCTACAAATCAGAGCAAGTTCACATTTAGACAAGTTCCACCAGGCTGTAAATTTACCCAGCTGTAATTTGTGATGAAGCAAAGTGAGTGTTTAATATATGTGGATCACAGAATAGTACGCTTTGAGCTTGACCCAAGAACCCTATGATAAACAAAAAATCACATGGATTAACCGATCTTGAGTAGAATGTTTCAATACCGCTCTTTCAATGATATGCATTAAAGATTTCTGCATGTGCTGGTTTTTGCAGGAGATATTGTTTTCCAGCCAAAACAGAACAGAGGCATCCAAGGCAAATGATTTTCTTCCTGAGATTGAAAAGGTTCATAAGGTAGAAGCACTTGCTTAAATGTAATCTAATTCACTTGTTATCTTCTGTCTCTCCATCTCTTGCAGATGACTTTGATCAGTCCATTAACGATGCAATAAAGATAACCAAGTATGAAAATACATCTTTATTCTTCCCTCATACAGCATTGCTCAGCTGCTTCAAAACATATACATACATTTTCATATTTATTCTCCATCACTAACTCATGTACATCTCCAACAGGCAGAAGCAGCCATCACCAGTGCCAGGTGTGAAAAGAGAACCATCTGGAAGATCTGAACCGTCTATTAATGGCACATCCTCTGAACCTTCCAATCCACCTGACCATGACTTTGAAGATAATAAATTGCAAGTATGCCTCATTACCAAATAACCAATTAACGGTGGTTCTTTGACATCACTTCAATCTAATGTAAAACCAAAACGCAATGGGGTTCAGCAAAATACAGGAATCCAACCATTCTTTGCTGGATCTGAATCAAGTGGAGAGACAAATGTGCCGATTGTGATAACTCAGGATTTCATAGCATTTTGTACATGGATGTTGGCAGGATTAATTCAGGATGATTACTGTAGTGCAGAATAACTGGATCATCATGAAAAGGGCAAAGCCATCATCATAATGCAGTAAAAATAAAATATGTGTTATTAGAACAGACCTCAAGGGGCCGAGCATCTGGTATTCCAGGGCAAATGCTCGCATTAACGGATGTGCATACACTTTTTGGGAACCCACCATAGCCAAGGGGTGAAGGACATTGACCGTTGTCAATGATCATATGATGAAAGGCTTCATCAATTTCATCTGTTTTAATGCCTGGCTGTAAATAAACAAATGTTTAGATGAAATTATTTGATTTTGATAGACAAATGTAGTAAAGAATAAGCATAAGAACAAGACTATGAAAGTCTGATAGTCCCAACAGAGTAAAACACAATTGTAACCATTTGTAAGTCATGCATAACCTGAGCTGTGATAGATATGTACAACTTGATGGCTATTTGATACAACTTTCTCGAGTGTAACGTGTCAATTATCTTATCTGCAGACGTGTTCATGGGTCTGTGACTTGTCCCTTTCCATTATATTAAGATTATTACCTTGAATAAAGTTCCAGCATATTGCAGAACCTGTGCAGCAAGCTTTCCAGAAGCTCTCATGAATTCTATCCCTTGTTCATCATGCACCTGGTTTCCACTGGCAATCCCAGGTTGTTTCCGGGATTCAACATAAGGAGGCTTTTGTATATGAGCAGGAACAAGACGACGAGGAGATAATTTACCAGGCTTTAGAGGTTTGTGTTTAGTTTCATCCACATTTCTTAAAACAAAACAAAAAGAAGAAGAAAAGAAGGTATGATGCCAATAAATCATTCATGTGCAGGCAAAGCTATCATCATATCATATGGACAGGAATGGCTGCCTTGTATTAAACAAGAGATTGGTTAATCCAGAAAGGTTTCTTGATGATTGCATATAAACACGATCTTTTCCTGTATAGGCAATAGTAAGACAAGCCAGTGATGCATAACAATCATCTCGGTTGAAACCCTCTGACATAGAAATACCCAATACCAACCAGAAATGACAATGAAGATATAGATTGCTATCAAAACTAGAGGGTTTCTAAAGCTTTTGACTGGGTTTTCGATAGTCGTAAAAAGGGAACGAGACATGAATATTGACTAACATGGGTGCTTGGTTATGCTTCATACTCCAACCCTAAAGAATCCAGTACCATTATCAAGTGTTGCATCTAGTCTTAGAATTAGGGCCATATATACATCACATCACATGCAAGTTGAAAAGATGTGAATCAAAACCACCAGTGAGTAGAGCTGAGTGAAAAAAGAAACTAGAAGTACCAATTGCTAAAGCATCCATTTTCTACAGATTAAAAGCTCAAATTCTCACATTTCACAGTCAAGTTCATTACAAAGGAATGGACAAATCCGCATTTGTAATTCGTCGCGAATTTCATTATTCTTGACGGATAAGAAGAGAACCTGGATGATATTGATGACGAAGGTGGTGGTGAAGATGGCGATCCATCGAAGACGAGGCTCTGGAGAGCCGCCATTTCTTTCGCCCCACTCTCCCCCAAAAAAAACCGAGTATTTAATTTAATATGGGGATGAGTTCTACACTAGTAGGAGCTCTCCACGTGTAAAACTAGTAGAATGTCCCCACTTCTCTACACTCATTGGGTTGAAAAAGGTTTGCTTTACTCTCTTTACTTTTACCACATTCAAAACATCTCTCTTCCCTCAAACCCTCTCTTTTCCCTCAACGTTCGAGTAGGGCAAGAAGGCACCTTTGTGTGTGACAGGGGAAGGAAGGAAAATGGCACGTCGTTTCTTTGCCTATGGGTAAGTATACTAACATTATCAAAATGTGTGTGCTTGCTTAAGCTTGTGATGATTTGAAATGTGCTTGCTTTTTGGTATCCAAAGAAAAAGGTGAGGATTTGTGGGGCTTTTATTGAGCTTTTGTGCAGTTTGATTCAAATTTACATGAAAATTGTGTGTGGAGTAGTGGTGTTTTCTCTTTTCTTCTCTGGACTGTTTGATTGATGGATATCATTCTTATCTATCGGTTCTTGGTGCCATAAAATAGTTGCTGCCGAGGTTTGATATATACAACTTAAAGGAGTATGAACTCCTTCTGGTTTGATTGTAGGAGAAGAGGGAGATGTACCTTCACACAAAAGTTGATGAAGGTTAAAGAGTTGCTTGTTGCCCTACCTTTTCACCATGTTGAACGTGGAGGGAGATGTATCTCCAATTGTTGAATGTGCAGAGGAAGTTTACGAGGGTAAAGTAAAGTGTAATCACTTTTCACTTTTCATCCCTACCTTAGAAGGAGTTGTTTGGACGACACGTGGAAACATTTTACTAGTGTAGGGGAGTGGGTCTAAAATGTCCTAATTTTCTAGTCATCCATATAAAATACTCCGTATTTTTTTCTGTTGAACATGGAGGGAAATGTATCTCCAATTGTTGAATGTGCAGAGTAAGTTTACGAGGGTAAAGTAAAGTGTAATCACTTTTCACTTTTCATCCCTACCTTAAAAGGAGTTGTTTGGACGACACGTGGAAACATTTTACTAGTGTAGGGGAGTGGGTCTAAAATGTCCTAAGTTTCTAGTCATCCATATAAAATACTCCGTATTTTTTTCTGTTGAACATGGAGGGAAATGTATCTCCAATTGTTGAATGTGCAGAGTAAGTTTACGAGGGTAAAGTAAAGTGTAGAAACTCTAGGATGATTGTTGAGCAGTTGCTTGATTTATTAGCATATCATTTTTGTGATTGTCGCTGGTAAACGCATGCGTTCGTGAGAAGAGATTCACTAGAAAACGCAAGTGACTGCTGGAAAATGTTAGTAATCATTAGAACTAGACCCGTTGAGTAATAAGGTATCATTTCTGTTTAATTTGTTAGCATGGTAGTTGTTGATCAATTGCGCGAGGCTTTATTAATCTTTCATGCATGTAGGTAATGTGTGAGTGTGTCTATTTGCTTGTTGATTTTACTTGTCCTAGAAAATTCAAAAACTACACCCCATGGCCATTCAACCAACTGGTCAAGAAGCTATAACTTTGTGGTGAAACATGGGCCACTTTGGAAAGTGAGCTATGCCTCATCTCGCCTCCTAGTGTGGTGCATCAGTCCAATTTTGCTGCCACTTCAACATTCATAGCACGGTTAGTCCCTTTACTGCAACCCCTTGTGGTTTAAATACAAAACTACCCCCTACTGCTATATTGAATATATAGTTGTTATCTTTCCAACAACGATTCAAACTGAGGTTAACGTTTTGATAATCAAGTAGGTTTTGTAGTTGTTCACTATTTTCTGTTGAAGTAGCCATCACATCCTCCATTGCAATAATCCAACTATTTGAGCTCTTCTCGTTAGAGTTGATGAGTTAAAGAGGGTATACAGTCAAATGTGTTAAGTGATGGATTCGAAGCGCTCTCTTTGAATCTTTCCGATAGTGTTTGGTTTCCATTTGTGCGTTTGATCTTTTGTTTGCTTGTGAATGTGATATCTGTTAGAAAAATGTGAACTTGACACAGAGATGCGTTTATGGGCATTAGAGTTGAGTTGATCTCTTTAGTTAACTTCAATCCTCTCTTAGCTAATTTGATGATGTTAGCTCCTGTTATGATTTAGCTCCTGTTAACTTCAATCTGTCTTGGGATTGAATATATATTCAAGTGATGTGAAAGTGTATAGGTTCCCTTGCTTGAATTACAGCTGCTCAATTTACCTTTATAGATTATGTTTTGCATTCCTAGAGATCAACTGTTTTAAGGTACGGTAACAATTCTTGATGCGTAATCAATTTAAATATGATTGCTTATATAAAACAATTATATTTTACAAATACTTGCACTGAAATAGCATTTGAACTAGTATTAACCCCGTGCCTTAAAAGGCACGAATTTGATTTAACTAAAATCTTAAATTAAACTTTATATACAGTTAATCAAATGAATAGTTTGATATAAATCTTGTATTAGATTATTTAGTTTGTTTCTTATGGGATTTATTTTAATGATATAATATTTCTACTATAATATATTCTTTTAATATAAAGATTTATAAGAATTGAATACTCCTATGCAATTCAAACTTTGATAGAAAAATAAAAAGAAATCAAATTTCATATAATTTTGGATTTCCCGAACATAATTTATAGCTTTATTTATTGACATACTTAGATACCAAAGTTTTATAATTATTGTACAAAGAAAGGATAAGGTACATAACATATTCGATATATTCTAGATTAAAAATATAACAAAATAAAAGTATATCTACTGAAATTTATAAAGAGTGAATTTTAATTATGTGTAAATTAGATTTATTAAGTGTACAATTTAATGTGGGGTCTACAATGAAAATTCAGCCAATTTAACAAATAAAATTGTTTTATCAAAGATGGGAGATACGGTCCAATGAGAAATTTACATGTGTCGTGCTAATTATTATTTTTAATCTCCGCTTTAATATATAGTTATGATGATGATTATAGCCAAGTGGACATTTCAACTTGAACTGAAAGGAGGAGTTGGAAGTGAATTCACTCTGCACCTCCAACAATCTGTCAGGACATTGCAAAATACGTAGAGCCTAAGGAACAAGATGAGATTTTTGCATCTTTAAACACTGAATGAACAATAACATACGACGAAGAAACCCAATTTGATAAACAAATTCCATTCCATATATTTGCAGGCGTAGCGTGTGCAGATGAAGAGTTCGATAGCTCAGCCGCCATTGAACTGAGACACCATCAGTGAACCGTACAATCGCACCTCTCCCAGCTATTGACATTTGCAGATCCTTTCTCTGTTTACCAAAGAGCCATCAAAGAAGACATTCAGCTTGCCATCTTTTTCACTTCCTCATGCTCTATTGGTAGTTGGGTATTCTTGCAAAGTGAAGATGCTAAAAGGAGGCATACAGTTTGTTCCTTGAGATATATGCACAAACACTCGATTAAATTGTACTAAAATACAAGAACTACAACTTGCTGGGTGAATATTTGCCTTTGAACAAACAATTTTCTCCATCAAGTTCAAAGTAGACAAAGTGATGGTTTAATTAATTAGTGCCCTGTTCTTACCTAACTAATACCCAACTCACATCACGTTAGCCAAATAGGAACATATATACCTGTCACCAAATTAGCTAATTAACTTGGCACCATTAGCTTGATTATTTTCCGGTAGAAGTATTAAAGGAAAATGCACAATTGTAATTTCAAACAAGGGTTTGCGATAAGACCACCAATTACATTCAAAACAATTCAAACCTGTATGTATTCAAAACACCAATTGTATGTTTTCTTACATAGGCTGGTAAAAGAAAATTGATTGCCTCAGTACTGAATACCAGTCCACTTGAAACTGGCCTTTGTGGATTATGTAGATTACATACTATCACTGTCCACTATATCATGGAAATATTTTAATCCTATGGAAACAGCAGAAAAGAAAAATGAGTACAGACAGCTTTCCAGTAATCCACCTAGAGAACAAAAATGGATTAGATTGTAAGTGCATTAGATCACTCTGCACTTGGAAGCCTTTCAACTTGAGCTATCACAGTTTCCTTTGCAATAATCCAACCATCATGGCCAGCATCTTTAGAGCAACTCTGAAACGAAAACACACAACAGTTCATCGTGTGTATTCAAAGAAGGGTTCATGCAAATTTGATAGGCCAAATGAGAGACTGAGACCACTTGTCAGTGTATGAGCCCAACAAGTCTAGGCAGCTTCGATTAACCTCAACTAGTAAAAGGACGAACTCACCTTAGAACACGTATATATCAAGAGGGTCATCCAATTCCAGCTATTTAGCAATTCGTCTTCAAGACCAGTAGCCACTTGGTGTAGAAAGTAGACGAACGGTGACATCAATTGCATCTCATAATGCCTACATTCACCACATATAATACATGATGGTGCATCTCCTAACTCTGTAGTTGCCAGAAGCGGCTTTCCACCAAAGCTATACCTGCAGAAATATATTTTTTTTAGAAAAATGAGCTCATATCCTCCATTTCTTAATATCAACAGAATACATATAAGAAAGTAAACACATGAAATTTTAATGCATGACTAATTCTTTCTATGATTATTTTGTGCACAAAGTGATTCAACCCTTGGGTACTCTTCAATTATGGCAGCAATAAGTTACCCAAGATAAGCATCTTCACTGGTACGTTCAAATGATAATTAATCTAACTTCAGTCTTATATTAGAAATTTAGAATGCATAGAAATGCCGTACTTTATGATATATCTTCAGAGTAGTGAATATCACCTGAAACACTGAGATGGAGAAGCATCCATTCTTTTCTTGAATTTAAGATAAGTCCTGTCTGCAGTTAAGGCTCTGTCATACTCATAGCTTTCTTCTTCCCATGTTTCCTCCTGAGCATGATCATCTTTTTCACCCTGTTTCTTCTTGATAGAAAATGAGGAATTATCTGTATAGATGGGGATAACATCCTTTGAAGATTTGTCCACCTCATCATATGTGTAAAAGCAAGGCAGCACTGCAAGAACAATAACAATAATGAGGTGCTTGATAGCAGAGGAAGAAAGACTGTTTTCCTCGGAATCGGATATAAAAAGAAAACCATTTGATAATATGAAATTACTTTCTGTGAAGTTTCTTCAAATAATTGTATTCTTACTTAATGAAAATAGTAGGTCAGAATTCACATCATGTTCTCATACTAAAGCAGGTTATTCTATAAAAGGTCGTCCAAGATAAATATTTACTTCTAAACCTACATGCAAGGATATACGCCTGTTTCTTTTACTAGTTCAGATGAAGTATTGCAAAAGTGGAGTAGATAGAAACTCATCAGATAACACTTTACCTAGAGAGTGAGAATCAACTTCTCCAACTTTTGGGTGCTTTGCTAGACACTTTTCACTAGCATTAGATTTCTTTTTTTTGGCAGAACTAGGATTGGATTTCTTTGCTGCATTTTGTTTAGTGGAACCGGAAGCATTGATTGCAGCTTGAGAAAAAGCCATTCGCAGTTTCTCCAGATCCAGAGCGTCATCCTCCTCCTCATCATCACTTAAACATTGTAAGTTGTGATCATTAATTTGCAAGGAGCCGGAAACTGAAACTGAAGACGCAGTTGAAGGAGCTGCTTCACGATCGGCAGCCCTTTCCTTAGCATCATCTGACTTTTGAATCCGAACAGCACTATAGCTGAGAACAATAGTTTAAATGAGAGCTATAAAAAATGCAGCAGGATCAGAATCAAAATTAAGTTGATACAAGGGAATACCTTCCACATTCCAAACTTATACAGCAAAAGACGTAGATTGTACGCTCTTCTATGTTGATTGTTGCATTGGAGATTGGAGCATATACCTAAAAGATTACACACCACCTCAATTAAGCCAATTTATAAGCAGATGATAAGATCTGATACAATATCTCTTAGCACAAAACCTGCGCAACTAGACACACATCGCTCCGACACGCACTGCACGAAAGCAGATCAGAAGGCAAAGCCGACTTCGGAAGAGGCCAGTCCTGACAGGGTAAGTGGGTCAGAACACGGTCCCAATTGGCAAACAAGGAGGAAACCGTGCGAATCAAGAACACAAGCCAGAAACTAGGCTAGAATACTCACAGGAAGACCGCCTATCTTGGTTGTGTAATGATCAGAGGCTTCACATTTATTGTCCGCCCATGGTCCGGGAATGCCAAGAATAACATCGCTCATAGCTCAACTGGATATGTCATAAGCACATACCAGCAAAGTTTTCAATCAAATGAGATGGAACAACAGCCATACAAAACATCCACAAAATCAAGTATGCTATTCCAGGTAGTGATCACTGAGCAAGCAGACAGATGATCACATTGCCCAAACTTCAAAATTTGACAGGTTAGGGTTTCGTTCTGATTCAATAGCGACTGAATTCGAGGCTTATTGTACCTACTTGCGCATATATACGTGAATCTTTACAATTCAAATTCATCTTCTATGTCGTTCACTTAGGTTTCAAATCGAGTTTCGGTCCGATTTCGCAACTCTAGATTGAACAGTTTCGGGAACAATAAGAACAGATTGAACCTGTGAAGCCTAAACAGTGTGTCTTCGAGCTGAGAAGAATAAGCAGAGCGCAGGGAAAAAAGGGGGGAAATGGAACTTACTAGGGAAGAGGTGAAAGAGAGCACAGATTGGCGGTGGCTTGACTGCGTGTGGGCGTCGGCGGTCCGTCGTCGGGCGTTGGGCGTTGGGCGTTGGTTTAGGAGATATAAAAAACGGGCTGCATTTGAAGCGGGACTGAGATAGTAAGATACGGCTTGTTCAGTTTGACCCGGTGAACCGTAAAAAATATTTTTAAATTTTTATTTAAAACTCTTTTTCATTTTGTAATGTAAAAAATATTTATTGTGTTTTATTAACATAGTGTATTAAAAAAATACAACCAATTGAATATTTAATTAAGTAGTATTAAATTTATCATAATTGTTTTGGTACAAGAACAAAATATTAACAAGAAAATAAGTGACTATATTAAACAATACATTGCACTAAATCATACCATAAAATATAATTCAAATTTGAAAAAAAAGTAAATTTAGAGATTTAAAATTTTCATACCTTTGAATATATTAAAGTAATTAAGAACACCTACTTAAATAGCACTTTTAAGAAAGTTACCAAGTAATAATTAAACAAAACTAATGTTTGAGATGAAAATACATATTAGTGTTGAATCTTTCTAAAAAAATAATAATTATTCAATACAACTAACACACTTTTTTTTATTTAATGTGTACCAATCGAATTTATGATAAATTTTATACTATTTAATTAAAATCAAATTAAATATTCAATTTTTTGTATTTTTTTAATACAATATGTTAATAAAACAATATTTTTTACATTACAAAATGAAAAAGAGTTTTAGTTGAAAATTTAAAAAAGATGCAAACTTTTATATAGTTGTTTCACTTATTTTATTCATTTATAGTCAATAAAATTATTATTTTTTTTTTTAAACAAAAAAAACCAAATTTTTGAGAAAAAACAAAAGAAAGGGCATGCGGCAAACTTTCTGAAAAGTTCGAGGGTACCACGCGGAATAATTTTTTTTTAGGGCACCATCCGGAAAAGCCAAAAACTCGAGGGCACCAACCGGAATTTCCCTTTGTTTTTTCTTAATTAATGTGATTTTGTAGTTTTGATGTTTAAATTAGTGTAGGGTTTGTGTCTAAAATTTATTTTAGCTATTAATTATTTTCTTATTCAAACAATATTTTTTCTTCTAAAAAAGAAAAATTAAGCCCTCTCCTATAAAAAGTTCAAAAAAAATTAATAACCAATCAAAAACTGGAATCGGCAAATCGGTTGGATTCGTTCCGTCTAAACTCAAATCGGAAGTAGTGATTTGTAAATATAGATCGTTGATTTAATTGGTTAGCTAAAGATAAGGTATAATCTAAGATGCAATCATAAGTCTTTATGCACTTAAGTTTTCCTTTACGAATAATTGATTCATAAGATGTTTATACTTTATACTTTCAATCTATTTATCTAGTTGTCAATTAGTTCTAAGACAAATATACATTTTGGAGTTATAGAACATGTACGAACTGATAGATAACCGAATCAGGATTATCCGGAGGGTAATCATCCCCGACAATTCATAATGATAATGAAAACTTAGAGTTTTTGAACAACAATAGGCTAGAGTTGTTCACACCAGAAAATGCCAATGTATTATAAATGAATCTATGACTATGAGTCCCTATTCCATCTCCTTTCTTGTCTTGGGAATTCGGTAGTTTTATCTGTTTTGGTGTTTGATTTTTAAGCATTGATTAGACCGGTGCACAATAAACAAATGTAGTAATGTTTAACCCCTTCACAGATTCACACTAGTTCTTGATACATATAAGACTCTCTTTTTGATAATCATTCAATATTTTCGGACCATTGGGGTTTGTGGGGGCTGGTTAACCAAAAATTCAATATTTTCGGGAAAATATTTTTCTAAAAACAATTTAAGAACGATTAGTCACTAATCTCTACTCAATTTAGCCACTTAATTTAGTACAATCGTTCACTCCAAACCCCCTCACTAGCCAACTACTCTACTATGTGATTGACCAATGCATTTCCAAGAGAGTAAAACAAAATGTGTCATTTAACAAATCAAAACAAGAGAGTAAAAAAAAAAAAAAGAATTACATTAAACATGTAGAAAAATTGGATTGATTGCCGAACTATATTTTTGCTACTATTATAGGGGATAAATTACGCCGTTAGTCCTCTCCTATAAAATTGGATTGATAGCTTACATTGATACAGTAATTTATCAAATTTTCACTCTTTCGATCACCACATTGAAGGATACATGACGCTGTTAGTCCTTAACATTTCACATGTATTTTAAGTTAGTCTTTAATATTAATTTTTTTTCCTATCTTAGTCCTTGATGTATCAAATTTTAACACCATTAATCATTTATTAAAATTTCCAATATAAATACCAGCCGTTAGTCCGTTACCCCACGTCTACCCACAATTTAAAAGGTCAGAAAATACCCAACTTAAAGCACGGTACTTATTTCAAGAGTCAAGATCTACCAACCCCATATGCCCCTATATATATAGATTTCACACACAAACACTGAAAACTTAACCTTCACTAGCTAGCAACATACATGGGCAATCCAAAAGCCAACTCAATGAACCTCCTCTTAGTAGCCACCGCCACCATATGGTGGCTGGCTCTGCAGCCAATAAAACCGGCCGGCGCCTCGAAAGTGAGGCACTTCAAGTGGACCGTGGAGTACACGCTCTGGGCTCCGGACTGCATGGAGACGCCAACAATGACGATCAACGGGCAGTACCCGGGCCCCACGATACGGGCCCGGGCAGGGGACACCCTCCACGTGGAGCTCACGAACAAGCTCGCGACGGAGGGTGTCGTGATCCACTGGCACGGGATTCGGCAACTCGGAACCCCTTGGGCTGACGGCACTGCGTCCATCTCGCAGTGCCCGGTTCGCCCCGGGGAGTCCTTCACCTACAGGTTCAAAGTCGACAAGGTGCGTCATATACTCCCTCCGTTTCATAATAAGTGTCGTTTTAACACTTAAAATTTGTTTCATAATATGTATCGTTTTAGGTTTTCAAAGTGATTTTTTTTTTTTGGTTGAGATTTTTCAAAGTGATTTATTAGGGGTGAATGATGATAATTTTTATTGGAATGTGTATTTGTTGACTAAAGTTGTTCATTCATTGGCCAAAAAAATGTAATGAGTGGTAAGATTAAGAAAAAGTTGTAAGTTTTAAAGTGAATGATTGCTTTTCTTAAAATACTCCCTCCATTTCACAATAAGTGTCGTGTTAGCTCTTAACACAGTTTTTAAGAAAAGCAATTATTCACTTTAAAACTTACAACTTTTTCTTAATCTTACCACTCATTACATTTTTTTGGCAATGAATGAACAACTTTAGTCAACAAATACGCATTCCACTAAAAATTATCATTATTCACCCCTAATAAATCACTTTGAAAACCTAAAACGACACATATTATGAAACAAATTTTAAGTGCTAAAGCGACACTTATTGTGAAACGGAGGGACTATTACTTATTAGACTTAACTGTTTGACTAGACGTCGCAAGTCTATCATATTAGTTTGCTGGTGATTTGATTTTGATTGGGTATAGGCGGGAACACATTTTTACCATGGCCATTACGGGATGCAACGGTCGGCGGGGCTTTACGGGTCGTTGATTGTCGACGTGGCGGAAGGAGAAGACGAGCCGTTTCGTTACGATGGGGAGTTCAGTCTGTTGCTCAGCGATTGGTGGCACCGAACCTCACTTGAGCTCGAGCTCGATCTCTCGTCCAAGCCTTTTCGATGGATTGGTGAACCTCAGGTTAATTTCCTAATTAACTAACTTGATTAGTTAACGTACCACTTGATATTATTTTATTTGTTCATCCTAATTGGATTTCAGATTAAACGGTCTTATATTTGAAAACGGTCTTCGCTTGTTCGACCAAAGAAAGCGGTCTGTCCGAACGATCATTAATTAAAAGAAAAACAACTTGGGTCTAGTATAATTGTCTCCTAGGACTAGGTTGTACGAGTAATTTTATTAAAAAATGGCGTTAATATTTTTTCTTTCTACATCTCATAGCTTGCTAATTGAGAAAGTGTACCATACCAATATTAGCCAGCTTTAATGATAATTGGTAAGTGCCATCTTCTTCACTATATATGTATTCATCAAAATTACTTATTTAGGCTCCTTTTCATAATTCATAATATCCCAAAAATGCAAGTCTTGTATCTTACCTTATAAGCAAACTTGGGTGTATGTTTTCATCCTCTTACGCTATAGTGCATGCATGTTGATATGTAGTTTGATGAGCAAAAGTTGGCACAAAATTGAAGGTGTCATGTAAATCATTTCATTAGTCCATGACAAATGAAGGAGGTAGTTTAACTAATATTGGACTTGTTGGCCTGCCTTAATTTAGGTCATCTATCCTCAATGTGGACCTTTTTTGGCTTCATGTCGTGATCATTCATTCCTTTAATTTAATAGATATACAATCATGACGTGACAAAACCAGCACTACTCATAGTCCAAGCCGCTTGCTTCGACCACAATTTATGAGTTAACACTCCGACTATATATAGTGCGATCAATACATATAAAGTACATATATATATATATTAGACAAATCATAGCCGTTTGTTATATCGAAGGGGTGAAACTCCATTGACCATATACGATTAGAGGTGTCAAACAGAAAGACATGAACGTAATTATTTAGATTGTTTTTGCGTTTACTTTTTGTGAAAGACGTTGTCCATGACAATCGAATCAGTATTTTATATTAAATATGCAAACACGAAATTTTATAAGTATTAAACACGAACATATTGGATATGTCGAGCAGAGCCTCTTGATAAACGGGAGAGGACAATACAACTGCTCGCTAGCTCCATCATCTACGACGACGTTATGCGAGCTGAGAGGAACGGAGCCATGCGCCCCTCAGATACTGAGAGTGCTTCCGAACAAAGTGTACCGCCTCCGCCTCGCCAGCGTCACTTCCCTTGCCTCCCTCAACTTGGCCATCCAGGTACTTACATTAATTAAGCCCTTGATTTCAACAAACGTACGTGATATACTCCATGCAATATGTATTCATTAAGTCATGTAAATTGTTGGAGATAGAAAATGAATCCCACATCAGAAACCAAAACCAAATCCCACTAGTATATAAATCCGGTGAAATCTCTACCCATTGGCTTAAGCTTTTGGGTAGAAAGGTGGATCCCGACCTTATGTACGAAGTGGTTAAATTTACCCCGACACGTCACCCAGTTCTCTCGGCCCGCCGGAATTTCACATAAATATACTTGTACATTGTTTGTTAGGGAGTTTGTACTTGGTGATTTAATCTATGGAAAACAATATAAGGCCACTATTAGTGTGTTCTCTACGTGTGGTCCAATTGAATTTGGATGTGAATTTCAATATTGCATGTGAATAGATCGATCGAGTGCTCTTAGTGGAGAAAGTCCATATCATATAGATAACAGGCTGAATTAACGTGCAAAAATGGCATGCCCTACTTTTCGGTCTCTTATGGCGTGGACATAATAAAATGAACAAATTAATGATGGCCAACTATCTATTGTATCGTGCCATGACCATAAGTGCTCTTCTTTTTGTGTCCTCTATGGTTTGACATTTCGATCGGTTACTCTATATATTGTTGGTTGATCATTAATTGGGTGATATATCATTAATCACTTCATGTCATGTTTCGCCCATTTTGCATGCTTCTATTTGTTAAAGGTCCATGGGAAATGCTAGGGTTGGCCTATTGTTTTCAAGTTTGACTAATTAAAGTATGGGAAATTAAAGTTAATTTAATTAATTTATTAAAGTGTGGATGAGATTAATCAAAAGTAATTCAACCAAAAAAAAGATTAATCAAAAGTAATTCTCCGATAGATACATTTTAATTTACGATCATAACGATTTTATAATATAAAATTGATAAAATGATCCACGTTTCTAAGTAATTCTTATTTGACTAGCTCATTTATATTTGTAATTTTGTACTATCAAATTCATTATATTTGTAATGCTTTTATTTTATACAAATTTGATAAAACGCTTTTATTTTATACAACTACATATATACTAGCTTAAAATCAAGCTTGTTTGCTCAAAAAAAAAAAAAATCAAGCTTGTTGATATATTGTTAGTTTTTCACTATTTGATCGAGTCCATTTACTAATTCAATTTTAGCCTTAAAATGTCAAGATGAACCCAAATGGTCAAACTCCAACAAAAAAATAAAACCTAATATCATATTAAACTTTGAAATATAATCCATTTTTGGGCGGTCTAATTAATCTAAGCCATGCACATGCAGGGCCACAAAATGGTAGTCGTAGAGGCCGACGGCAACTACGTACAACCTTTCACGGTGGAAGACCTCGACATCTACTCCGGCGAGAGCTACTCCGTCCTCCTCACCGCCGACCAACCTCCGACCACCAACTACTGGCTCTCCGTCGGCGTCCGAGGCCGCCAACCGCGCACTCCTCCAGCCCTCGCCATCCTCCACTACCGCCCCACCTCCGCCTCCAAACTCCCCACCGCCCCGCCCCCAACGCCGCCTCTATGGAACAACTTCACCCACAGCAAGGCCTTCACAAGCCGTGTGCGGGCCCTGTCCGGGGCCCCGAATCCCCCCGGGCCCGCCACGCAACAAGTCCTCCTCCTCAACACCCAGAACAAGGTCGATGGCTTCATCAAATGGGCCATTAACAACGTCTCGCTCGCGCTCCCTCCCACCCCGTACCTCGGGTCTATCAGGTTCGGGCTCAAGGGCGCGTTCGATGTAACCGCCCCTCCCGAGACCTTCCCGGATTCGTACGACATCCGGGTGCCCCCCGTTAACCCTAATGCGACCGTGGGGAACGGCGTGTATGTCTTCGAACTCAATGCGACGGTCGATTTGGTGTTGCAGAATGCGAACGCCCTGAACCCGAACGCGAGTGAGGTGCTACTAGGAAACCCCTTGCTCACTTATGTTTTGATGATAGGATTAACAACTCATGAGAGTTTATTCAGAAACCTCTGAGTACTATCTTTAGAGGTCTGTCTTATCTGATCTAACGCGTGCACTTTGATCCTATAATAGGTGCACCCGTGGCATTTGCACGGCCATAACTTCTGGGTGTTGGGATTCGGAGAAGGGAAGTTCGACAAGGAGGTCGACACCGCGAGTTTCAACCTTAAGGACCCGCCTCTGAAGAACACCGTGGTCGTCTTCCCGTACGGGTGGACGGCGCTACGGTTCGTGGCAGATAACCCGGGAGTGTGGGCCTTCCATTGCCACATCGAGCCTCACTTGCACATGGGGATGGGGGTGGTGTTTGCTGAGGGAGTTGAGCACCTTAAGCGCATACCTAGCAATGCACTTGCTTGTGGGCTAATGCAAAAGGTTTTCATGAAGAATTACGTGCCTTGATTAATGTCCAGCTATATCTATATAATGTGTAATCAAATATAAAATGGTGTTGGTAGAGTATGAATGTAACAAATGTATCTGGATTTAGCAAAATCCATCTTAACCAGCGTTTGCGGGATTTCATATAGGTTTGGAATGCCCCATCCTGATCTCTCAGATCCTGCGTTTGTGGGATTTCTCCGGGATCAATATTATTTGATCTTAATCATTCTGTTATAATTTAATACTTTTTTTTGGTCGAATTTTTATATACTTTGAATATAATCAACATATATATCAGTTTTCTGTTGACTTGTTCTATATATATGACGACACCACACACCTTGTTAGATTTGTCTAAGTCGCGATTGTGCTCGTCTTTTCTTACGGTCCTACCGGATCATTGGGTTACAGAGTTTCGTCTCAATCTCTCGATGTATCAAGCATATATAAAGTTTTGAATCCTTTCTCATCTCTCGCAAAGAGGAAGCCAAGAATTGAAATTCAAAATTGACAGGTGAAAGAAAGGACTTCATTAAGATTCTAGCAACATGTCTTCTCTATCTAAGAAATCAGTACACACATCATTGTTTATAACTTTGGTATCAAGTAATAAAGATAATTGAAAAAAATCAGTAGACAGATCAACTGCTCCTAAACACAGCTTGTGTTTTTCAGAATGATGGAAACCAAGTAGGGATCTTCCGAAGTGGAACTATTGGGGAGGAAGATGATGAACTCCGCGTCCTAGCTTGGCGATAGAAAGGAGACGACCATGGACAAAGCGTGATGAGACGATACGATGGCATAGGAGAAAGCCAAAACTCGTCCCGCTCCACAAACATGGCTTCAGCACTCCCAATGTCTCTAGCCATAAAACTCCACTCATTCGCGACAAAAGAAGTAAGCCATTCGTAGCTCCCGGGACAAGGAGCTACTAGTTTCCCCCTCCAACCGGCCAACAGCGGGAACTCTGACCACGATGAACTGATGGCACGCCTTTGCTCGAGACGCCACTCTCCCTTGGCGTAGTCTACTAGACTCCAAATACACAACTTCATATCAGCATACCCACAACACTCTATGTGGCCGTATCTCAACGAGTCCTCGCATCCCAGCTGAATCAGATTCATGCCCGACTCCTCCTCGATCCAATCCGATCCAGAGCTATTATTCGGCAGCTGAATCCGGCCAAACTGCTCGGGGGCGTCGTAGGGATCATAGGTCACAACACTCCTCGTCAATCAAACCAATGCAAAACACCCTGGCAAGAAAAGGGCTTGGAAGCAACTCCAATCCCCGGGCAGTTTCTCACTACCTTTCGATCACTCCATGTACCGGTTTCTGAAGAGAAGATGGTTATGAGAGCATCAGGTTGTACAAAGCGAGTGCACACAACTTTGTATGTGCAGGAACGCGTGACCAAACCGAATGCGATGTCGAAAGTATTACGAAACGGTACCGGAGGCAGCTCGGCGGAATGCTTGGTCAGGGGATTGAAGATGGTGGGCTTTCGTACGTATGATGATGATAGTGATGACCAATAGAGGCAGAGTATGAGGCCATTGCTAGAATCAGCGATTCGGATAATGTTGTTGTCCTCAATGTAGAGTGATGGAGTAGCAACATCGTCAAGTTCATCTGTTCATGCATAATATTGGAAGCTGTTGGGTTGCTATGTGATTGTGGATACACGAACGGAGGCAAAATCGCCCAGACGCCCCTCAAAGACGAGGGTTTGGGAGGCCTTTGCATGTAACTATGGCCGAATTGTTGATGGGTGATTATGGATTTCCACTCTTTTGAAAGGCATAGGCATCTGAAGAGAGGTTTGACGTGCAATCTTAGTAGGATTTCAGCCACCATTTCTGGTGGAAGAATGAGGGAGCTTTTGTTGGCATCCACTTTCTTCTTCCTTCCCCAAAATTCCATGGTTGACCGGAACTAGAAGTAAGAACTTACTGATATTTGCCCTAACCGATGCTAGCACGTACGGAGTACTAAGGAAAGATTAGATTTTGTTTGATTTGGTAATCAATAAATCATAACTATATTATATGGAATGTTAAATTTATAATTAAAATGACACGTGTTGCTCCCACTTTGGACAACATCCCATTTTTATTAAAATAATTAAATTGGTTGCAATTGATTGTAGACCCACATAAGTATTGGATATAAAAATTCGATCTTAAACTAACTATCCATAAATATATCTATAGATTTTAAAAAATATTTATATTATATATTTTTACCTTTTGAATGAGATATTTTTTTAACCTAAAATCTATCTAATCCTTCTTCCCTATTGGTAAAAGTAATTTTATTCAATTATAAAAAAAAGAAATTATCCATAAATATATCAATACATTTATAGAATATTTAGATCGGATATTTTTACGTAAAATTTATCTAATTCTATACACACCTATAGGTTAAGAGCTTAAAACACGTGAACACAATTTCAAGGTACAATTTATTCAAACGTGTGCTGTAGCTCATATTATACTGTACCTCATATTTTGCTACGATTATTTATTCTTTTGTATAGGTTATATTGTGTTTTTAGCAATCAATGCCCCTAAAAAAGTTCCTAATAGCAAAAATATCCAAGTTTTAAAAAATTAGCAGAAATACCCCAAACATTAAATTACATATTTTATTTCTATTGTAATTAATAGTTTTATTTATTTTTCCATCTAGAATTAATGAAAAAATCCAAAACAATAAAAGGTCCAAATCCCCCATGCTTCAGAATCGTAACCTATCCACCATCTTCCCGGCGTCCCCGTAATCCAGCGCCGGAGCAACGCCGCCGCCACTATCGACTTCATCTGCAAATATCGGTGAACTTGGTCCGGTACCGCTTCTTCCCGCTCGACCCCAGGCCCATGGCCGCCATGGGGTTCAAGATCATCATCATCACCCGTTCCCGCTCCGGAGCCGGCGGAGGGGGCGGGGAAGGCAACGACATCAACATCGACATCGGCGGCCTCTGCCGGCCGTAGGCCTGGAACCGGAACCCCCCGGCCCCACGGGATGCTGGCCCTGGCTCTGGGGGTAGAACGCGATTGGGGTTACCAGGGGATGTGTCTAGGGCTCGGCGGGCTCGGGTTGGGGCTCCTTGCGGTGGAAGCCGCAGGCGACGCAGCGGAGGGCGTCGATGGAGCCCGAGGCGCCCGCGGTCGGGCATGAACTCGCCGCAGCCGTCGACGGCGTGGTTCTTCTGGCACTTGTGGTAGCGGGAGGGAGTGGAGACTGTGGAGGGCTTCTTGGCAGGGGGATGGAGAGGGAGAGCGGGGAGGGGGAGGGTAGGAGGAGGAGTTGGTCAGTGGCATTTTGAGCGGGTCGAAGGTGGTGACGGAGATGGCGTCTTCTTCTTCTTCTTCCTCGTTTGTCGGCGGTGGCCGTCCTCCAACACCGACGACGGATACCTTCCGGATGAGATTTGGGATTATTATTTTTATGGAAATTAATATACTTCTTTTTTAAATTAGGAAAAATACAAAATAGTAAAAGTTTTTTTTTTTATGAAAAATATTAAAAGTTTTAATTGTAGATATGCCTAAAAAAACGCCCTCTTACCATTTAGCCTAAATTGGGGCGTTTTTCATATTACGAACTTTTTTAAGGGTACTCATGCAAATTCGCCTATTTTATTTTATCGATTTTGTTTCTTCATTCTTTGATGAAAACGTGTGTAGGCACGTATATGTAAAATATGAAAAAATTACATCACTAAAATTCTATGTATAAGGTTTTTGTCAAGATTAATAAAAATTAAACTAAATCATACAATGTTTTATATTTATCTATTTTCTTTGGACATATTTATATAATCATACAATGTTTTAATAAAAATTGTTGCTAAAGCACTAATACTGGTCTATTTATTACTATATACTATAAAGGAAGCAAATTCCGCCACCCAGGCACGGACCAAGCGGTGGGCTGGGGTAGGCTCTAGCCCACCATAAAAAATTAGAAAAAATAAAAATAGGGTAAATTAAATAATAATAAAATAAAAAATAAGGTAAATTTAGTAGTAAACTAGTTAAATTAAAGTAATTTAGCCCACCCAAGTTATTCTGATGATAATTAGTCCATTCTATTTTGGAATCCTGGGTCCGTCTCTGCTGCCACTATATTGTGTCATATCATATCACCCCTTTTATTAAAATAATAAATTTTATTTAAATTCTTTTGCCAACTATTAAATTGGAATATTTAACTTTCTACTCATATTTGAAAACTTTATCTTTGTTATCTATTAAATTGAAAAATTTATGTAAATTTTGTATTACGTACAAAAGTATACAATTAGCATGTAAAATTTTTATCTTTTTTAAAAAATAATTCTTTTGTCATCTATTAAATTGGAAAATTTATATTTCTACTCCCTACATGAAAATTTTATCTTTTTTTACCTATTAAATTGGAAAAAATATAGAAATTTTGTATTACGCACAAAAAATATTCAATTAGCATGTACAATTTTTATCTTTTTCAAAATTATGTACATATATGATACATGTTTTCCAAAAACATGTACGTACATGGTACAAAATACATACAATTTTAGCTAAGATATATATCTTAATTATATCTTTTATTTTCATAATTTTTCTCTACAATTTTTTAAAAATACCAATAGTAGCAAATTCTGTCACTATATTTATGCCACATCTTTTTTAATAAAATTAAGTATTTTTTCTATCATTTCATAGTGAAATCCAATAATAAAATAATAAAAATTAGATGATATATTTACCCTAAATATATCCATAACATTACACGATAACATATCATGTACTGATAAATGATAGATTTCTTATTAAGATAATTCTATATTAATCCAAATCTTTATTTAAATTGTTGATTCATATATATAAGTTAGTTTATGCAATTTAATTTCAATTTCAAAAGATTTTTTTTATTCATTGTTTATAAAATTTAATAATGCATCTCATCTTATTGCATTCATCCTCCATATATATATATATATGTTTATGCATGTATATAAAATTAATATATAATATAATATTTGTATATAAATATTTTCATGATATACAAGAACTATGTTATTTCATAGAAAAAGATACGTGTCGTTTTAAAAGAAATTAGACATAATTATTATAGGGAATTCATTTACAAGATAATAAAATACAAATCACTCCTGTACAAGGTGCGGGTCATGTGCTAGTATACTTCTAAAGCTGAAGCAGTTAAGGGCAGTTTTGTCAATAAGTATTTTTAAGCCACCCACCATGTTTTTAATTAAGTTAGAAATATATACTTTTAATGTTAGAAATATAACATTAAATTATAGTATTCATGGATTATATGTAAATTAACATATTATTATTTTTTATTAAAAAGAGTTCTCAGACAAACATTGGATCATTATCGAGGTTAACACAATCAAATTCAAGTTTTCTTTACATAGGTTCATGTCACTAAAATTAACTAATTGATCGATTGTAAATGTTGCAGTTCTTACAATACTTATCGGATTCAAATAAATTTTGTATTTAATTATTTTAAATACTTATATCATATGTAAATTTATATGTTTTAAATTTTATATGAAAAAGCTCCGGACAGCCCGGGGTTATAACTAGTTTTTTCCAATTTTGATAAATTTGTTTTAATTAACTTGATTAATTCAGGTTAAAAATAAGCTCCACGGCGCTTGGCGCTCCTGAGTGGTTGAGGAGTCCAAGGCGGAGGGCAGAGGTTTACCCTATTTCGTTAGAACAAACCCTAATTCAACATGTGATTGGGACTGATGCCATTTTTTTGTTTTTTTTGAATTGGGAATGGTGCCTATAATATACGAGAGGTAGCCACACACGAACCACTACAAAATACGAAAAATTGAATACTAAATAAGAAGCAAATGAAATGCGATCCGATCCAATTATACTACACATTCAAGATGAGGTGGTAAGTAGTTTATTCCCCTTAATGTTTGTGACAATGTAGGAATACATAGTCCAAAACAGGAATACATTTGTCACGAAAATGAATCTTGACCAAATTCAACTTTACTACTATGAATCTAAGACGAATCACATAGCCAATAATGCAAGAACTAAAAATTGTAGATTCCAGTGTCAGAGTCATAGTCAATGATGTCAACCTAGTAATCATCATCATCGTCCCAGTTCGAAAATGTACCATCCTCAACCTTTACCTTGGGGTAATTTTCTTCCAAGAACTTCATGTCGAGCGTGAAAGCCTTGCAGCCTCGCATATCCAATGACTCAAGCTCAGGGCAACCAGAGAGTATGCCGAGAACATCGGAGGTGTAGAGTTCAAGGTTCCCAATTAGGTGTAGCTGCTTGAGCTTGGGCATGGTGCGGGATATGGCACGGGTCAGATCTTTTGAGTACAGCTTGTCCAAATTCCATACCGACTGGTAGTGGCTCCAAGATAGTGACACGAGCGCTTTACAGTGTGTTCCTATGGCCTCCAACGCCCAGGTGCCGATCTCATGGCAGTAGCTTATTTCCAAGGTGGTCAGTGAGGAGAGTTTTGGAGCTACTTTCTTCAAGATGGAGCTTCTTATTAAACATATGTCAAGCTTCAATGTTTGAAGAGATCCAGCACTAACCAACAACACCAAAGAAATGAAACAAAACCCAAGTTTTAATAAAATGGACAAATACTAGTGTCTGTGTGTATATATACAGACAGAGAGATAGGTAAGTTCTAATATAATAGTTGATATAGTGATATAAAATGGATAACAATAGAGCGGTGGATCTAAAAATAAGATTAATTCATGCACATATCAGTTAAACACCCTTCACATATAAAATGATTGGGAAATGCAAAAACTACTACTAGTCTACCACTAAAGCAACCGACGTCTAACTAAGGTTACTCTTTTGTTCAATTTAGCGTAAGTTAAACCAATCTCTCAAGATGTCGTGAGCAATAGTTCTATAGCGTCACAGACGTCTGATGGCTAAATCGGATTCGCCTTCTTCCATATGTATGTATTGTATTCTCTCGTAAACCTTCGTAGTCAATCAATTCAGTTCAATTCAAGGGACCAAAGACGGTTCAAAGATAAAAATATATTGGATTTTGGCTATTGGGCATACAACCCTAATTCAATTAGGGTTTGAAATGAAGAAACGAACACTAGCTACCCAATTCATGAAGAAAACAGAGCATAGCACAACGTTCATGAACTCACATTCGAGTTTTGCAAAAAACTAAACTTCAGAAGAAATTAATTTTAATTTCACCGATCAATTACCAATTTACTATAATCAAAGTTCCGTAAAACAATTGGGAGGAAACATCAGATCATCCAACATAAGGTTAATATACAAATAAACTAGTATTAGTTCCCGTGCCTTCAAGGCACGATATTTTTAATATTATTTTTAACCTCCATTTTAGTATATAGTTATAGTTATGATGATGATGTATAAGGCCGGAAAAGATAAGATACATAACATATTAGATAGATTCTAGGTAAAGAAAATAACTAAATAAAAATATATTTATTGAAAATTATAAAGAGCGAATTTCCATTATGTGTACAATTTTGGATAGATTTTTTACAAGATTTGGATAGATTTGTTTTAAAATTTGGATAATTAGAAAATATCAACATGTTTTTAGAAAGTTAAGATAAGAAATTAAGATTAAAGGGATTAAAGACACGATTTGATCAAGGGATTAAAAGTACAAATTGTTTTAAGATTTGCTTTCTTCATTATCTAAAGTGCGGATTAAAGTTGAACTAAAACAAACTATCAATGTGGAAATTAAAATTATGTATAAAATTTAAAGTTTACATTTTTTTTAGGAAAAAATTAAAATGAAAGAGTTATAATGTGGGGTCTATAATGAAATTTCAACCAATTAAACAATTTAAATTGTTTTAATGAAGATGGATGATGTGGTCCAATGAGAAGGTGACACGTGTCGTGTTAAATATTATTTCTAACATCCGCTTTAGTATATAGTTATGATGCTAACCCGACAAGACTAAACGATTAATTCCAAGAAGGATGCAATGATCGAGAAAAGGGTTTCCAATTTCATTCATACCTAGACAGAGTAGAAGCTAGATGAATATGCGAATGACACGTTTGTTGAACGAAGACTACGATTACGAACTAGGCAGGGGAAGACGAAGCGTTATTAATAATATAAGTCATTTCTTGTGCGTATTTAAAAATTACACAAAAGCTTTATTACTCAATTTTAATTGAAAAGTCTATTAAGTATAACCTAACTCATAATTCATATCATTTCCTCAAATTATAACTTTAAATTCAAAAATATCAAAGATTAAATCATAACTCGAAGATCATAATTCTTAGAGATTAAACTTTTTTATATTTTTATACATTTTTTTTATCATTCATTCATTTTTATATTGCGAGCGCACGGGCTCTCTCAGGAGGGGTGCACCACCCTTATCTACTCAAACCTAACCTCGAAACCAAATTATACAATGCAAAGTTTTATATTGATACTTATATAAATTAATAGTGCACTTATAGAGAATATGATGCACAAGAATGTGGAAAGTACACACCAACGGATATCTTTTTCAAAATCACACAGGTAGGAAATATAGAGATCTGTTTTGTGCAGGGTAATTGTTCAAGAACACTAGCCTATGTTATCCCCTCTCAAGATAGCAGTTTATTTCCTCTTAAAACCTACGTCAAAGAGAATGGCATTAACAGCCTTTCCCCAAACATATTGTCGGGAATTGTGAGATCTTTGACAGGGATCCAATCCGCTAGGATCAACTACACAGACTTAGATTTCTTGGTCAAAGATGACAATTCGGGCGTTCTGTCATTCACAGAGTCTCCAAGTCCCCACTACCTCCATGACGACCTAACATACAACAAGGATTTGTCTCGTCTACAAAGAGATATAGGCTCAATGCATGGATGCAGAGACTATGGGTTGGAGACCTTGGTGAGATGCATAGGTAAGACGGATACCGCGAGTAAGCAGAACCGCCTTGCCCTATGCCATGTTTCATTAATGACAAAGACTTGGTTCATTTCTTTATCCCCATTATGACTCTAGCGGGAAAGATATCGGATGATAGCATAGACGGTTTTCGCAAAAGGATAAGGATGATTAAGAAAACTACGCAAGAGTGGATGAGTATTGTGCAAAGAAAGGGTGCACCAAAGCTTGTCAACTTCCTAAACCACGGGCGAAAATATAACAACGGGAAAAGGAATGATTGGTTCCAAATGCTAAAGTTTTTCAGGAACTTCATAGTGCACGACTACGACTCTTATATCATATAAGCAACACAACTAGATCCACTCTTCTCGATGAATGTACTTTGTTGCTCCAGAGCATAAATGCATTGGAGCCACACTTCCTGCACAAAATCTATGAGGCGAGTTTCGACGTACAGACAGAGATATTGGGTCTCGATACCCTCTACACTGTAAGAGTGCCTCCATATGGCCCATGTAGAGTGTGTTGATATTAGACCATTCATGCTCCCTCGAACTTAGATCCTTGACCTTGGATGCTTTTGCTGGATTTCAATCTTTTTAGGGATATAGTGATGTATTTTGTATTAGGAGACAAAAGGAAGATTTATCAATCAATAATAAATATATAATTAAATACTATCTTCTATCTAATTTTTGAGATTTATCAACCAGTATGCGCCCTCCGGCCTCCACTTTTCCTCCAAGTTGAAATTGAACCACAAGGATCTATCTCATCTACAAAGAGACCACACAAAAAAAAGTGTTATCTTTCACCACACTCTCCACACAAAAACATTTTGGATCTATCTCCGGGATGAGTAGAAAACATTTTGGACCCACTCCTCTACACTAGTAGAATATCTCCACATGTAGTCCAAACAACTCTTTTAAGGTTGGGTTGAAAATAATTCGCAGGAGGGGCGCACCAAAAAATAAAAATGTGGTTGCTTGTTAACAAAAAATAAAAAATGTGTGTGTGTGTGATGATTTTAAATAGGATTAAGATTGAATTAAGCCTAATTGGGGGAAGATTTTAGAGAGAAAAGGAAAACTGACCTTTTATATCCTTTTTAGCCTAATAAGTCTAATTGACGTGTGTGGTTGAATTAAGCCTGAATTAAGCCTAATTGCTTGTTACCGACATTATCATGTTTATCCTTTTTAGCCTAATTAAGCCTAATTGACGTGTGTGGTTGCTTGATTCGTTTTGTGCAGGGGTAATTGTTCAAGAACGCTAACCTGTGTTCTCCCCTCCTCTCAGGATAGCACCCTAGTTCCTCTTAAAGCCTATGTCAAAGAGAAGGGCGTTAACAGCCGTTTCCTAAACATACTGTCGGGAATTTTGAGATCTTTGACAGGGATCCAATCCACCAAGATCAACTACATAGACGTAGATTTCTTGGTCAAAGATGACAATTCGGGCGTTTTGTCATTCACAAAGTCTCCAAGTCCCCACTACCTCCATGACGACCGAACATACCACAAGGATCTATCTCGTCTACAAAGAGAGATAGGCTCAACCCATGGATGCAGAGACTATGGGTTGAAGACCCTAGTGAGATGCATAGGTAATGTGAATACCGCGAGTAAGCGGAACCGCCTTGCCCTATGCCCATGGTTCATGAATGATAAAGAGCTGGTTCATTTCTTTATCCTTATCATGACTCTAGCGGGAAAGATATCGCATGATAAGAAAGACGGTTTTCGCAAAAGGATAAGGATGATTAAGAACACTAGGCAATAGTGGATGAATTGTTGATGGGAGATTGTGATCAAGCAAAGCTCTGAACATAGCAACCTGAAACACTCTACATAAATGCAGTTGTGCCAAGAAAATGGTTTGTCACAGCTCATAGAAGTCAGAAGTCTACTATTAGTTTTGTACGAGCAAGATTATATGATTCAAGTCCGAAAAGAAGCATTTACTAGCTCGGGAGTAAGGCTACGCCTTCCCAAGTACTTCATCTCTACTCCTATGGTCCCATAATTGACTTCAACAATTGGTGATATGCTCAAAATATCATCTCTACAACTATGGTCCCTTACACTCTATATTCATAATCTATCCAAATAATTCACAGGAGGGGCGCATCAAATCGCAGCTAGTCAAATGGACAAGCACGGACTCTCTCAGGAGGGGCGCAACACCCTTATCCGCTCAAACCTAACCGCGAAACCAAATTATATATTGCAAAGTATTATGTTGATCATATTTATATAAATTAATAGTACACTTGTAGAAAATATGATGCACAAGAGCGTGGAAAGTACACACCAACGGATATCTTTTTCAAAATCACATAGGTAGGAATTGGTATATATAAGCCACGTGAATGAATATAATTGGTCAAATATAAACACAAATAGTTAAGAGTATAATTAAGAGTGATAAATGTAGGAAATAAATGCAAAAATAAGAACATAAGCATCTAAGAAAATCTCTATGTAGTTATGAGTTGAAATACTAATAAGAAATTAAGGCTGATAACTGTAGGAAATAAATACAAAAACAAGAAGATAAGCATCCCAAGAGAATCTCTATGTAGCTGTACATTGACATGCTTTTATACATTAGTTTTAACAAAAAAATATAGTTTAATCAATTTTAGATAAAACTGAAACATTAGACATAATCTTACTATGAGGCTTGAATAAACATTAGCTTATACTTTAGCATACATAGCATGCCGATGTTATTCTTCCTTGTATCAAATCACTTCTACTTCTCATGTGATCTAATTGAGAAAATAAGCATAATTCATCAAACCTATAAAAAAAATTACTATTAAAAGAAGCAATATACAAGTAATACTAAAATATAATATAGAGAGAAACAGAAAAAAGAGAAAATTCGTTATTTTCTTAATGAAAGGTCTCATATATATAAGATGAGGTAGAGGTCAATAAGACTTTCAATTGATCATTATTAATTAAATTTCAAATTAAATAGGTTTTTGGTAGTTACAAAAGTGTAATTGGACTACATTAAGTATATGAGAGGTCACAATATGGATCATTGTATATGGACGGTTTTGTTTGGGACAATTAGAATATGTTTGTTACATTTAGGAGTTGAAAAGTGAAAATCAATATATATATATATATCTATATAATACATTAAAAAGTTGTGTACAAAACGCATTTAATGCACATGACAAGTCTTATACTCATATTGTAGTATATATATATTTTGCCAACAACATTACCATAGCATAGCGGTTAAGACTCAAGACCATTTTATTTGTCATGTAGATCCCTGGTTCGAACCCCATTGCCATCCATTTTTTAATTTATGAATGTTGCACCTTATGACCACTACAATATGATAAGATATAAATTAATATGATAAATATTTTCTTATTTAAAACGCATAGGGTATTTCTTTTCAAAAACTAAAATATAAATGTTATGAGTATTTTAATATAAGTTTGAAGACTTGATAGTAAGTTTCAAATTTATTTATTTTAGTCTTATTAAATTGATTTAAACTATATGATTTGCAAATTTATTGTGCAAATATATATCGATCTATAAAAAAAGAAAGGTTTTGTGTGTATATCTCTATATATCTATCAAGTTAATTAACCAAATTTATAGTCATTCATTACCTTTATAAATATAATTCATTATATCATCACCCACTAACATTTTAATATCATTTAGCCTATTAAACTACCCAATTAACTAAACAGCCGTTACCTTCCCATGAATCCATTCACGTTACAAATCTCCATTCACGTTACAATATGTTAAATGCTGTCATTAGTGAGCCTTAACTATCATCTTTACTCATTAGTGTGTCTTGCCGGTCAAAGGAACGGTTAATTACGAAAAGGCTGTTAATCGGCATTTATAATTGGGCATGCTGGATTTAAGGTGAGACGGTTGAACCATGAATTTGCAAAGCGTCCGGGTACAGAGCCAAACTCCAACCTTATACAGGCCGGTACGTATCTTCCTCTCTCTTTTATTTCACCCTCTTTCATGGCAGATCTAAATCTCCAACGAATTTCGGAACTTCTATTGTGGTCTGAATTTTTCCTATTTTGCAGAGTGAGGAGTCAAGCCATTGCTTGTCTATCAAACCTGTTTTGCATGTCAAGTTATGGTTTATACAGCTATTCTGTGTATGTGATAGCCTCTGAGTATTTCATGTATTCTTTTCTGATTTATACCTTTCTTAGTAATGTTAATTAGAAATTGAAAAAATACAGGCGAGGACAAAAGATCATTTTCAGAAAATTTATAATGACCTTGAGAAGGTTAAGATGCTATTGGAATCAGAAAAGAGAAATCTTGAGATCCTGGGACAAGAATTGGAGAAGCGTGAAGCACGGAATGAAACAGAAAAAAAAGAAGTTGCAAGAGGACATTGAACAGGTAAATGCTTTCAAGTAGGCCTCACTGTCCTATTAGTTGTATGATTTTTTGATTATCAATGGGACTACTGATAGGGACTTGGAAGAGTTTGGTGCTTGTGAAGCTTTGATAGCTCAAAGACATTCTGAAGGCTGACAACTTGAACCTTGCTTTGACAAATTAAATTGTCTGCGAAAGGGTCCTGTATGTTTGGCTTCGTTTGATTTTTGGGTGACAATAGACATAGTGAATTATGTTATTGAATTTCTGCTATTGTGAGGATGCCTTCAGTTGAGTTTGCTAGGATTTGCAGAGATGTCAGCAGCATTGGTGGTGACACTGGTAAAATCCCACAGCTCATATTGTTGTTGTTTCAATCCTTTTCTATTAATTGCAAGTTAGGTTAATCCCTTAAACATTTTCTGTTTGCTTTTGCAGTTGTTATATCTGTCACCAAAGAGGGTGTTAAGTTCTTTACCGGTGGTGACATTGGAACTGCAAACATTGTTTGCAGGCAAAACACAATAGTTTACAAGGTATTGTTTCTACTCCTCATAGTCTTTCAGTGATCTACTCACATACTTGTACTTTTTGCTGCTTAACAAACTTCTATCGCCCACACGTCCTATGTGTTTTGCAAAGCAGCTGAAGAGTCCACAAACGTTCATTTATGGGGAAGTTGATCCTTCACTAATTCTATCCTTGAAGATCTTCTTCACGTACTGGCTGCGGATTTCTCATCGATCTAGCTCTATTCATGGTTGGTTTGAGTGGATCGTCCACAAACGTTCTCTTTGAGGCTTAGACTTCAAGCTTGTCGCTGCAACCTTCTCTTCCTTCATCTACTTCACTTGGAAATGCAGGAATGAGTTTATCTTCAACAATTCCAACATTCCTACCTCCCGTAATTGCTCTCACTCGATCATCCTCCACGTCAAGAATCATTTGGCTGCTCATAAGCTGAGTTCTCCCAATAGAATAAGAGGTCAACCAATTTGAGCATCCCAATGGATCTTTGCTGTAATCTTTCTTCTTTTGTTTCCATAACATTTGTGGTTCTCCTATTTCTTAATTATAAAATTTTGCCATTTCGGAAAAAAAAAAACAAAACTATCATAGATATGAACGAGCAGGTGCCACTAACCTTTACATGAACTCCTTCACTAAAGCAACACCTTTATCAAACACTAACTACAAGCCTTTCTTCTGTACTTCCAGCTGTGGTCGAGTACAAGATTGCCGAGATGGGTCACATCAGATTCTACTTGGCTCCTAAAATTAAGGAGGATGAGGATGAGTCGAAGCCTTAGTAGGCCAGAAGAAGCCTTAGTAGTGGTCGAGTAGAAGTTGCATGCCAGACAGTTCGAAAGATTGTTGTCACCTTTTCTATCATTTGTGTAGGATTCATCAGTAGGAGTTGGTTAACTCTTTTCCTATATGATTTCTTAAGATTTATGAATTTGTGTAGGATACATTGTGTTATGCATTATATCTCAGTACATCTAAAACTCATGTCTCGTGCGATAGCACGGGTCTGTCTTCCTAGTATATATATAAAAGTTAGGTGGTGTCCTCATTAAATGCTCGGTTTAGTGTTGGTTGCAATCCTCCCTATATAATCATTATTATGAAAATAAAAATTCAAGAAACATCATTAGCGTAGTAGTAGTGGTGTTGCCCAATAATCCGTAGGTTTAAGGTTCAAAACTCTATGACAACAACGTTTTGAAACAGATACCAATAATAAATTTTTTGATTCTTTTTTATTCCACTATAGAAAATCTTAATTAATGTCTTAAAATGATCTAAAATTAATTAATCAATAATAAAATTAAGGCTAATTTATAATAACTTTTTTCATTCATCACTATAAATATAATAAGAAGGTACATTGACTATTTATATTCATTTTTAGTATTTATCACTTTATTCTTATTATATAATATTATAATAAGATATTTTGTTATTATAGGTCCCTAAAGTATGTCATAGAAGTATGTTAGATACTACGTATTAATTTGTAATCTCGATATTTATTATATTTGATCATCATTATAAATTAGATGACAAATTTAGACTAACAATAATGCAAGCATAAAAACAAATTAGAGAAATTTCATATATATACATAGGCATTCATATAGGATGACAATTTCCATACTAAGTTTATTAGTTAGTAATTGAAAACTAGAATGATGATATATAAAATAAATTAGAATTCTTCATTGATGGTCAAAAAAAATAAAAAACTTTATATTTGTCTTAATTTATAAAATATATTATATCTAATATATAATAATATTGCTTGAAACGATAAAAAATAATAAACTTCTAACATTACAAAATACAATATTCATGCAAAAAAATAGCAAACTATTTTACTAAATAAAATAAAATAAGTGATAACTAAAATAGAGAAAAATAAAAAAAACGTTTCATGTGTAGCACGGGAAATCACGCTAGTTTTCAATTAATAACTGATCAACCCATATTTAATCTATTTACACTTTGTTATTTGAAAGGTTTTTATATAGGATGAAAATTTTGACTCATTTGAATATTATTATAGTTTTAAGTTGTGGCTTAACTCACATATAGTATTTTTTTAATAGCTAAATATAATTATTAAGATTTTTTTGTACTTATTGGAGAACTTTTATATATAGTTGGTTTTTGTTTATTTTTAAATATACCATGAGTCTTGACATCTCCTTTGATAACATGTATAATTATATCTAAATAGATATATTAGAAATAGTTGTTAGGTTAGTTCTTAAAAAATATTATTATATAAATGATTTGACAAATTTGATTATAGGGAAAGGTTGCTCTCATAAGACTCAAATCCTACCTCCTACTACATATATCACTTATTCTAACCATTGTGCTAAGAGAATAAAATTTTGATTGTTGAATGAAAATTTTAATTATAAAATTGCACATATAAACATTTAAAGGCTTCTTTAATAAGCTTAGGCATGTTGCATATGCCCGTTCATATTTTCAAAAAAATATATACATATATATAAGAGGTAATTAATTAGTGTGATCATCACTAATCACTAATTAGCTACATTTTATACTATATGTACGTAAGTGAATATGCATGTGCATAGGCAATATATATTGAGTAAGCTTTAGGCTAAAAGGGAGAGTGGACCGCATCAAAACTAGCTAAGTTGAAGCGGTGGAGCAAAGGATGAATAGAGCCGGAAACCATGGCTAATGGGCAGACTGTTTCGCCACTACGATGAAGACCCGAAAGAGACTCGAAAAAGAGTGTTTCTCGTCAAAACAGTGGGACGTACTCGGTGGTGATGTTGGCTCGTGCTAGGATCGAGACGGAAACCATGGCTAATGGGCAGACTTTTGGCGGCTCGAAACCGCTACCACAATCCATTGAAGGTACCATGATGATGCACACCAAATTGGGCCAGGACATACGTGATATGAACAAGTTGCCCTCAAACTCCGATGGTGACCAAATGTGTTACAACAACATCGAAGGCCCACTCTTAGTGGATAGGTTCCTTGTCCCCTACAAGGTCAATATCATGGCCACGTCGAAGGCTCACTCAAGGACCGTGACAAAGGACCCATTCTGCATCAACGGTAGTCGGCTCGAAACATTCCGTTTCGCCGCTACAATGGAGGTCGTTCATCCCACCGCTCCCCGAGAAGGCGAAGACTACCGTGGAGGAGTTGCCCAACAAAAATGGTGATTGGAGATGCCCTCGATGTAGACAAATTGTCCTCAAACAAGATGGTGGAGGATGGTGATCGGAGATGCCCAACAAAGTTAAAGACCCGATGGTTCGATGTCATCTCCAAGCATGCACAAACTCCGGCCCATATCAAAGCTCGTTCCGAAACAAAGTCGAAAGCCTGCTCCATATGTGGATCAAAGCTAGTCATGGAAGAGTTCAAGTGATTCGTCGAAGAAGCTCTCGATGCACGAGGCACCGATGATGAAGCTCGAACAAGACACCGATGAAGAAGTTGCCCGCTTGTCTCATGCCATACAAGAAGCTCTTGCGCAAGCATGTTCCAAGACCCGTCAAAGAAGCCTCACCGCAAACAAGCGACTGTTGGACAGGACTGCGGACGTCACCTGTTTTTTAGGAGAAACATTCCGTTCCGTGCCTCTTATGGGTGATCGTATCTACAACGACGGCTCATGCTAGGACCGAGACGGATCGCCTTGCATCGAGCTAGACAAGTATCATAGCTATATTTGCAGACTTTGGGTGACCCGAAGCAAAGTACTTTGCCACCACAATGATGCCAAGTTGACCCGAGGGAAGGTGGTTGGTGGTGCATGCGGTGAACATTCAAAGCAAGGCCACCATGAAAAATGCACGTACATGGATATGAACAAGGTTGCATAGTACACATATGCATAAAGTAAGGGCATGCAAGCTATAACCACGTAAAGAAATTGCCAAAAGAATTGAGAGATGGCTTACGTGGTGGTGAGAAGAGGGGGAGGTTATCCGTTTCGATCGAGTTGTTGATCGTACTTGTACTATACGCTTGTCGTCATAGTTGAGTCAATCCTTCACAGGATATCGATATCAAAAATACTCCACTGATAACCCCGTGGTCTCACAAAGCTTCCATCTTTTTCTTTCACTAATATATTAACTGTGGAAAGTTGGCGATGGAATTGTTTACCTTCTTCAAAATGAAATCAGCTAGGCACAAGCCAATTTGGTGTTCACACGCTAAAACTAGTGCCAATATACAGAAAAGTAGCATTAAGCAAAGACAAATACAAAAGCATACCTCCGTACGTGAAGCTGAAGACAAAGGCTTGACAAAACTCTAACAGACGAGTCTTCAAAGACATAGAGGGTACGTCCGTACGTACATTTGCATGGTGATTACATGTGACTAACTAGTGTTATATAACACTACGTGTGATCAGTGTGATAGAATGCCTTCAAAAATGGATTATGTTCATGCAACTCAAAAAAGGCCAGAACTACGTAGACTTTATTCCGTCTCAAACGGAGACGTAGGAAATTCGAGATCAAGCTCAAATCAGCCTTGAACTCAGTCGCATACTCCAAATCAAATTTCATAGCCAAATCTGTAGAACTACGTATATACTTGACGCCAAATAAAAGGCTACGTAGGTAGCTCGACGCCAAATATCGAGTACAGTCACCCAATCAAGCCAAAGTTTCAAGAACTACGTAGACTTGATTCCGTCTCAAACGGATACATAGAAAATTCGGTGTAAATCCAAGCGAGTCCAGGATTCAGTCGCATGTCCAAAAATCAAAGTCAAAACACTTACTAAGAACTACGTGTGATTTGATCCCCTTTAACGAGATACGTAAGAAACTTGACATATAGCCAACGCTCGTCAAGTTCAATCACGACGAAGGTGTGTCTATTTCTTTCCACGCCATGCAAATGATAGTGGAAACGATTTTAGACAACCCTTCCTAGAAGGTGGGTCTAAGCTTGTTTCTCTGATACATGGAAAATCAACCCCAAATTTTCTCTATGTACCTGTATTATTTTCAGAGTTTGTAAGGATGTGAAAATAAGGGTCGAACTTAAAAATTATATAAGATGTGTTTGTGCATAGTTGTTTTATTTTAACAATTTTTGCCTAACATTTATTTTAAATGAAAAACAAAAACAAAATATAAAATTGTGTGCATCAATTTAATATGTGCAATAAATGCAACTTGTACACAATTTTTTGATGTTACTAGCAGTCATGCCCATGCATACGCACTCGGATATATTATAAACAAATTTTATTTCAAATTTTGTTTTATTAAACATAATTTAAGCCTATTGAATTATATATAATTTAATTTAGTGTATTATTGAATTATTTTTTTATGCATTTTTTATTAAATTATTTTGTTTTAACAACCTCTCTTATATTTAACTGCACTTTATGTTTAAATTAATTGAAAAAGACAGTAAGTTGAAGGACAATTTCATGAGGTTACTGAAATTTCAACAATCTCTTTCTTTTATCGTATAATTTGTATAAAAAACATATGAATATTAATTGCTATTTTTTCCTAGTCTATATACCTATTTATTGATTTATAGATAGATATATGTATCTATTTAATGTTTAAAATTATATTTTAGTAGATTTGTGTTTCAATCTGTCAGTTGGAGTAATAAGTAATATATTAGAAGTAAATTCAAATGAGCTATAACTAGTTTAACCCCCGTACCATGTACGGGTAATGTGATTATAAATCTAATTTAATATTGATATGTAATGCCAATGATCACGTTAAAATTATAGAATCATATATATTTATCTTCGTATTGTGATTAGTGTTTTTTTACCAATAGTAAATCAACGCATGATATAAATAAGTTAGATTTGTTCAAACATTACTTTACGATAAATATCACGTTTTATTAAATTATAATATTGATTAAAAGATTATAACTAATTCTTGGTAAGTGATAATTCATATTTTTTGGTAAATTTTAATCAATCTTTATGGGATAAGATTATATGAGATTCTAACTACCTGATTTGTATAAAGGAGGATCCGACTGATTATTTTATTATAAAAATGACACGTGGCGCAAATTTTTATGAAGACATTGTCTCCTCTTTATACTATAGGTAGTATAGATATTAAAAGTGAACAACATATATCGGTACAATCCTATAATGTTGTAATACTACAATATAAAAACAATATTTGAATATCTTTATAGAATTAAAATGATGCACCAAATATAATTTAAATTAATGATCAATAGTATATATATTCAACGTAAAATGAAAATGATCTATAATATTCAACGTGAAAAATAATATTGTTTTTGCATTACAACCTAGCCTACCACGACCAAAATTTTGCACCCTTGTACACCTAAGGGGGTTGGCTTTCCGCTAGCGTCTCGCTCGTTCCGCTCCCCACTAACTACAGTGCCGAACAGACCCTAAGCTACACATAACTTTATAAAAAAATTAATAATACGTGTAAATAAAAATTTGTGACTAAATGCATAATACAAATTACTTATTTATTGTCATTATTTTTCTATGTTTTATGTTCTTATACAAAAATCATTTTTTTTATTATGTAATACTATTGTTAAAATAAATGTGTCATAATAGCATTTAAATAAAAATGATCCATCATACTCAACTTGAAAAATAATATTTGATTACCTTTACATTACAACCTAGCTTACCAACTAAAATTTTTAAATTATCTATAAAATAATTAAAAGGTGAAAAAATAATTCTCATCTGTGATAAGTTCCTAATTTAGACGCTTTTTAACCATTAAGTTATACATAAATATATAAATAATTTTTAATTATAAGTGTATATATATAAATTTGTGACCAAATACATCATATTGATTACTTTTCTCATTATCAATATTTTTCTATGTTTTATGTTCTCATGTAAAAATAGTTTTCTTTATTAAGTAATATTAATATTAACATTAATGTATCATGAAGACATTTACTATCCCCTCATATATACAACTTTATATATGTAGTATACATAAATATAGTTTTCAAATGATCACTTTTTGTGTTCACTTTTTAATTTTATATAGGCAACAAAATACTAATTTATACATTTCTAATACAATAGTTTGTTTTTTAAAGCAATTATATTTTTTTATTCACTTCTTTATGCTCATCAATGTTTCATGATGACATTAAATACCCCCTATTAGCACAAAATTATAAATATAGTTTTATAGTTTATATGAGACATAAAACACTAATTGTTATACATTTCTAATACAATAGTTTTTTCTAAGACAAAATTTACAGTTTTCCATATCAATATAGTTTTCAAATGATCACTTTTTAGTTTTCTATAAGAAAAAAAATACTAATTGTTATACATTTCTAATACAATAATGTGTTCTTTCAAATGATAGCTTTTTTGACAAAAAAATATAGTTCTCAATATAAATATAGTTTTCAAATAATCACTTTTTGTATTTACTTTTTACTTTTCTATATTAAACAAAATATTGATTATTATACACTTCTAATACAATAGTTTATGATTTCAAATAATCATCTTTTTATTCACTTTTTATGGTCATTAATGTGGCATGAGGGCATTAAACATCTCTCATGTACACAAAATTATATATATAGTATAAATATAGATATATAGGTATATATACATTCTATCCTTATTAGCCTTCAAAAAAGAGGCTTTAAAAATACTAAGAGTATCTCTTTTTTTTTGGTTGAACAAAATAGTAAGAGTATCTTGTTGTGCCATAGCTCAAATTTTGAAATTATAGTTTAGATATATCTCAAATAAGATATTAATGTGATTCAGATCAAAATAAGATATTAAGCTGATACAATATTATACAAAATTTAATATAGTTTGGTATAAACATCTTGTTTCAAGGACAAGGACAATAAAACTTAGAACATGAAGCTAGCCATCCATTTTCCAGGCATGAATATTGCATTACTAGAATTATGAAAATTAATTCAACATACAGAAGAACTATAGCAAACCTCTATCAAAATGCCAAGCTAATAAACAAATTTAGTATTCGGAGGAAGAAGGAAACCAAACAGGGGCAATCTTTCTTACTTCCTTTTCCTGAAGATGGAGGTGGATTCCCCTTCTTTGCTTGGCCACAAAAAGGAGAAGACCATGGACACAATCCAATAGGAACATTCCACTTTCAAATGTCATGTTTCAATTTTTCAATATACAACTGAGTGCTTAATCCAAGGATACACAAAACTCCCTCCCTTAATTAATCATTTTAGCTTGATTGAGTTGTTAAGAAATACTTGTCAGTCTAGATATTTTTATAAAGTTTTTCCAAAATTGTTCTCACTAATTAACAAGAATTAGCTAAATCCATAATAAACAATAAAAGATCTTCATAAGATTGAGGGTATTTAACGAAGGGAGTCTACCATCTCTTTCTACAAGAGATTGGCATCCTCTGGTGCTCTACATTTGGGTTCTTCGAGATGAAAGACTTCAGCCAACTTGATTTGGCGACTTACAATAATCATATCATCAATAACCTTTGTATGAAAGGAAGTTCAGAACAAGGAAGAAAGGGTTAGATGATAAGGTAAACAATTTTATGTCCTATCAGCTTCCTCATTGTTTGTTCTAGTACATCAATTTGAAGGCAGAGTTGCAAGACAAGGTTGCATCCATTCACCCATTTACAGATGCCAAAAAATACAGGCACCAAATAAGAAACTAGGCAGGTCGTCACCTTCTTCCCCTATATATACACGACAGCCGACAATAGCCCTCACCCAAAAGCTCACTTTCTACTCATACTAAAGTGCTTGAACAACATGAGAAAGAAAGGGCTAAAACAAAAGGGCCTGTTCACCAGCTACAAAATAGCAGAGGAAAGAAGAAACTGCTTCAGTTCCATCTCTTTGCATTCTTCAACCCCTTTGACTTCGCCTTTGACTGCTGAAACGCCAGCATTTTCTGCTTCTTTCGAGCTTCCTTCTCGGCCTGCAACCCATGTTCACAATCACAAACCCATCATTTAAGCAACAGAGGTAAAATAAATCAAGAAAAAAGAAAACTGAAATCTGGGTAAACCAAAGAAAGAGGAAGCACCCACCTTTGACATCTTGGATTTGGCTTTCACCTTTGTAGCCTTCTCCTCAAGCTCTTCCTCTCGCTCCAGCTCTCTCTGGCGTGCATCTAGATTCTTCTCTAAGTAGTACTGTTAAGGGTTTCATGTCAGAATCTCATATGCTCATAGTATTTGTAAGAAGTTTGCAACTAGAGAGAGAATGATATAGTACTTACATTGTAATCACCAGCGTAGTCCTGTAACCTTCCATCCTTAACCTCAATCACTCTATTGACGATTTGTTTTATAAAGTATCGATCGTGAGAAACGGCAATAACTGTGCCACTATATTCTGATATTGCTTCCTGAGTAAGACAAAAAAAAAACAATTCTTATTTATTTTTATTTAATTAAAAGAAGTGTCATGAATTTAAATGGTAGCAAAAGAAAAGGAGGAGGGTGCCAAACCTCAAGCATCTCCTTTGAGGGTATGTCTAAATGATTGGTTGGCTCATCCAGAACCAGCAACGTTGATGGTTTAACCATGAACTTGCAAAATGCCAGTCGTGCCTATATTATTAGGAGAGGCGATTATATTCTCTTGTGTTAAGCTGAAAAAGTATTGGGGGTAAAAACAAAGATATAGCAATCATGATGTACAACATTACCTTCTCACCACCACTCAAAAGTGAGACCTTTCTATCAAGCATATCAGCCTTGAAATTACAACGTCCGAGAAGACCCTTTATGTCATCAATTCTCCAGTCCTCTGCGACTTCTGCTACTGCCTCAAGAACTGTTTTATCCACCTCAAGTGCTTCAGCCTGGTTTTAAAAGATATTGATTATCAAGAAAAAAAAAGATTTTAAAAAAAGGCAAAAAACTAAGGATGGCCATAGAAAATTGAACCTGGTTCTGCTCAAAATAGTTTGGTAGAACATTATGTTCCCCTAGTATTACTTCACCGCTTAGTGGCTTCTCTAATCCCATAATTAGTTTAAGCAGAGTACTTTTACCGCATCCATTTGGACCAATAATTGCAATCTTCTCTCCTCTTTGTATAGTAGCATTTGCCTTTTGAAACAGCATCTGCCACAGCAAGGCCAATAATAGAAATATAAATGGCTAAGGTAGGTTGCTAGCTATCCCAAATAAGAGTCCACAGATAATTTAGCAACTACTCACATTGTCTCCAAATCCAAACTGCAAATTGTTGAGTGTCACCACTGATTTCCCACTCCTACCACGCTCAGGGAACCTAATTTTCATTTGTTTTCGTATAAATGGCTTCTCAACTTGTTCCTCATCTTGAAGCTTTTCCAGTTTCTGCCATGACAATTTCAAATGAAAAAGATTCCTCAATAAATTTGGCAAAATAAGATTCTCCAGTTACATGAACTACCCAATACTATACCTTCTCAGCAGTGGATGCTCGACCTGAATTTGCTCCTGCTCCTAACCTACTAATTATGTCTCTTGTTTGATCCATTTCCTTCTGTTGTTTCTCCCATGCTGCATACTGAGCTTCAATCCAGGCAGCCTTTGAAACAACATAGTCAGAATAATTTCCAAGAAATGTCCTCGAAACACCCATATCGGTCTCCACTATCTTCGTACACAGCTGATCAAGGAAGGCTCTGTCGTGAGATATTATAACCATTGGAACATCTTGTTTGCCAAGATATTCTTCAAGCCACTCAATTGTGTCAAGATCAAGGTGATTGGTAGGCTCATCCAACAATAGCAAGTCAGGATCCTGAAACACAAGAAGAGTATAAATCAAAACTTCCAAAAGGTAATTTCATCCTGAAATACCCTACACACCATCCAATTATTTAGATTAAGCACCTGAAATATAAAAAACGACTACGCAAGAATATAAATTGCTCTAGAACCTCAAGAAGTCCATTCATTAGGGCAAATACAAATGCAATTATACCCACATTATACAAAACCCCATAAGAATCTGATAAAACCCGCTAGACCCTCTGATTAAGTAAGGGCTTAGTGCAATTGCATCATATTCTGAAACCATTGCATCCGTGACACTTGCCAGTCTATGTCATCTTTAACATTTCACCTTATAACCATTACCACCTCCACCATAATCCAGGATAAATAAGTTCCAAATTTTATTTTGCAAAATGAACTGATGTTTTTGCCAACAGCCAGCATAATAACCTTCAAATACTAACTGGAAATGAAATAGATAAGTGCAAAAAAATCAAGAATGAACCATCCTTATCTGGCCAGATAACAACCAATTCCATCACAAATTAACACATACCTGAAGCAAAATCTTGCCAAGGCACATCCTCATCTGCCACCCACCACTAAAGGAAGCCACCAGCCTCTCCGAATCCTCAGGTGAAAACCCTAGCTCAGGCATGAGCTTGCTGACTTTAGACTCCACCCGGTCCAAGTCCACCGCCTGCGCCTTCCTCTGCAAGGAATCAAACTCATCCAACAGCCTCCCCATCAGGTCCAGATCGTCCACAGAGGCTTCAATCGCCTTCTGGACCTTCTCCAGCTTGACAGAGATCTCCATCTCCTCCTTGAACGCGCTAAGGAACTCCTCCTTGACGGTCCTGCTGGTGGAGACCTCGAACTCCTGGTTGAGGAACGAGATCTTCATGTTGTCCTTGGCCTTGACGACGTTCCCGGAGTCAGGCTCCTCGAGGCCGGTGATGATCCTGAGCTGAGTGGTCTTGCCGGCGCCATTAACGCCGACGAGGCCGACCTTCTCGCCCTTCTTGACCTCCCAGGAGACGTCCCGGAGCACGGTGGCCCCCTTGTAGGTCTTGCTGATGTTCTCGAGGCGGACGCCGGAGGAGACGGAGGAGGCGCCGGCATTGGAGCGCTTGGAGCTCTTCTTGGAGTGGTAATCGGAGGAGGTGGAGTCGGAGAAGAGGGATTCGACGTCGTCGAGGGCGGAGGAGGCGCGCTCCGGGGAGTCGACGGCGAGAGCGGAGAGCTTGGAGGAGAGATGAGTGAGATTGAGGCTAGGGTTAGGGTTTGAGCGGGAGGGCTTGAGAGAGGCTCTGAAGGAGGGGAATGAGGAAGAAGGGTAGGGGAGGAGAGGGCTATTGAGGAGGGGAGATGAGCGGAGGTCGAAGTGGAGCTTGCTTGCTAAATCCATGGCGGATTTGAAATTGGGGGAGTTTGGGCGATCACCACAAGCGAGGAAGACGAATGGTGGTGTGATGAAACTGTTCTCCGCCCATGGAATGGAATGCAGAGGGAGTGTGAGGAAATACGTGTGTGTGTCCACGGTCGTGTTATCGCAACGGGAACTTGTGGACGATAGGTGAAGGGAATTTTAGACCATTAATCAAATAAAAATACTGCAAAAATGGTTTAATTACTTGTGAGTATAGTTTCACGTACGTATACTTGCGTGTGACTATGGTTTTTTTTTTTTTTTGATGTCGCTGGCCATAAGAATCGAACCGATGACCTCTGGGTACTACCCTTAGAGATTAATCGTTTGACTAAATGCCCGAACGCCTATGGTTTACTTAAAACGTCTACGATGAAAATACAAAATAATTTTTCTTAGATCATATTTTAGTTATTTTCTTTTTTTCTCGAGAAAAAATTTTTACAGAAAAAATATCAGACCATAATTCTTCTGTAAAAAAGTTTCTCTCTTAAGAAATACTTTGTATATCTCTAATATAAATATGAGTTTTTTATTTTTAAAGCTTAAAAAATGACGTTAATCTCTGATGTGGAGACTCTCAAGGAACATAGTTGATTTCATACACAAAAATTATCATAACAATATTGGTTGTCTCAGCGCCTTGATCAGATTTACACAATACTATTCACCTTGATTAAGGTGCATGTTGAGAAATTATTTCTACATGGATGTTTTTTTACCCCACTTTAAAAATTGGGCCTGAGGGCACTATTATCCACTTTCAATCCACTCTCGGTTTATTCTTGTTCTGCACTATAAATGCCAAGATCAATCCAAAGAAAGGGCTTGTAAGTTCATAAGTACTAAACCACCTCTAAAGGTAATAGGGGAAACCACCGCCTTAAAGTCTCGAATCCGAGACCTCATGGTACTTTCATGAGTGCTCAACCAGTCAGCTGATGCTCCAAGCGTAGTTGTAACATTAATGAAACAATTGTAAGATATTTGACATAGAGTCTTTAAATAAAAGATTATACGGTGAAACTATTAAATTAAGAAACAAAAATAAGATGGTATGGTTGTTATTTGCCATTTTGCCTATCCCAAGTCATTATAGCAGTTGAAGTTGTTCCCTTGTTTTGCAGCATTGGACTTGATATATCACATGAATATGTATGCGTATGTTATCATTTCATATTGATTGAGATTGTAGGTATAAGATGTCTTTGTGTAAAAACGTCAAATTTACTGCAGTTTTTGTATTGCTTCTGCGGTTACGTCTAGGGAGACCCAATGCCAATACGAATGGGTATTACAAAAAGTAGTACATGGTATATGAAAGCTAGTTATAATGAATAATGTCATCTATCCTAATACAATAAAAACAATGTTTGTTACATTAATTGTGTCATATGAGATAACCTCAACAAATTAACTTTAATACATATTCTATTAAATTAGTATGTGAAAATAATATGGAAAATAAAAGAATATCTAATTACCATAATTGAAGTAAGGTAATTTTATTTATTTATAGAAAATAAATAACTAATATACATAAATATAAATATATTAGCTAACTTAGAGAACAATAATAAACTAACTTAGATATAAAAAATTAGCCTTACTTTAAAAACTCATATCGAAAGGATCACTTAAGAAATAGTTTTGTTTTCAACTCTTCCATCCTTTTTTGTTTTTTCACATCCAAGACGATCCTTCCAATAAACTAGTCGTACTCTAAAATAAAAAATAGGTCAACTTAATAAGTTTATGGATTTAATGATCAAATTGAAATTGAATTACTCTTTGAGTCATTAATTTTTGGATCGAATTGTTAAGTGGGTCTATTTCAAAGTACGGTTTGGTCATTTGGATTGATTTTCACGTGGTAACCGGTTCGGTCATTTGGATTGATATATGACCTTGTTACACTTGTAGTCAAAAAGTAGTTTTTGTGTAAAAATATACTGTATTTTTTTACCTTGAAATGTGTACATTCTACTTAATTTTTACGGATTTTGAAGTAAAACAAAATATCCTTTTTACAAAAAAAAAAATATTTTTTGCTACAAAGTGTAACAAGACCTATATTTTATAAATTCCAACATGAAAAAGTATATTTTCTCCAAAATAATGTACTTTTATATAGCAAAGTACAGAGAGGCCATAGAATTAAATTATTCCACCCCAATTAATCAATCAAAGAATTTGATCATTACATTTCCCCAGTTCAGGGGATGTTTCTCAAATGGCAGCTGGCAGTAAATAGAAGAAAACCCCGAGGGCACAATGGGAAAAGGATCCGTATAAAATGCACAGCAAACAAGCAAACGAAACAACCCCAAGTGGCCTCAACCAAAAAAAAAAAACAACCCCAAGTGGCCTACACAGACTCAGGTTTCAGAGAGCTAAAAAGAACAGAGTGTCCCGCTACTTCTCCACAGAAAACCCCATTTTTACTCCCTCTTCTTCGCTCCTCTCTTCTCCTTCCTTCCTCTCCCTCTTTCGCAAGCTCTTCTCCATGGACAAATCCAAGCAAGAGGTACTATTTCCTCCTCCTCTGGTATCCACAACTCGTTGATCTGTTTCTCAGTTTCTGTTCGATACTCGTTTGCTTTTTGAAATCGCGGTTTTTCTTTTCCTGGATTTTGAAATTGTTCGTCGCTTATCAGTTTATGTACAAGATCTTGATTGAGTTCTGAAGGTTCCAGATCATCTCTCTGCAACTAGATGGATCTGTTCTGTGTGATCTTGTTTGAATGTTCTCTGATGAAAATCGTTGCTCAAGAAAGAGGAGATTTGGATTTTTAGGTCTAGAACTTTTGATTCTTCGAGTAACTTTCGTTTAGTTTCCAAATTTAGGATGTTTAGAAGCCAGCCGAAGGCCAACTGTCTTAATATCAGTAGTTTGTTGAGGTATATGACAGCTTCCAATCGGAAAATTCTTCGAAATTTTAAAATTTCTCTTTCTTATTATTCTAATCTGATCTATCGTACACATTTACACCACTTCTAATATTATAGTACTAGGGTTTGGCCTTTTATCTGCATAACCGCGTGAAGGTTTGTTGTTGTAGGTGGGATTTGTCTTCAGCTTTTGGATATTTTTTTTAGTTTTAAAAAGTTTCACTGGCTTGTACACATGATACATAGATTTACAGCTGTAAACTGACCTGCAACGTCATGAAAAGAAAAGGTGCTAACGTATTTTTCCTCGTTGAGGAACAATGGGTGATGTCCTTTTGGTTGTAAAAGAAAAAGTGTGTCAATCTTGCAAGTTCTTGAATGATTGTGGTCTACAATAAGAAAAGTTTGCATGTCAAATCATAATTTTATAAGCTTGTAGCCTTTCTAGATCAAAGTGGGTTTGGTGGCTCTATTGATGAGTCTTCTTTTTGTTGCTTCCAAGGCTTCTTGAGAGTTGAAGCTCATTGGATTTGCCATAAGATTGGACAGTACTAAGAAACATGCCTTTGTCATATTACTGTATGGAGACTTGCACAAAATAAATGGTTGGTGCTTTTGATGCCAAAACTTGGTACTAAACAATTTATTTCAATTCCTGATGCAGAAGAATGGACCCTGGTTATCTGTGCCACAGTTTGGTGACTGGGAACAGAATGGGGCATTTCCAAATTACTCTGTCGACTTCTCGAAGATCAGAGAAATGAGGAAGCAGAACAAACGAGAGCCGTCGAGGGCAAGCGTTGGCAACGAAGAGGAACTCATCAATCCGACGGCTCCTGTTAATGCGAAACCGATCAAGAACGATATCCATCTCAATCAACCCCATTCTACAACTGTAAGATCTCTACTTCTGATTCATTATCCTTCTTCATGTGCTCATCTTTGTCTGCTTTGTCAGCTGTCTCTGAGCTCTTAGCTGTTAATCTGGTGTTATAGTTGTTGGTATTGAATGATTAAACAATGTCATTAGTTTTATGCCGTTCATGTGACTAGATACTATGTAGGTGGTAGTTAGCAAGTATCAGTAGCCATAATTAGGCATTTTCTCTAATGGGTGCAAATTGCTTAGGCTGGTCACTAATTAGCCAATTATTTATTTGTCTCCTCATACAAATGCAAAATGCTTACTTCGTTATAATCATGCATTTGTGTAAACACCAACAAATCGTAATTGATTTGGCGGTTCTTGTCATCATTTGTTGTTTTATTTTGTTTCTATTAACTATTAGAAATTTAGAACTACTTGTCAAAAAACTGTACTTGTTGTATTGAACTTTGATTTTGATTGATTTTTGTTCTTGTGCGCAGACGAGGAGAAGCTTCCTTAGCTACTTCAACTGTTGTGTGAAAGCCTGAGCTTCAGAACTTGTTGTGATGACTGCTTTCCCTAATCAATTTCAGTTTGGCTGTAATTCGAATTCACCTCTTGTACGTTCTTGTTCACTGTCCACAATGTAATCCTCTATGTTGCAATTGTAATCCTCCGAACGTTGCTAGTCTTAGAGATCTAATTTCTGTATGTGTTGCAATTCTTTATGTTTGTAGCACTCCAAATGTGTAAACAATGAAGAAAAAACCTAAATCATGCATCCTGAGTTTGATCTAGGAAGAAAACATTAAGCATTCATCCTCGGGTAATTACAACTTTAGAAAAGCTTAGAAGTTACATATCTGGGTTTGTAAATTAAGGAGCATTCGAGTAAACTAGTCCTAATCTATATACAAGTTTCTTAAGATGATTGGATTAATGAACCCGCCTAATAAGTCCAGATTTTGCCATTTATAGACAACTTCAACCAGATAATGTACTCTAGAATAGAAATCTACAGTCTGTTTTCCTTGCCAAACTTATCATTCTGCTGTTCTGCCCCCTCTTTTGCTTATCCATTAAATAGGTCAGTCACATCAAAATGAGTAATAATAAACTCAAATTACAGCTCACCAGAAAGAAATGAAAAGGTATTCAGTTCAACCACGTAACCACAGACGTTGGATTTTGCTGCTTCAATTGGATAGAATCGAATTTAGTCCAACCATTTGATTAATTGGTTCCCAAGTTCCACATGCACACCCCATAAAATGTGATTTTGCAAATTCAAATAGAATGGTAGGTGGGAAAATGAGAAAACTTCTTACAGATTCCCTATATTGGAGTTTAAGAACTATATAACATAAAATGCCAGTTTTACACCAATTGGGTTTTCCTCTATGGTTACATCATGTTTCAAACAGCTTATCCTTTTGTTTTTAATGAAATTGCAAGGAGTTCTAGTTTTGCTAGATGTCATTTAATTGGTAACCAACATTACAAAAGCTCAATCAAATGCCAAACCCAGAAAAACACAACTGAACATTACAGCTGTAAGCCATCAGTTATAACTTTTAACCCAGTATGTTAACTAATAACTACCAAATTAAGCAGATTTTATACATAACTAATGCTGATACTGACATGATAGAAGATCTAACCCGTTCCTCCGCTAGCGGTTCCTTGACCCTTGCCCGGATTATATACAGCCTCTAGGCATTCTTTCGCTCTATGAACCTTCGACTGGAGATAGAAGCTTCCTTGCTTCGCATTATTCTCAAACAAAACATCATATTTCTGTATATAAATTCAGAAATCAGGTAAGAGGAAGATGCGAGAACAAAATCATTTATTTATAAATGAGAAGTTTAAAAAAGAAGAATGGACCTTTAAAATCTCTTCCCAAGTAGAATTCTCAGTGATGCCGAGGATCTGCCTTGCCTCTTGCTCTGTCATGGATTTGCTTGCTCTACGGATTGTGTTCTTTACTGCCTCTTCAGCAACACCGTTTTTTGAGGCATCTGCAGTAAACCATACAGTAGTATTACATTGTCAATAATTACAAGACCTACAGCCTAAGATATTAGTTGATGCAAACAAAACAGTCTACGCATATACGTACATGATGAATCACACACACACACACAAAATCAAACAAGGTGACACTTAGAATGTTGTTGGTGTTATAATGGACATGATACATGATCAAGCAAATTGCCAACATTTGCAAACAGTAGATCAGTTGCTGCCAAATGGAAAACTTCATCGTGAATAACACAGTAGCGAAACATGCACAAGACTAGTAATGGGTTCTACGACAAACAGATTGCCATGAAATCAGGTAAAAACTTCGGGCCTTAAGAGGATGCTAGTTTTCCGAAAATCCAGCTAAAAACACAATCCAATAGGACGGTAAGGTGGGAAACACTTCATGTTAACCATATATATCTCCAAACAAAGGTTGTATCAATTCACTGAATATACTTAAGAGGTAAAATAACATGGTTCAGAAGCTCATTTTTTAACTCATAAACTAGCATAACAACTAAACCACTCACAGCATCAATCTTCAGCCAATAATAACTCATGTCTTCTTCCACCTATTTACCTACATATTCATGCCATCACCAGGCCAATTCCAATACATTTTTACATGTAACATGATTACACCTACAAGCAATAAATTACACGTTTATCCCCCCTAGCAAAAACCACTCATTCCAGCCATACTTTCCATACATATCACTACCAACAAAGAGCAGAACAGAACAATCAAAACTCAACAAGCTCAAATTGCCTGAAAGGACCAAACATCAATCATCTATGGCGATGAATCAAAGGCCACAGAATAAACAAATACACATACGCCACAGAGCACGCAACGCAAAAAATAAACTCAATTGGAAAGGGATTTGAAGAAAACTTACTGGCGAGCGCTTGTCGGTAAGCTTGAGCAAAAGCCCTAATCATGATGCCAGATCCCATAACTATCAAATTCGCAAGAATTTTCGCCGCCTGCCACGAATTCGCACCGTCAATCGCTAAACGACGAATCAGAATACGCACAAAATCCCAACGATTGACGAATCCAAAATTGGGAACAAGGTAACACGGGAAAAAGAAACACACAACGTACCATGATTTCAAATCGTTCAGAAACCAAAACTGAAAAACTATCTGATCTCTGCTTTTACAAATTCCTTTCCAAACAGAATGCAATGAGATTGGAGGATTCAAACTGAAAATGGGGAATGGGCGTTTGAGGTTTTGGAAGAACGGCGGGCGCAAAGAATCAAGGAATGGTGGTGCATCCAGAGGAATCCAGAACTGAACCAAATAATTTTAACTGCACATCCGGGTCAAAACCAATCCGGTCCAGTAAATAATAGTATATACTATATCTCATAAGTAGGGTTGTTCAAGCCGAAATTTTGAGCCGAATCGAAATGTCATTGGGTTAAGAAATTTAAATTTTTAAATTTTTATCAATTTTGGTTGCGATTTAGATTTTATCGGTTGAAATTTTTCAAAGTGAAGCTTTATATTTTCGACAAGCTAAAAATAACCGCCCGAACTACTTTAGTCGATTTTGATCGCCTAATATCATATTTCGGATATCGGTTCGATTCTATTTTGAATGCTCTGCCCCAGTGAGAAGAACAAAGCCCGCTTTTTTCAATTTCTTTTTGTAAACAACTATTGAGGGTGTCAAGCTTGCTTCTTAGGATTTATTTTATGTTCGTTTGTCGAATGTTTCGACCTTCAATCTACCAAACATATCTGATACATCGAAATTTCATCCTTTTTTTTCAATTTCTATTTGCCAAAATCAGGTGGGTTGATAATTAATAAAGGAGGGGAGAACGTCATGTCTCATGTGTGAATGAACCTAACAAATATACCACTTCATAACTATAGTAAGCAAATTATATCTCAATTTTGGACTGGGATAACTATGTTTGCACAAATAGATTTCAAAAGTTTTTTTGTCTTTTGATAAGGAGATTGCAAAAGTTTTGCATGTTTTGGATGGACGTGGGATCTTAGGTTGTATTCGGCTAAACAAGGTTTATGGGGAGGTGAAGGTTTTTAAGAAGGTTTTTTTGGTAGGTGTAGGTTTTCTTATTTAAAACCTCTCAAAACCTTATAAAGTGTTCGGTATTGCAAGGTTTTTAGATGGGTTTTACTTTAAACTACCAAAAACAATATTAATTAAAATAATTAATAAGAAAAGTTGTGTTAAAATTTTTCACAAACCTCCTAAAACCTATCTACACCAAGGTTCATATTTTCTGCTTTCAAACCTCCTCAGAAACCTATTAAAATCTCCACCTCCTAGAAAACTTTATTGTGCCGAACACCTATTTGAATAGGTTTTAAATAATAGAAACATTCAAAAACCTCCAAAAACCTCTACCGAACAAGGCCTTAGGTCTCAATATTGGCTATGCTTATTTTCAAACCAGTAAAATAGGGCGCAACCAATAAAAGAAGTCTTGCATTGGCACTTTGGCAGAATTGAACATGCACAAAATGAGAAAGAATGGTACTTAATTACTACAAGCTATCCAAAAGCTTATAGACTTGCGTGGTATCTCACATACATTGATACATACTCCAGTTAAAACTAGTTTGTTCAAATGGGATTTGATTTGAAGAAAATGAGGGGAGTAGTATTAGTATAATATATCGTTGGACTTTGGTGGGCCGAAAGAACGTGAACGTGTTGGGTTTATTATAATCAGGGGCGGACGCATTTACGTGTTGGGTTTATAAATAATTTTTAAAAAGTGGTTTTAGGTCATTTTATAAATTTGTTCTAATAATATCTATGTAGAAAAAAATTGTTTAAAAGGTCTAATTTATTTTTAATAGTTGAATAATATTTTAACCTTTTCATCTATTGTAATTATATAGGTTGGTTTCGACAAAAAAAAATTATATAGGTTGGTAGGTGTGTTGTACAAGAAAAAAAAAGGCATTTCACATTGAAATTAAATGCATTAGAAAAAAATATTTGAACTTGCTCATTTTCTTATTTAATGGGCTTGAACTGCGTAAATATATTCATGTACCTTGTTTATTATATTTAGATTTTAAAATGAAACAGATACCATGGATAGAACCGTAAATGCGTTGCATTGACCCGAAACCGATCTGTAATCCGCAAATTCTTAATCTAAATATTAGTTCGAGATCTACGGTGGGTTTAATAAAAGCTAAAGTTTGTTCCAAAATTTACCGGTTTGAAGTTTGAACATGTCTTGTCTTTTTGAATTTGAACTTGTATAATTTCTTGGTGAGTGTGGTGGATATACAACCTAAATTTTAAGACTATGACTAGCTTTATACTTAGATTAACCTATTTTGAGTTTGTTTCAAGTTGTGACGATTACATATAACTATACCTAAATTAAGCTATTTAGCATTATAACCTTTTTTTATATAAGATCGGGATCCACATTTTAACCTATAAGTTAAGCCAATAGATAGAGCTTTTTCATCGGCAAAATACATACAGAGGCCCCCGTACTTGCACAAAATGTGCGCCCCCGTACTTTTTTTTATTCTATGGAGCACCTGTACCTATCCAATTTTGTTCTATTCAGCACTTGTGTCCCAATTAGTCTTCGCGTGGATTTTACGTGCTCTGTTTAATTGCCATGTAATGACCACATAACACAAGTTTTGTCATTTAGTGTCCACATAATGCAAATTTAAGCCACGTAACACTTTGTAATGCCAAGAAACACCGTAAACAAAAAATTATAACAAAATTGATTGTGGTGTTTTACGGTGTTTCGTGGCATTACACAGTGTTACGTGGCTTGAATTAGGCTTACATGATACTCTTGACCCGTTGGGTTGATCCGACCCGACTTTAAAACCCGAAACGACCCGACCCAGTTTGACCTGTAACCCGATTGACCCGAACTCAATCCGAACCCGGAACGACCCCCGAACCCGATCGACAGGTCTAATTATGAATAATAAGGTAGAAATTTAACAAAAGAGTCAATACACAATCTTCTCTCGTTGATGATTACAAAAGGAAACCAATCAATCCATCAAGATGTTCATGTTGATCGTCATTATATAGATCAAACACAAAAGCTGAAAGACATATAAGGCCCCGTTTGGTATGTCTTCTGGAATCGGAATGGAATCAGGAATCGGAATGGAATCAGGAATCGGAATGAGTCATTCCTTGAGCTAGGTGTTTGGTATGCTTTCGGAATGAACCATTCCTGGCCATTTTGTTTTTATTAATAGTTATATACTTTATTTTTGAAACATATTTCATTTTTTATAAATACCTATATACTTTAGTTATTTTTAATAATAAAATAAAATATAAAAAATAAAATATATTATATTTTAATAATAAAATAAAATAAACTAATACAATTTAATATAATATAATAACAAAATATTGTTTTTATATATTTTAGTAATAAAATATTTTATATATTTTTTAATAATAAAATGAAATATAAACAATAAATATATATTTTTAATAATACAATAATATAATATAATAAAAAATATTGTTTTTATATATTTGATTAATAAATACATATTTTTTAATAATATAATAAAATAATAATCTAATATAATAACAAAATATTCTTTTTATATTTTAGTAATAAAATATAAATAATAAAAAAAATATTTTTAATAATATAATAACAAATTATTATTATTATATATTTTAAAAATTAAATATGTAATATAATAACTAAATAATATTTTTTATATTTTAATAGTATAATAATATAAAATAATACAATATAAGATAATATAATAACAAAATTTATATATTTTTTAGTAATAAAATATAATATACATAATAACATATAATAATAATATGGTTGTAGTGAGAGGGAGATGAAATACGTGACTTGTGGAATGAGTGATACCCTAGGTTTTTTGATGGAATGAATTTGTTCTTTGGGCTTGGAATGGCCCAATCCATGGAATGAAACTGATTCCAGTTTTTTCTCTAACCAAACACAAAATTTGGAATGGGCCATTCCCATTCTCATTCCTCATTCCATAGGAATGGAACCAAACGGGCCCTAAATATGATCATGCTCATCATGACATTATTTAACCAAAATATGATCACGCTCAAGAAGACGGATGGGCGAACCCAAAATTAAAGAGGAATCATGGGCCGAATTAAGAAAGGCATCAGTATGTAAAGACTAAAGAGTATCTGGAGGTCTGGAACAACTGAACAAGAATATGCAGTCTTATTTGCAAGGAACCAAGTCCAAGGCCCTGTTGCTGAACAAGAAACCAGATTACACTATGCAACCTTTTTGTGATGCAGACTGGGCTTCTTGCTCACATTCTAGCAAGTCTGTGAGTTGTTTCGTCATTTCTCTAGGAGGAAGCTTCAAGGTTGTTGGAATCGGGGTATGGTAGGATCGAATCGTAGAATCGAATCGTGAGAATCGTAAGATATATTGTATATTTTCTTATATATAAATTCTAAATGCTATAAACATTATTAATTTGATGAGTAAAAATATTTTAAGATGAACGGGATTAATAATTTAATGGAAAAGAGACATAAACTCTGAGTTTAGTAATAATATATAAATATAATAGTGATTGTTTGGGATCGCAAGAATCGTTTGTAGGATTGTTAGAATCGTTAGAGTCGTGTGTAAAATCAAAATTAAATTAGAATTTTATGTTAAATCATTTAAGATCCTACTTAGGATCGTGGATCGATTCATGACTTTTGGGTCATAGAATCGTTGGAATGTAGGATTGAGTCGGGATTCTGATAACTTTGGGAAGCTTGATTTCATGGAAACTGGTATTAATCTCGTGTCTTAAAGGCACAAATTTGATTTAATTAAAAACTTAGTTTTAATTTTATATAAAGTTATTTAAGAGAATAATTTGATATAAAATCTTATATTATTTTATTTAGTTTTTTTATGCGATTTATTTTGATAATATTGTATTTTCGCTATAATATATTAATTTTTATCGAACAAAGATTTTCTTTCCGCCTTTGTCAATAAATAGTAAAATATAGGAGTATACATAATCATACACTCTAGCTTAAAAACAAGAAGGAAAAATATACACGTTGGATCTTAAGGTATAAAGTCATACAAAGTTGAGATAGTAAAGCTGGAACTCTGTTTCTTTTTTTATTTTATGGGGGACTATACTTAACAAACCTTCTGTACTCCATCATAATCATGTACATTAAATCAAAAGGTCGACGATCGACAAGAATGAATTACGAATAACAGGGTAAGAAAGTAACAAAAAAGTAAGCACACAATCTTAATTACTCTTGTTGATGATTACAAAATGAAACCAATCATCCCAATACATATAGACCTGGGTCCGGTTAACCGAACCGCCGGTTTAGGGCAAACTTAAACCTAAACCTTGGGGAACCCGGTTAGCCGGTTTCGGTTCCGGTTCCGGTTTTGACCGGTTTCCTCCCGGTTTTGACCGATTTCGGCGCCGGTTAAGGTTCTGGTTTCGTTCCGGTTTTTTTTTGTTTTTATGAGACTCCGCGGGCACGGTCCTCATTCCGCAACCGCGGTTCTCATCTAGAAGGAACCCGCGGTCGCGGTTTAGGCAATCGCGTCCGCGGTTTATCCGGTTCACGGCCACTAAAACTAAAAAATGTAATTTAATTTTTTTAAAAAATTGATAAACCGCCGGGTTTTATCAGGTTCCGGTTCCGGTTTGAACCGCCGGTTCACCGGTTTGACCTAGCACCGAACCTTAACCTAAACCTAGCCCGGCCGGTTTGGCGGTTTAGGTTAAGGTTCCGGTTCGGTTCCGGTTTTGACCGGTCCGGTTCGTCGGTTCAAACCGAACCGGACCCAGCTCTAAATACATATGTTCATGCTCAGGAGGAAGGATAGGCCAATGCACCCAAAATTTAAGAGGAATAATGGGCCGAAGAAATTAAGCTATCAGTATATATGTAATTTAAGAGTATTATTATTATTATTATTATTATTATTATTATTATTATTATTATTATTATTATTATTATTATTATTATTATTATTATTATTATTATGTGCTGTACAACCAACTACGTACGCATCTGGAAGTCTGGAAGAACTGAACAAGGTTATATAGATCATGGGCAACCTTGAAACATGCACACATGCATGGTCAGAAGTCGGACCTGGCTTTGAAATATAAATGCGTTATCCTACACGATAATATATATTACTACCTCGGTTCATAAGTATTTGTCGTGTTATGATTTGTTTTTTAAAATTAAGGACGTATATATATATAATTCTGTTAAATTATCCTCAATTTTGTGAATATTTTTTCTCTTTTTGTATATATTTATGTAATTATTTTTAATCAATGAAGATAATATCAGAAAAACTACATGTTAAATGACAAATATAAATGAACCAGAAAATCAGGCTAAAATGACGTATCTTTCTGAACGTGGGGAATAATTCCTTAACGTGATTTAAGTTGAGAAATGTGATTGGTTTTCCGGTAATAACAATCAATTATACGCTAGCTATGAAAACACATGATGATATCGGATAAACATGCTCAACAATCTACTTCACTATGCAAAATATAACTTCATTTTCCTCCTATGTCATGCAGGCAGCTCGGCTCCACTACCCTTTTGCTTTCCCCTCCGTTTCATTCATTTCTATTTTCCTCCGTATCGGTACGTAAGCGATACGTTGTACACAATTTCAGGTGTATTTTCTATTTTTATGTTGTGCATGTGATATGCAGTCATGCTGACCGAGACCCGAAATTTTACTTTATCAAATAAAATCCGAAACCGACTCAATCCCACCGAATTTGACCCGGAGGTATAAGCAACCCGATTAAGAATGACCTGAACCCGATTACATCCGAAAATCTCAACCCGGTTTCAAACCGAAACCTGAATAACTTGATCTGAAAAATACCCGGCCGAGTTATATCCGAAACAATCCGAACCCGATTATACCCGACATCCGAAACAACCCGAACCCGATTGTACCCGATAATTATATATGATATCCGAAACAATCCAAACTTCGTATGATATTCTATATAACAGAATATAAAACATAATATATTATTAGTATAAAGTGTAATACAAAATATATTTGTTTGACAAAATATAAGATCTTAATAATGGTATATGAATATGATCATGAGAATAGATATGATTTTGAGAATGTATAAAATCTCGTAGATATAAATATCATTATATTGGTATATGCTTACATTGTACACTTGAAATATAGAAAAATAATACATTATTTAAAATATAGTTAAATCAAAATTAGATTGATTCACTATACTAACTATCAAAACCTAATTATACAAACACAATTCTACTGAGACCCAATTCAATCAAAAAATGATTTAACAAAAATTGACTCAGCCGAACCCGATTCAACCGAAACCGATTCAGCCGAAACCGATTCAACCGAAAACCGCTTCAACCAAAATTCGATTCAATCGAAAATTGAAAAAACCGACTCAACCCGAAAGTGACCCAATCGAAACCCGAATTAAATTAACCGGTTATAACCCGCTAACCCGAGTTATCCGACGATTTGAATATCCGACCCGTTCTGACCCGACCCGAATGCACTCGATTATCCGTTTATATCCGATACTGTTCACATCCGAATAACCCGAAACCGAATTATCCGACCGAACCCTGACCGATTATCCGAATTGCCACCCACTAATACTGCCGGCCGCGCAATATTTATGAGTTATGACCTTCTTATATGTTCATGTTCCAATGTGAGGACCACGTACAATGCCCTAACGACATAAGTATGGGCAAGGCATATGTGGAATCAAATTCATATGGATTCATTCAATGCTATCAGCTTGTTAACCGATTGGTGCCCAAACAGTACTTGGCTTAGGCTATTGGAAGATTCGTTTGGAGTACCGTGTTGCTGATTTTCTAGCTAATCAAGCTATTAAGTATTAGCTCTCTTTCTTACTCCATCCGAGAGTGTTGTTTTAATAGTTTTATACCGTACTCCCTACGTCCCACAATGTTTGTCCATCTTTCCATTTCAGTTGTCCCAATAAGTTTGTCCATCTTTCAAAATTTTCATTTATCCTTATTCAATCTCTTATATTACTCTCATTATCCAATTTTTTCCTATAAAATTACAAAATTACTCTCTTTCAATCTTATATATTACCCTAATTATCCACCTTTCCCATCAACTTACTTTTTAACTTTTTATCTTTATAAAATTATAAAATTACTCTCATTTATTCTTATATATTACCCTAGTCAATCAAATTTTTAACTTTTATTAAATACCGTGTCAATTGTATGAACAAACGTTTTGGGACGGAGGGAGTGGTATTTTTTAAGAAAAGTATTAATTAAACTCAAAATTAAAAATATTTACCTCAATTTAATCACTTAACATATTTTTTAGACCAATAAATGAAATATTTTAGTCAATAAAAACAAATTAAAATACTAATTTTTATAACTCAACCATAAAGAATCATCTAAAAATATGTAAAACAACATATAAAATGGATAAAAATCTAAGTGCTAAAAGGATATTTAGTATGTATTGGAGAGAGTATTCACTTACTACTAATATCTATCATGAGGTAGTAGCTCCAACTCTCCAAGTGGGTCTTGGATATGGACCATGGTCACTCATACACAAATAGGGACAAATAGGGATGCAAAATTAAATGATTTGGCATGGGTATCTTTTTTTTGTCGGATTTGGCATGGGTATCTATCCATGTAGCTCGCGTAGGTACTCCATTAATCCGATAGATTTTAGGTGTCAAACTATTTCTTTCTTTTCAAAATGATTTAAAATTTTTCACGTAAATACGCACACATATATATAGAGGATTTTGTGTACATGGGCTTTGGGCAAGCAAAAATGGAGTAAATAGGCTACAAGGAAAAACAATGAGGTCCCATAGGCTTTTTCCAATTTTGCCCCTACCTTTTTTTCAAAATTACAGGATAACGTCATCATATGCCATTGATGACGTCATCACCCCTTATCACCCATCCAGCGTTGACCAGTGTTGACCGATGTTGACCAGCGTTGACGGCATTGACCAGCGTTGACCGGCGTTGACACCAGCGTTGACCGGCGTGGCATTAGTGATGACAAGTGACGTGTCATCAGATGACAAGCTACTTGTCATCAGTCCACGTACAAAAAACTTATCATCAGTGATGACCAGTTTAGATAAAACTCACCACTCACGACCTCAACTTGTCATCTGATGACAAGTTGAGGTAAAACCCATCATTCACGTAAAAAACATGTCATCAGGTGATGACGAGTTCAGAAATTGACCTATGTGGGATTTGAACCCACATTATTGTGCATCAAGCACATTGCTCTACCATTTGAGCTAATAGGCCATAATTATAAGTAATATATATACAAATCTAACATACCCAAACCCATAAAATCATCCAAAAAACATTAAAACAGACATGTCATCACCCTCCAGATCCGTAAAACAACTTGTCATCACCAAAACACATTAAAAAGGACTTGTCATCGCCAAAACCCATAAAAACGAACTTGTCATCACCCAGAACCATAAAAACAACTTGTCATCACCCTAAATCAT